>CM040241.1:222684713-223084713 GCA_022545495.1 Chrysanthemum lavandulifolium
GAAGAGAGACGCGTTATTTTTTTTATCTCAAATTTTGGAAGATAAGAAAAATAAAACACAAAGAGACGCGTATATAAGAGTTAGGGCAACAAAAGGATTACTTTTATTTAAGGCATCGGGTTAGACCATCAACCCCTCCAGGTTCCAAAAGTTACAAAACCACTCTTTTATTTTTTTATATAGTATATATTTTTCATTTTGATTTTTATTATTTTTGTTTGATAAGTTATTTTAATTTACAATTTAGTACTTCATCAAAAAAAATTAGATATAGTAACCTAGTGATTACACTGCTTATTATAATTGAGAATATCATTTAAGGAGGAATTGGCCTTAGGTTATTCATTTTTTAAAAATATATAATCTCCGAGGATAGTTTTGGATTAAAAAAAAACTAGTCCTATAAAGTTTTATACCCTATAAGGAAAAATAAAACATTTTTCAACACACCTCGTGTTAGATTTTTGGAGACATTTTTTTTATTGTCAATATATTTAAGATATGACGAAAGGAAGTGGAAACAAGGAACCTAGTACTAATATTACAAGTAGTACACCCCAATTTCAATGCCCAATCCTAAAGCCCGCGAATTACTCATTATGGGCAATTCGAATACAAATCATTCTCGAAGCGAATGGTTTTTGGGAAACAATAGAGCCGACTGAATTGACTCAACCCCGATAAGAAAAAAGAGAAAACCGCTATTGCTTTCCTTTATCAAGCCTTACCCGAGGAACAATTACTTCAAATAACAAAGCACAAAACTGCGAAGGACATTTTGAATGCTTTGAAAATTAGACACGCTGGCGAGAATAGAGTTCAACAAGCAAGACTACAAACACTCAAATCTGATTTTTAGATGTTACAAATGAAGGAAGACGAGACAATCGACACCTTCGCTACAAAACTAACAACACTCGTAAACAAAGCCGCTAGTCTAGGACACACTATTGAAGATCAAAACTTAGTACGGAAACTATTAAATGCTGTACCCGATAGGTACCTGCAAATAGTTGCATCAATAGAGCAATACTCCGACCTAAGTGAAATGACGATGGAAGAAGCAATTGGAAGACTCAAGACATACGAGGAAAGAATAAAGTTTAAGAAGAATAAGGACAATAACGATCAAGATAAGTTATTGTTTACACATCACAACAATAACATAACTCACGGAAGACACTGTGAAAAATGTGGACATGATTTGTTGCGCGACCAAGAAAATAATTTCAAGGAAAAATCAAACAGCAACTCAAATAAATTTACTCATGATAAGAGTAAGGTGATGTGTTTTAAATGCAAGGAGTATGGGCATTTTGCAAACAAATGTCCATCAAAGAAAGAAGAACAATCTAATCTCATTGAAGAAGACTTAGAACCAACATTGCTTATGGCAACTGTTGAAGAATAACCAGAAGAACTTGATCAACCTGGACTTAAGGAAGATCACAACAATGAAGGTGGAAATAACCAGAATAACATGATCAACCTGGAATTAAAGAAGATCACAACAATGAAAGTGGAAATAACCAGAAAATATGATCAACCTGGACTTAAGGAAGATCGCAACAATAAAGGTGGAAATAACTAGAAAAATATGATCAACATGGACATAATGAAGATCACAGAAGAAAAGGTGGAAATAACTGAAAGAAAATTGATCTACCTGGATATAAAGATGATCACAAGCACTACAAGAAATTAAAAGCTCAGATGGTGGATTTAACCAGAAGATGAATCAAGAAGACTTAAAGACCTACGTCGCAGCGATTGTGATTAAGGGGGAGAATATTGGGTTAATCCCAATCGACCCATCACAATACCCAAATCGACCCAGTCAACACCCAGACGACCCGGTCAACCAAGAAGTCAAACAAGAAAGTCAACCACAAGCAGTTTTATGACAGTTACAAAAGTAACTGCTATTTGGCAGTTACAACTCCTAACCGACATATTTGTTGGTTCATTTTGAACCAACACAACGTTTCATTGTACCTTTTCATATTGTATATATAGGTTAGAATCTGTAACAAAGATGATGATGACTAATAATAAGAAAAGCTTTTCCAGATTCAATGTTTTCTTGTATTTTGGTATATTTTGATTATAGATCCAGAAAACGGGCCAACAAGCAGCAGTGCAAAGAAAAAGTATAGTGAAACTTCACCTTAGTTGGTCCAGAGGCATTGCCTATCCATATTTTTTCCAGCATTCAGCCCCTCTGATAGTTGTTAACGATTGGGCAAATATTCAAAAACAAACAAAAAACAGGAAAGCAATACAAAATAATCAAACTATAACAAGTTTGTTTTTGAATATTTGCCAATTCGTTTACAACTATCAGAGGGGCTGAATGCTAGACAGAATATGGATAGGCAATGCCTCTGGACCAACTAAGGTGAAGTTTCAATATACTGTTTCTTTGCACTGCTTCTTATTCTACATTTACTTTCATGTATGTTATCCATATGTTTTAGCTCTCACATTCTAATATACGATAATCTTGTCATACGGCTTGTGTACGGTTTGTTTTGTCAAGTTTTATTGCAGTAAGCTACATGACTATTTATTCAATGTCTAAATTCCTATATTTTTTGCTATTTTCTACCATATATTATTGGATATCATATGATAAACTTTTTCTTGTTCCAAACAGAGAATGTGAAAAAGTTATAAAAGAGCAAAAAAAATGAACAAAGAGCATCCGATGTACCACTAAGTCGTCACCACCACCGGCATGACGCAAGAAGAAAATCGAACCGATATCCAAAGTAATAATGAAAACCGCCATAGCATACTATGTCATGTAGTCGCTAAGGATACCGAGAAGGTCTTGTCCGACCGGTGAACTTCTTCAACTCTGAATATAAGGATCTAAGAGTCATTTTTGAATCTGAATCAACATGTCCTCTGGATTTACGGACCATCAAATCTTGATTTCTTCATGGCACATATGGTATTTCACATGAAGCTTTTCTTGAGGATGTTAGGGAGGTTAAATATTCGCTTCTGGTAAGCTATTTTATGCAAGTTTCCTTTCGATTGTTTTTCATGTTTCAGCCTATTGATTATTAACTATACTGTGGAAGCTCTCACATTTACAAAGTTTCATATATCACAGTTGTGGATTAACATAATGAAGAAACGAAAAAATAGGCCTTCTCTTGAAATGTTGGCAGATGATCATCTCGTGATACTCTGTGACATGGCTTACTGATGCAGGACCTTGGTAAACCATTTTGCCAAAAGAAGAGGGAATTGAAATTTGAAAATTAGTATTTATTTTAGTAAGCATTAATGGCTAAATGTGAAATTTGTGACATATATTGACATAGACTATAGAGAGTAAAGGGATAAAACCATAGGCGGAGTAACCTAGGTTAACGTTAATCGAAATCGTGATTCTTTGTTTTCTTTCCGGCAAAAGAAAGGTTGGTTTCTTTTCGCTAGAAGTTCTATGGATTGCATAACGATTCTTGCTCGGTCATTTGTTGTATTTTATTCATTACTGACTATCAACTTTTTTCTTCATGGGACATGTTGTTGCTAGTAACTACCATGAAGGGTATTTTTGGCTTGTACTTGTTGCGCTTATTAACATCATTGGGGGCTCAAAAAAGAAACACTACCCTGAAGGGTTCCAATCAGGTATTTATTAATAGTACTGGTGGTTTTATGTTCACTGCATGATCTGTGCATGAATTTGATTTTGTTTACTATTTATAGGTCTCTTGGAGAAGTCAAGGTTTGCTCGTTATGATCCAAGCGTCCATGAGGTGATGCTACACCTAATGTCTGAGATGACCCAAAGGTCAAATAGGGTCCAACTCGTTGTTCCAACTAGTCTAAGAAAGAGTGAACTGCAATATGACCTGTTTATTCCTAAATACGAGGTATGTGCAAAAGTTGGCTTGGGGAAAATTTTCAAAATGTATTGTTTTGAGTGTGTGAGTAAATACGATAACATATTTCATTAAAAGATCCAAAATGAATACATTGATATTTGTTGTTTGTATAATCTTTCTTTTATGCGGGATTCCGCGCCCATCATCTGTTTTTAATTCTATGGTTGATCATCTGAAAATATTAGGGTAACTTTACATCACTTACATTACAATTCTTATATTTTCTTGTCTTTGTTCTATTTTTTTATGAGATACTTATATATTTTCATGATGATGTAGGTTTGTAGTTGGAGTTGTTTCCCAGATGTTTGTTAGAGACAAAAAGGTAAGCGTGCAACATTTCTTTTAATTTAGGCTCTATAATTTTATAGTATGAAAAATTCGTAGTCAATCAAATAGCTATAAGAAAAGGGAAGTAGATTTGATAATCTTTTCAGGCTACATAGGTCATGTCTTGTTGATGCCGCTTTTTTTTTCATTTTTATTATTATTAAATCTTTGTAGGTTCAACTTCCTCGCAGTTATCCTATAAATTGGTCCTTTCTTTATTCAAGAAAGTCGGTAATCGGAAAGATCAAGTTATTTTCGTGTCAAGTGTCTATATGTATCGCACAAATTTGTATGACTTTATCTGATATAAAATCATAACTTAACTGTATGCGTTAATCGACAGTGTGCATCTTGCAGCATGGAAAATGTGCAAAAGATTTATCTTTTCAATTTAAGTTTATTTAGTCAACTCATTTTAAATGATGATGATTTGACTTTTTACATCTATGTCTTCAGAAAAATGTTGATGGTTTTGTGCAAGTTGGATATCTTAATGGATATAGCAGGTATGTATATTTTCATATTTCATTTCTCTTTTAACGCAAATGGGTTAATTAGGCAAAATAGGATTTTAAAAAAGAAAAAGAAGCAAGATAGAAGAAACATGGCTAAAAAAAGAAGTGCCCCGAACGCTAAGTAAATGACATAACTAAGTGTGTTCTTTAATTATTATTTACATGTTTATAAGCGAATCTGTGAAATGAAAAAGATGAAGCTGCACAACCCATATTTTAATATAAATGAACCTATCATATTGAAACTGTTCCATTTACTTATGAATGAACTGATTTAGAGGGTTAACGCGTCAAATCAAAAGATAAGTTATAAGGGGAAGAAGTCAAATGGGTCAAAACAGGTTGAAAGCCGTTCTAAATCCATTGTTGTTGCATGCCTGTTCCTAATTATAATTTTTATCTGAAAACGTTGACAGTCGAAGCGACATACTCCTTTACTTTCTGCTAAAAAAAGAACAGTTTCATGTTTGTTGTAAGCCTGAATGGGTAGTTTGTTTCCTTGGGTCCCGCTTTCTCTAATCATCTTGATTATGAAAGTTGGATGCCTTTGTTTGTATTGTTCGTGTTCCTTTTTAATATATTGCTGCATTTCTAAAAAAATATATCACTTACAGATTTTATTTTTTATTTCTTTAGATGCCTTGGAATTACAAGAAGCCTTTTTCCACAAAGGAGCCGGATGACATCTTCAACTCGTGCATTTTGGTGTGTGGCATATGATCATCAATCATGGTTGTATTTAGGAAAGGTTGGCATGTACTCACGTCTTTTTGTATATCTCCTTTCCCTTAGCCCAACAAAACACTTGATTGTGAAACTGTGGTTTAGTGGTATTTAGTATGTTCGGTAGTCCATACGACCCGTATTAGATTGTTGTAAAACTGATCTTGGATCTTAAATCCATTGGTTTTGGTAGAGACCTTCAAGGTTATTATTTTGTTACAGTTTTGTTTTGTTGTTGTTTCTGCTTTGGAAATAAAATGTAAACAGGTGTTATAAAACAAAATTTGAAAAAGAAAAAAAACAATAACAAAAATCATAGAGCAAGGTTTTGTAAGGAAAAAACAGGGGTCTATGCCTATTAAAAATGGTATTTTTATCACATAGAGCAAAGTTTTCAACCAAAAAATGGGGCTCTATTAAAAATCATAAAGCCCATTTCAAAAACCGGGCTCTATGACAATTTCTAATAGAGTCCCTCCCCCTTTGTTCCCTCATGAAAAACCGGGCAATATTAGCCTTTTTAACCGGGCTCTATGTCAATTTTTGTAGTAGTGGAAGAAAGGGTAGTCTTGCTTGAGAAATGATTCGAAGGACTAAATATGTGTCTAATTTCATGTCTAAACATGTGTGTTAATGGTTTATTGGTTTGTCCCTTAGTTGCAACCAATAAGATGGTGCCATGCAAGTTTAGGCATGAAATTAGCCACAATGTTTAGATCTTCCTATCATTTCTCGTCTTGCTTTGGTACAATATCAAGGAGCTAGGTTAAGCATATGTCATAACAATCATTCGGTAATCATTAATATCAAGATTTATACAACTTGAAAGCTTACTTATTTGAACCTATTAAGAAATACGAATAAAATAGCAACTCTATAAATTATGTGCTATACCTTGATATATCATATAAAAGAATAACACGATTCTCAGGATATATGCTTGCACTTAATCTGTCTGTGTAGAGCACATAGAGATTTCATACATAACTCATCATCTTTATCTAATTCATTAAGCATGGCACCCTCGACTACCCATCGTTCTTTTTGCATCTTTGATAAAGTAATATTTGGAATCTATGTCTCATCAAATCTCTCAATATCTGAATAAATAATTGAACAGAGAGTTATCAACTAAATTCAGCGCTAACAGAGATTGGGACTGAATGAGTATGAACTAGATTTTTGTAAGGAGTTAGTTGATTATCCAACCCCTAAACTTTCTTCCTTTTTTCTAGTTTTAGTTCCTATATTTGGAAGGGAGATGAATATCAGGTAGACATCCAAGAGATAAACATGCAAAGAAATGTTGAAAGTATAATTGGAAAATTGACTAAGATATTGGTATTGGTATAACTATTCCGAGATATCTAGTTAGAGTTAGTACAATGTGTTAGATTTAGTACAATGACATTTTCTTGATCATTTACTTGATCTCTTACAAATAACACATTGGCTAATCTTTCGAAAATCGGCCAGGGTGTTAGGTCACTAGTTTTACAAACACAAGTTATAAGAGAAGAGATGAAGGCGGATGAACAAGTTATACGCACACACACATACTAATAATAATACGGTTAAAGCATATAGAGTGAAAGAGAGAATAACTTGAACACCCAACCCTCAAATGAGGGTTTACAAGAGTATTTATAGGAGGGAAGCTAAGGCAACACTCCTAGTTCCCATCCTTTCTTATATGGGCTTGGGCCTAAGCTTATGGGCCTTCTACATAAGCTTGACCTTAAACAAACATAAAGGCCATAATAAGCTACCTATTACATATGAAATATAAATACTTGAAATACAATTTAGGAGTGATTCCAACAATCTCCCTCAAGTATATATGAATGTAAACGGTGAAGGCGTTGATGTAATAGTAGCTTTGACGCTCTCGACATTCTTCTTCTCGTGAGAAAAATTGCCTTGAATCGAACAATCTCCCTAGTGTAGAGATAGTTTTCTTTGAGCGGTTTTGCTTTGACGTCATCTTAAACTTTGTTCTTTGATCATTGTTCTTTGTGGTGAAAGTGATAGTATGTTGTTGTTCGCATCAAGTGCGCCTCAGTGCGCTTCGTCACGCCGAGTGTCTCCACATCATTCTTCAACATGCTCACACGCTCTTTGATGTTGGAAATCAATATCGATGAAGTTCTTTAAGTCTTTGACTTTGTAGATTCTTTGATTTGATGAAGAATCATTCGATCGTTGTGTTGCATTCGAATAGAACTTCCATTAGTGATGATGTTGGCGTGAGCATGAGAAGAATCAAGACGATCATTCCGCCCGGAGCTTCCATAAGAAGAAAACATTTCAAACGGTTAGTAATAAGCGGTTTCGGTACTTACAAGTTTGAACTTCGAGAGTGTTAACGACATAGTGTGAAAACACAACTCTAATTCTTACAAAGGCCGTTCTGAACTGGAGTCCCACAAGTGAGATAACGCGATGTACCGGCACATCTGATTCAGATAGTCGCCGAGGTACATCAAGCATCACCTCACGATCAGACCGTTTGAGACACACTCCGCGTAATCCACGGGAGTTACCGAAGTGACCTTTGTCGGTCGTTTGATGTTGACCCGGCGGGAGTTTCCATTCAATCACCGAGGATCATAGAAGTGAACCTCTCATAAATGTTCTCGACAGATTGCTAAGATATGTGAAGGACTCGATATGAACCATCGAATCATGAAGATCTTATTTGTTGATCAACAAGTGATGAAATGTCAAGTGTTCCTAAGAGATCTTTTGATGAATCTCGTGGCTCTAGACTCAATAGTGCGTTTTGGTTTTCTGGCGGAGACTAGGAGAGGGTCTCCTTCTTCAATACCAACGATCTCTAAGAGAAAGCCAATAGTTTACGTAGGGTTCCTGTGAGAATGAAACAAGCTTCGCTGAGAGAAACTTGAGTGGCTAAGAAGGTTTAGTGCATGCGTCCATCGGGTCCATGACGACTTTTAGTCTTCAATACCGGTGTCACTAAGTGACAACCAAGAGTATATGAATTGAACTCGATTATGCCCTAAGTTGAATAACGGAGGGCTATTTCTTTTCACCCTTTACTTTACATTTCTTTTGATTCTTCAACTCCTTCTTTCTCCGATTCTCATTTTCTCCTTTTACAATCATACCTAAGGACTTCTAAGTACTAACTATTTGTGATGTCCTTGGGTAGATCCCTCCGACTCTGGCGGATCATAGACAGTTATTCCTAACCTTAGTCACCTTATAACTCCATGACTAACCTATGTTGCCATTAAAACCACTGTTTGTGAAACATCTCTCAAAGGGTTTGTAAATGAAAACATGTTTGAACCATCGTGAGAGATAGGATTTTGCATAAATACTCCCCTCCACATGTGCTTAATAGTTTTAACGGTTAAATGCACAAATGAGGAAAGAGCGCACATTTTGAATTGATCCACTCGAGATAGACAATCCCCGCGAGACACGGTTACGTTGTGTAGTTAAAGAGTTGCATTGTCAGTTTTTAAGTGACAACTAGCTCTAGTAACTATCTTGAAGGTGTAGACAATCCTCGAAAGGTTGTCAAACCCGTCAGAGTTCATGTCTATCAAGAGTTTCTCGAATGGTACATTCTACTCAGACAAGTCCTTTCGAGACACGTTTACATTACTAGCGAACTAGTTTGAAATTATTACCCGTCCAGACAAGTCTTTTCGAGTTACAAAGCAGTTTAGTACCGTCAATTCGTTGGTTAAGTCCGAGGTACCTGATTCATTTGCATTTTGTACAACATATTTCTTATCACACAATTTTCTCCCCTCAAAATGGCATAAAAATGTTATTTTGAAGCGGTTGACAATAAATATGACCATTTCGAGTGTTGGGAAGATGACCACTATGAACAATTTGTGAACAAAGTTTTAAATCAAATACTCCCCTCAACAAGTGATATAAACGGTTGAGGTTTTGAAAATCATACGGGAAGTACTTGTGTTTTGAGCAAAGCCTTGAAAAATGAAAGGTTTGATAGGTTTTACTCAAAATAAGAAGCTTCGCTCCTTTGATAAGGATTGTGGCACCGAGGCGTACCACGTGGTCCTTTCTTGTGATTCAGTTGTACAATCGTTATGTGTGCACAAGCCATTGACATATATAATTATAAATCCAAATATGTAATGAAAGAACCAATTCAAGGGTACCGTGAAGTGCGTGATGTTCCTGTGAGTGCGCAAAGGCGTTGAAATCGGTTATGTTAATCCAGGTCGACCACCAACATATCTCTCCAATCGTGCGAATCGATCCTGTCTCGAACAACCTTTCATCAATCATTGTGATGATTCGCCTCACATCCCTCCTTTCACGAGAATTCCGGTAGCTTAGGAGACCCAATTTTCGGTGTATATCCTTCAACACTGACGCCAATCCATCCCTAACCGACTTCAAAGTATGATCCCGAATTTTGAAGTTCACTACACGCCATTAAGCGGCTTTGAAGTTCACTGCGGTAAACAACTCGAATGGTTTGTTGATGAGCGATATTGAGTTAGGCGATTGATGTCGGGAAGATCAAGCGTTGGAGGAGTGAGGTTGACACGCGTCGATAAGATTCAACGACCGGTGGATATCTTCTACACGCTCTTTGATCACGATCGTCTAATGAAGATGAGAATTGACTTGATAAATTCACGTTGAACTTCATCGAGAATTGTCTCATACGACCGGTACTTTGGCAAGGTACATGTCTTGATGTCGTTGAGGATAAATTCTCAAAGTCGACTTCGGAGAATGCATAGTCCTGCTCATCTTGTCGTTTGACTATGATATTCTTCAAGAAGGTGTAGTCCCACTTAGACTTGAGATCAACGTGTTTGATGGCCACGATGTCCTTAGAATTGTACACCGCGTGTTGAGACTTGAACCGTGCGACACGTAGTAGATTCTTGGCGCTCGTGCCAATGATGAATCCCATACAATGCATCTCGGTCGTATTCTTGCACGTTGTCGAAAACAAGCGATTTGCACGTTCCTCGATAGCTATGCGGTTTGAGTAAATAGTCATTGGGAATGGAAGAGTCAACGATGTAGCGTATTTTCGTGAACCATCGCTGCCGTGTAAAAGAAAATCCGTCTCTGTTAAAGAAGTATCGAAAGGGAATCCGTGGTTCATCTTTTGGCCAATGGTCGGTAGGGTTTGGTCCAATCGATTGTAGTATGGAGGGTTGTCCTTTGTGTGAAGTCAATGCTTGCTTCGGATTGAGCCAATCCATGTTGTTAGACATAGCTCGAGCGATGTTCTCAAGATGATATTCGACCTCGAGGCGCTTTCGAGTTGTCTTTAGAAGTTGAAACGCTTCATTCTTGATTCGCTTCAACTCGATTTCGTCATTTTCTTCACATGGAACTTTTCTTGCAAAAGTTTTGCGTGCTCAATGTAGAACCGTCTACCAAGTCTTGACCTTCATCGGGGTAGGAGTTTGATTGACAAGTGTGGAGAACCATTCAAACTCTTGGTTTTATCGTCATCTAGCCATGATACGACTTCAGTCGAGTCGCTTCTTCTTCTTTTGGAAGGCCTTGATGATGATTCGGTTTCGCACTTGTTTGGGTGAGGTGGGTTGTTGTAGGGGCTCAAGGACCTCTTCATCATCACCACCCGTATACTCAAAGTAATCACCTATTTTTGAGTCGGGGTGGTAACTCGGAATCGTCCCGAGGTTTATCGAGAAGACCGAGGTGGAGGAGACTTTGTTGAGAAGAAGTCCGTTGTGGAGGAGGTGGCATCGAGAAGATTCACCGGACTATTTCGACGTTTAGGTGCGAGTCCTTGTCTTTATCCTTATCTTCATCGTCTCTAGGACGTTTCAACTTTTCTCGCCTCAAATCTACAAGCTTCTTGAAGTTGGTAGTCTAGCGATGCTTGATACAATTTTGCTTCATCGAGTTGAGCATTGCACTCGTGGCGACATCGTGTAACAAGCTTGGCCACCAATTCATTGTTAGAGAAAACTACCGGATCGGTTGGATTGATTGTTACGGTTAGGGGCGTTGATCGGATAGTTTGCTTGGCGATTTGCATAAGATTTGGATAAAGTTGTCGGTGAACGACTCCTTTGTGACTTTAGGAACGATATTACAAGGTAGTTGTTAGTGTAACCTTCGATCATTTCGTTCGGTTCCTCCCGACGATGACTTTTCATGAATTCCTTAATAAACTTCCTTTCATCTTTCATCTTTTCATGCTCGTCATACAAATGTTGTATGTGATCAAGATAGAAATTCAACTTCTTTTGGAGAATGTCTTTCTTTCGACTTGTTTGACAAAGATTCCCAATACGCTTATGAGCATGAGATATCCAAGAACGAGGTGGTTTCTTTACCGATTTGGATGATGATTTGGTTGATCTCTTAGATGGTGGTGGTGATGAATGAGATGAAGAGTCGATGATGAGGAGACATGAGGAGGCTCGGGGTCCTTAGGCGGTTCGAAGTTTCCTTCGTGAATGTGGGACTTCCAAGAACCAACTTGTCATAATCATCATCTTTATCTTTCTCGACTTCTCGCTTTAGGGTTCTCAAACTCATATTCGATAGTATCCTCCACAAGCTTTTGTTGTTGCGAAGAGTGGTGGCACGGATCCCTTATCGGGTCGATTAACCGCATCAGATCGGTGAGGAGTGGTAGCACCACTTGATCCTCCGGGCCACCCATTTGATCTTTAGCAAATTCTTGACTTTTTGAAGGTGTCGACGATTTTAAACTTCTTCCGTATGATTGATCCATTAGCTCTTCTTCTTCTTCGAGCTTTCATCATAGGGCACAAGTGCAGAGTCTTCCTTTCCTTTATCGACTTGAGGACTTGGAGGTTTTGGTCATCAAGGATTGTCATCCTTGCGCTTCGAGTAGGAAATCTCTTCATCCGTGTCAAGACCTTGAGCTTTCATCCAAAAGTCGCTTTTTGTGGTTCGGGCTTAGGGATTGGGATGGGGTAGCTTCCTTAGAGGAACAATCCTCTTTCTTGAAGGGTTCCTCTTGGGAAATTCCTTTGACTTTTCGTACTTGCGGCACTTCAAAGACCGCCTCTTACGGTTCTCCGAGTAGGTGTCCCGAAGCCTTTTCATCAAGATGGCCAACTTTACCTTCTTTAACGGCTACCGATACCTTTTATCGCTTCCGACTTTTTGATTTCCTCTGTAAGAAGGTGATCGGGTAATTTAGCTCCTGTTTCTTTGTAGACGCTTTGATTCGGCGATGATAGAATGTGCTCAACTGGATGTCATGATTATCCGGTCATTGATTCTCCGGGATATCGGGATGAAGTCCAAGAGCTCTCTAAATCAACGACTTGGTGTATCCGACATAGGGAATTTTGTTGCCAAGCTTCTTCCGACACAAAGATCATGTCTTCCCAAAGCAAATTGCTTCAATTATGATGTCCTTCTTGTTGATCGAGACCGAAAATCTGCGGTTCCATGAGCTTGGGATGCTCATAGCCACCGCCACGACCGAGACCGATTTGGTGATGATCATATAGAGTGTCCTCCATGGTTGAGGAATATTCTTGACCCACGTGAGAGTGCTTAGAAATGATTCCTTTAGCTTCATCATAACCAATATCTATCAAGAATTGCGGGGACTGATCAAGTAGGGGTGGCAAAGAAGTCGGTTGGAGCGATGTCGGAATGATGAGAACAGCCCGTAAGTCATCGGGAGTGATAGTGACTTGTTTGTGATTAAGAGTCACATTCACAAGATTTTGACCGATGATCCTCTGCATAGAATCCCGAATTGTTGAATGTAGACCTCGGGCGTGGCGAGTGTGAGAGCATGTTCGGTAGGGATGATTCTTGAGAATATCCACCGCAATGAGACAAGAAGATTACGAGCATGTGAGGGTGTCAAAGTCAACCCTAAGGTTGTTCTTTCCAAGCTTTCTCGATAACCCTCGGAAAGATATCGCAATTGTAAGAACTTCGGTGCATCCACATTCATTTCTTCACCATGTCGTGATGTGAAATAACATTAGCCAAAAGAACCAACATATCGAAAGACATAATGTTAGTCAACAGAAGGTCTTATAGTCTAGTTATTGAATGTACAGTGTCAATGATTGTTACGAGTCCTAAGTCACTTGTATGTCCAAAAGTCCAATGACGTCGTGAAATGTTTCGAGATTTAGTTAACTTTAAGTTTTAAGGTTTATGTTATCACTTATATTTTCACAACATATCAAACGTTTAAGTTTTTTAGTGACATTATTGGATTCGTGACGATATGATAAGTTTATTAACCAGTTTGTACACGTAACAATTCATAATGAAGGTCCATCCAGGCTTATGCGTAGCAATGACAAAGTTATGCGTAAGCAAGTGTTTTATACGCGTAGTTATAAGCTTACGCGTAGGATCCTATCTTACGCGTGAAAAAGTTACGCGAGGAAAAGGGGACCTACGCGAGATCTTACGCGTGGGCGGCGAAAACCTTACGCGTAAGGTTTACTCGTAAGAGTAGACCTTATGCGTGAAAGATCGCACGCATATCCTTCACGGGATACGCGTAGTCCCATCAGAGAACCTTACGCGTAGGCATAACTGACTACGCGTAGGGTAATCCTTATGCGTAGAAATGCAAATGACCTTGATTCTGAATTTTAAGCGTAACAAATCCTGAAATAAGTTCATCAAATCATTAACATTATCACAGAATATCATTTTAACAACAATTTATGGCAAGAACACTTGTCAAACAGTTATGCGTAGAAATACATACGCGTAGGTCAAAACCCTAAGGGTTTAAGAATTACGCGTAAGGTTTCTAACCATAGGATTTGCACCAATTCATTTCAGGTAGTACTGAGAAGTCTATAAAGTTTTTCTATCCAAGTATTAACATCAAATAAGCCTTGAATCAAAAATACCCAATTCACATGAACTAGAACCCTAATTTTCAATTTAAGAATCATAAGTGTTTCTGGGTAATTTCTGGGTTTACATATGTTTATTTGAACTTGAAAACAACCTTATACAACTATCTTTCTCACCAAAAACCTTCACATTTGAAAATACCCAATTCGACTCATAAACCCTAGTTTTCAAATTCACTTATTTCGAGTTTCTGGGTGGATTTTTATGATAGAAAAGGCATTAATGATGTTGTAGAAACATTTTGGCACTATCTTTTTAATCATAAACACACTATCTTGATCTTGGGTTCATACGCATAAGCGTAGACCACAAAATCAACCATAGAACATAATTTGACCGTTGGATTTAAGTACAAATCAAAACCTATGTTTGAAAATACGTTAAGATTGTTAAACAACTTACAAATCGATGATCAAAACACGAAATTCTTGAATGAATCTTAGGCGTAGGATGTGTTTAGGTTTAGAATTAAATGTGAAGTGAAAGTTAGGTGGGAGGTGTTTTATTAAAATAACTTTAACATTTTGACAGCTTTTGGTCCCTCCACCTTTTCCTTTTTCAAACAAAGCCATTTAACTTCCATTTTGTTACCAAACAAAGATTTTAGGAAAGAAACTTGACGACACTCCCCTCGACTTAAGAAATAATGAAAGGTTATAAATTTAGTCCGAGGAGTGTCATTTAACCGTAAAATTCACCACCATTGTAAAATGAAACAACCGAGATATGAAAACATGCAAGTACACCGATGTTTTGAAACAGCTAATGAAAATTTTCTCCCTCAACACTTGATCGTAAAAATCTTGAATTTTGAAAGATTATAGTGTTGAAGGAAGACATGTACTTGCCATGTTGAAAGATTATAGATTAGAAGAATATTTTTGTTGTTTTATAAGATTTTATATTTTTGTATTTTGTTTTGAAAAATTTATTTACAAAAGATGTTTTGGTGTTTGATGTGTTTTAAGACTGCTTTAGGAGGTCATCCAATTCCTCTTGAGTCAAACACCTCATACCAATCCGGTGGACCAACTCATTAAACCTAGCGGGAGGCAAGGCTTTGGTGAGAAGATCCGCCAATTGGTATTCGCACCCACAAAGTATAATTCAACGGCACTGCTCCAAGTGGTCCTTGATGAAATGATAGCTAAGATCGATGTGCTTTGATTTCGAGTCTCGAATCGAGTTGCACGAGATCGCAATGGCACCGATTGTCGCAAAGACATTGGGATTCATCAAACACGTAACCATAGTCTTTGAGTTGTGTTCTCATCCGATGACTTGAGCACAACACGCGGACATGGCTACATATTCGCTTCGGTTGATGACAAATGATGTACAATCCCGCTCGTGATTGCCAAGACACCGCTTATCACCAAGAAATTGTAGAGCTCTCAAGTACTTTTCCTTCGCCTAAGCATCCCGCGTGGTCGGCGTCAAAAGCGATTAGTTCAAAACCGAATCCTTCGGATACCGGATCCCCAAGTTAATGGTTCCCTTGATGTATCGGAGGATTCTTTTAGCCTCGAGAGGCGGGTTTCGGTTGGTCGCGACTAATAACGGAGCATAGATAAACCAAGCAAAGACAATATCGTGTCCGCTAGTTGTTAGATACATGAGAGACCCAATAATACTTCGGTATTTGGTAGAGTCAACTAATTTCCCATGTAAATCAAAGATCTAGCTTCTTGGTATGAGCCATTGGTGTGGCATAAGTGTCGATGAGTGTCTAAATACTCATCATTTTGTACCAATTAAAGCGCAAAAACATCCGAAAACACTCGTAAATGCATCAAATGATAAAAATATCACAAATAAGTGTTTTATGTGTTTTAAATGCAAAATATCAAAATCCGTGAAAACGATAAAGTTTGCATAATTGGCGCTTTAGTCCCCAAGTTTCAAAAGTTGTCAAAAGCAGTCCTGGTAAATCTAAATAAAGAAAAATTTTATTCAAGGTCCCTGAAATATTCTAATTTGTCAAAATGGTCCTTGAATAAATCTTTTGTTAAATGGCGAAAAGGTCCTCAAGTTTCAAAATGTCAAGTTTGGTCCACGAAATTTGAAAATGACAAACCGGTCCTTGTACTATTGGAACTTGTCAATATTGGTCCCTTGTTACAACTTTGGAAAATTACAGATTGGTCCTCATCTTTCGAAAATTACAAAACTAGTCCTTGTATACATAAGCCTTGTCAAAATGAAATGGACCACCTTTAAACCTTTTGGACCCCTGTCACAAACCATTTGGACCGCCTGTGTCAAACCTCACCAAACACCAAACACTTTCCCTCCCAACTGGGTTTCCCCCACCAAGTTGTCTGCTAGCCTCTGCAACCTCTCACCCATCCCATCCACCTTCACCTTATCTCCTCAAAATCTCACCCTCATCATCACACCTCTCACCCCCTAGTTGCAGTCTAAAGGTCAAAACAAGTCAAAATTGCTTTTCCCGCCAAAATTGGAAAAGTGGCCAATATGCTTAAAACTCTCCCATTGGTTGACAAAAGTGGTGGGAAGTGGTCAGAGGTGAGAGAGGGACAGTTTGAAGCTATAAAAGAGGAAGAAGAAGGAGAAGACAAGAGTAGTTAGTTTTTTTAAAATTTCAATGTATGTCGTTTGTTAAATTAACATGTCTTAAATAGTTCTTAAGTGTAATTTCCAGTTTATGTGTATCAAACAAAAGTATTTAAGCATCTTGCAACTTATTTTAAGCATCAATTCAAGATAATGTTATAATTTCATGATTTTGTGCACTGTTGAGTTTTTCAGTTTCTAAATCTTAAGTACAAGCCTTTAGTAACTTGTTTTTAAGCTTAAGCATGCTCAAACTAGCTTAGTAAAGCTTTCCATAAGCTCACATCTCAGTTTCAATCACTTTTGAACATTGGTCAACAAAAGTCAATATGGGCAAAAATGAAGCAGAAATGGCAATGGGTGATGCGATATGGATTTGGGTTGATTCTTAGTCATATGGGGTTGGTTTGATTAGGCTAGTGGTATGCGTGTTCTTGTTTCACGTGAATCAAGCCATAGTGGCTTTGGACCATTTGTAAGTTACTTTAGAATTCATATGCATAACTGTCTTTGTAGTATTCACAAGCTCAATTTCGCTCAATAAGTAGTATTCGTGTTATTTAAAGTTAGTTTGATCAAAAGTATGTCGGTTCATTGTCTAAACCGGTTTGAGTTGCTTATTAGTAGTTAAAGGTGTGTTTGGCATTGGTGCTTAATCTGTACTAAAGGTGTGCTCGGTGGTTGTCTCTTGTTGTTTTATGCTTGTCAAGTCCATACAAACTCATATCATCTTTAATTTGGATCCGCAAGCCATAAAAGTCAAACTTCATTAAAATCATCTCACTTGCTCATTGTTGAATTTTGGAATTGCAAAACCTTGTTTTGTGTTTAGAATTGTTTAACATAGCTTGCATTAGTGTCATTACATCATATTACATCCATAACAGTCTAAAAATTGATCTCAACTTTCATTTTGGTCAAAGTTCTCTACTGCCTTAAAAAGTCAAAATCTAAAAATGTGGATTTGAGCTCACATAGGAGGAATTTTCATGAGTTTAATTTTGAGCTACATCAAGTGAAATTTGTGGCTTTATAAACTTCAACTGGTCTCCATTCTTATTGGCATTTTTGTAGAATTTTATAAATTTTTTATAAGCTCCAAAATAGCTTATCTTTTGGGTCCTAGTTGCCCTGCTCCAACACTCAGTTTAAACTGAGCTTTCTCAGTTTGTGCAGCCACTTGCACAGGGCTCATAAGAGCTTCCCAAGGTCTGAGTTTTGGTGCACTTGATCTCAACCAGGTCTAGGATAGGTTCCAATTTGTAGTTTTCACTTTTAGCTTATTGTGTTGCTTATTCTTGGGCTTAAAGTAGCTACCTGAAACTTTTTGGCTTATAAGCTCTTATAGCCAAATCCTTGTAACTTGTAATCCAGTGGTTAAAAACAGTTAGGATGTGTTGCATTTTAGTTATTTTAGCAGTTTAGAACTTCAGAATCAGTTGGTGTCTTATTTTGTCCATTTGGCTTATTTGGAGTGCTTAATAATAAGCACTTGCACATCGATTCTAATTCCTACACATAAGCACTTGTTTTCTAATTTTCCTAGCTTCCTAATATTATTTTAGAGTTTTCCTGAAATTTTCAGATTTTTCTAAGTTGATTTGCTATTTTTCTTAATTTAAATTAGTTTTAAGCAATTTTAATTAGCTTTTAATACAAAAATTCGAAAAAGTTCAAAAAATAATTTTTCAATTTTCTTAAGTTAAGATAAATATAAAAAGTAAAAAAAGTAATTTTCCAGATTTTTCATAGTTTATTTTGTAATTTTTAGTAATTTAATTAGTTTTTAATAGTTTTTAATTCATAGAAAATCCAAAAATAATCATAAAAATACAAAAATAGTTTTGAAAATTCTTTTTTGTTATTTTAGATTTTTCTAAGTCAAAATTTCATTTTTCAAGCTTTATTTCATATTTTCTTTCATTTTAGGTTAATATTTAATAGTTAAAAATAGTTTTTAATTAATAATAATTAGATAATTAGTTGTAAAATTAATTTTCTTTTTTCTAAAAATTTTCTCATATCATTAGGTTTGTAAAACATCATTTTCATATTTTTAGGGTTAATATTGATTTAGTTTCACGCTTTTATATCAGACGTCGCGTAGTTTTTAATTCGCTTTTAGAAAACATAAAACCAAAACATCATTTTAAATATAGTGATAGCGTTTATTTAATAGATTTTATCTTTTAATTTTCTTTAATTTGTATTTAAGCCCTGTAGTTTATGGACTTTCTCTTTAGGTATATATCAATCACAATCCTTTCCCGCTCAAATCCTGCCGATCACTTTACGTTTGACTATTCTCGCATGCACTCGTTGGGACTTAACGACTGGGAAACACTATACTCTCCCGATCTTCATTGCATTTGTGCTTCATTGCTTTAAGTTTCTTCTGATTGGCCATTCACAAGTGGTCGACATGCGAGAAAACTTGCGGTTTCTTGCAGATCAAATTTTGGCGCTTGCCGGGAGCGATGCTAATAGTCTTACGTTTAGCAGATTAGTGATTTGACATCACTCCTTGTTTATACCATCTATAGGTTTATATTTTCTTTTATAAAATCAAAAACCCAAAAAGATTTGCATTCTTAGTTTTTACATCATGTTTTTCAAAAAAAAATACCAAAAATATTCCTCTTTACCCTCCTACCCTTTTTGATTCTTTATCCCTTTACCCTCTATCCATTTGATTCTAAACTTCTATTCTCATGGAATCTCTCGACTCGACGACGATTCGGGACGGTGAAAAGCTTCGACTTTATCACAAATATCTAGAATTCGTGTTGTTCATGAAGATCCATTAATTCGTAGGGAAATGGAACGAGAAACCGGGGTGACAAGGACCGGTACTTCCTCTCGATAATGGAAGTGCTAAACACGTCCAACCTACGGTTATCCAAAGATCTAATCCTCAATTGCTCCTAAGCCGTCTAGGATTGATCCTAAACTTTCACGGTTTACGGTTAAAAGCAAACATGCGTAATTCTGACGGTGACTGCAAGAATGACTTGCCTAATCTTCACGCTTCTCAAGAACCGTAACCAGGAGACCATAACGGAAGTGGTGGAAATTGCTAGCTCTCAGAGCACACCACTTGTCCCACCTCCGGATTTTTCAAAATGTTCTTCGAGACTTGATAGTCATTCAGATCACCATGTTGGTTTTGTTGATTCTTTGAATAATCAGATTCCTTCTCATAATTCTCAAATAGAATCGTTTATTCCTTGTGTCGGTTGTGGTGAGCCTCTTTATGGTTCACCCTGTCGTTGGTGTACATGTGTACAGTGTGGTAATGATATTCGTAACGGGAGTTGTTTATTTTGTGGTTCGAGGAATTCATTTGATTATGATCCTAATCAGAACTCATTTAACGACCCCTCAAACTTTTCCAATTACCCACCACAGCCCGACTCATCTTCATATAACCAACATTACTGCTGTGAATATTGTGGAGGTCCTCACAAGGATTTGAGTGTCAATCCGGAAACACGCTTGTCTACGAACAGTTTTCGGTAACACTCGGGACTTTGAAATGACCAAATTCCATATTATTCACATGACCACCCACAACAATCATTTTGTTGTGAGCTGTGGAGGTCCCATTTCACTCGATTATCAAACAGGAATCCATTTCCTTGTAACAATTACGACTATCCATATCACGACCAACCTCCACAAAGGTTAAATGACTCAAACTCCTCAAAGAAACCCAACAAGACACTTATCTAGAGCTTACGGAGTTAGTGAAACGAAGTGAGGAGTTCAAGAAACAAAGATTTCAAAATGCTCCCAAGTATTTCTTGTGTATATTGTGGGGTCCTCATAATGATTATCAATGTCAACCTTCCGGTTTTGACAAATCTCCACCCCACAATGTCCCGTCATTCAAAATTCACATGAGAAATCCATGGAAGAATTGCTAGGTGAAGAAGCGGTCGCTAAAATAAATTCCCAAATTGCCTTTGAGAAATCATTGGGAATCAATTGCAAAAGAAAAGCGACGGATCTAGCTCTCAATTTCGTTTATTCTCGATGGCAATGATGATGATGATACACTTGATTCATCAAGTTCATCGATGATATCCCGGCAGTTGAGATTCCATCTCAAACAATCGCTATCACACCAAGCTCCCACTCACTCTCGACTATGGGGACGAGCATCTTGACACTTGTTCACGAAAAGGAATCGGACGAATTCATAAAGTCTAGTGTTGAGAACCTTGTCCCAATCCCAAGAGAGTCACAGGAACTTCGATCATGTGTGTGATTCTATTTCCCTCTTGAGTGTTCAAAAGATCATTTTGAAACTTTCTCCGATGTTAGCGACGATTGTACTTCTCATGGAAACATCGAGTATGTTGAAGCATCACTCCCACGATCGATGTCGATCATCATCTTGAGGAGTTCACCAATGAACTCACTCACATCAATCCACTCTTTGATTTGAAGCCGATCGGGAGAGACCGAAAGTCTCATTGGTAATGATCGTTCACTCACTTCTTATCCCAACAAATTCAATAGAGAATATTAATCACTTTGTTCCTAAAACATTCAAAACAACTCTCACTAATCCTCTATTTGAATTCGACTCAATTCACTTTAATTTCCGAGAATCCACTCTTTGATACTCGATTGAGGATAGTGATGAGTCTGATGGAACAAGAATTCACAGTTACATCTTGTGATTGATTCTCTTCACGAGGAGTTCGCCGATGAACTCACTCATATCATATCTCCACCGGAGTATGATAACTTCCATTTTGATCTAGACACACCCATAGTATGTCTTGATCAAGTAAGTTTCTTGAGGAGATTCATGAAACTATGAATTCTCCTATTGAGGATGAAGAGTTAGTCATGATTTGTATCATGATTTTCTTTCTTTTCTTCATATATCCGTGGCTTCTCCTGTTCTTCACTCCTTCGGAATGAAGACATTATCTTTGACCGGGCATTTCCATGTACCATTTGTGAGTCGGGTGCGTCTGCTGTATCTCGTCGGTGTGGAACTTTCACGTGCTTCAATGTTTATCCAAACATCTTGAATGAAAGTCCGATGGAGATTGTTTCTTCCACTTACTTCCCATGAACCAATTAATTGGGTCGAGTCAAGCTAGCGACTCGGTAATCAAAAACAATATCTTAACATGGGTTTTCACCCGTGTGTACCACCCTAGTGTGGGGAGATGCCCACATGTTGTATATAGATCTAAAAATGAATGAAAATTGTAAATATTAAAAGAGAATAATTGTTGTGTTTCCACACTTAGCTAGTAATGTTATCTTTTACGTTCTAAGTTTCGGCATAATAGTTTGTACTTTGAATATTGAGGACAATATTCATTTCTAAGTGTGGGGAAATTGCTAATTTTGATCATAAATGTACCCTTTAGTCCTTTTTCCCCAAAATGGCCAAATTTAAAAAAAAATTAGTGGAAGTACTATGTACTAAACACAACAAATGGTAATCAGTCCACCATGTCTAACCCACATAAGGATTGGCTAATCCAGAGCAAACGGCTCTTGGTAAAGATATCTCAAATCCGTTGACGGCTTGCAATTTGCCCAAAATTGTATGGTATTCATTCACCATATCCTTAAAAGTGAAGAGTTGGCTAGCCCGCAAGTTTATGGCTTGTGGTAAAGGCGATGGAAAAACCATAATTGGTAATCAGCTCACCAAAGATAATATTGATAATTTATCTAAGAGTTGGCTAGTCCGTAGCAAGCGGCTCTGGTAAAGACAAATCAAATCCGTTGAAAGTCGGTGATTTGCTCAAAATCACTTGGTTATCGTGTACCAAGGTTCTTACTTGAACTGAAACATTTGGCTACTCCAAGTAATGGCTTTTGGTAAAGAGATGAAATCCATTAAATTTTTCTCAAAACATTGCTAGGGACTAGCAATATCTTAGTGTGGGGATTGATGAGTGTCTAAATACTCATCATTTTGTACCAATTAAAGCGCAAAACATCCGAAAACACTCGAAATGCATCAAAATGATAAAAATATCACAAATAAGTGTTTTATGTGTTTTAAATGCAAAATATCAAAATCGGTGAAAACGTATAAAGTTTGCATAATTGGCGCTTTAGTCCCCAAGTTTCAAAAGTTGTCAAAAAAGCAGTCCTCGGTAAATCTAAGTAAAGAAAAATGTTATTCAAGGTCCACGAAATATTCTAATTTGTCAAAATGGTCCTTGAATAAATCTTTTGTTAAATGGCGAAAAAGGTCCTCAAGTTTCAAAATGTCAAGTTTGGTCCACGAAATTTGAAAATGACAAAGCGGTCCTTGTACTATTGGAACTTGTCAATATTGGTCCCTTGTTACAACTTTGGAAAATTACAGATTGGTCCTCATCTTTCGAGAAAATTACAAAACTAGTCCTTGTATACATAAGCCTTGTCAAAATGAAATGGACCACGCTTTAAACCTTTTGGACCCCCGTCACAAACCATTTGACCGCCTGTGTCAAACCTCATCAAACACCAAACACTTTCCTCCCAACTGGGTTTCCCCCACCAAGTTGTCTGCTAGCCTCTGCAACCTCTCACCCATCCCATCCACCTTCACCTTATCTCCTCAAAATCTCACCCTCATCATCACACCTCTCACCCCCCCCCCCTAGTTGCAGTCTAAAGGTCAAAACAAGTCAAAATTGCTTTTCCCGCCAAAATTGGAAAAGTGGCCAATATGCTTAAAACTCTCCCATTGGTTGACAAAAGTGGTGGGAAGTGGTCGAGGTGAGAGAGGACAGTTTGAAGCTATAAAGAGGAAGAAGAAGGAGAAGACAAGAGTAGTTAGTTTTTTAAAATTTCAATGTATGTCGTTTGTTAAATTAACATGTCTTAAATAGTTCTTAAGTGTAATTTCCGGTTTATGTGTATCAAACAAAAGTATTTAAGCATCTTGCAACTTATTTTAAGCATCAATTCAAGATAATGTTATAATTTCATGATTTTGTGCCTTTGTTGAGTTTTCGGTTTCTAAATCTTAAGTACAAGCCTTTAGTAACTTGTTTTTAAGCTTAAGCATGCTCAAACTAGCTTAGTAAAGCTTTCCATAAGCTCACATCTCGGTTTCAATCACTTTTGAACATTGGTCAACAAAAGTCAATATGGGCAAAATGAAGCGAAATGGCAATGGGTGATGCGAGACATGGATTTGGGTTGATTCTTAGTCATATGGGGTTGGTTTGATTAGGCTAGTGGTACTGTGTTCTTGTTTCACAGGAATCAAGCCATAGTGGCTTTGGACCATTTGTAAGTTACTTTAGAATTCATATGCATAATCTGTCTTTGTAGTATTCACAAGCTCAATTCTGTTCAATAAGTAGTATTCAGGTTATTTAAAGTTAGTTTGATCAAAAGTATAAGCTGGTTCATTGTCTAAATCAGTTTTGAGTTGCTTATTAGTAGTTAAAGGTGTGTTTGGCATTGGTGCTTAATCTGTACTAAAGGTGTGCTCAGTGGTTGTCTCTTGTTGTTTTATGCTTGTCAAGTCCATACAAACTCATATCTATCTTTAATTTGGATCTGCAAGCCATAAAGTCAAACTTCATTAAAATCTGTCTCACTTGCTCATTGTTGGAATTTTGGAATTGCAAAACCTTGTTTTGTGTTTAGAATTGTTTAACATAGCTTGCATTAGTGTCATTACATCATATTACATCCATAATGATCTAAAAATTGATCTCAACTTTCATTTTGGTCAAAGTTCTCTCGCCTTAAAAAGTCAAAATCTAAAATGTGGATTTGAGCTCACATAGGAGGAATTTTCATGAGTTTAATTTTGAGCTACATCAAGTGAAATTTGTGGCTTTATAAACTTCAACTGGTCTCCATTCTTATTGGCATTTTTGTAGAATTTTATAAATTTTTTATAAGCTCCAAAATAGCTTATCTTTTGGGTCTAGTTGCCCTGCTCCAACACTCGGTTTAAACCGAGCTTTCTCGGTTGTGCACCACTTGCAGGGGCTCATAAGAGCTTCCCAAGGTCTGAGTTTTGGTGCACTTGATCTCAACCAGTCTAGGATAGGTTCCAATTTGTAGTTTTCACTTTTAGCTTATTGTGTTGCTTATTCTTGGGCTTAAAGTAGCTACCGAGAACTGTTTTGGCTTATAAGCTCTTATAGCCAAATCCTTGTAACTTGTAATCCAGTGGTTAAAAACAGTTAGGATGTGTTGCATTTTAGTTATTTTAGCAGTTTAGAACTTCTGTAATCAGTTGGTGTCTTATTTTGTCCATTTGGCTTATTTGGAGTGCTTAATAATAAGCACTTGCACATCAGTTCCTAATTCCTACACATAAGCACTTGTTTTTCTAATTTTCCTAGCTTCCTAATATTATTTTAGAGTTTTCCTGAAATTTTCAGATTTTTCTAAGTTGATTTGCTATTTTTCTTAATTTAAATTAGTTTTTAAGCAATTTTAATTAGCTTTTAATACAAAAAATTCAGAAAAAGTTCAAAAAAATAATTTTTCAATTTTCTTAGGTTAAGATAAATATAAAAAGTAAAAAAAGTAATTTTCCAGATTTTTCATAGTTTATTTTGTAATTTTTAGTAATTTAATTAGTTTTAATAGTTTTTAATTCATAGAAAATCCAAAATAATCGAGAAAAATACAAAAATAGTTTTGAAAATTCTTTTTGTTATTTTAGATTTTCTAAGTCAAAATTTCATTTTCAAGCTTTATTTCATATTTTCTTTCATTTTAGGTTAATATTTAATAGTTAAAAATAGTTTTTAATTAATAATAATTAGATAATTAGTTGTAAAATTAATTTTCTTTTTTCTAAAAATTTTCTCATATCATTAGGTTTGTAAAAACATCATTTTCATATTTTTAGGGTTAATATTGATTTAGTTTCACGTTTTTATCTGTACGTCGCGTAGTTTTTAATTCAGTTTTAGAAAAACATAAAACCAAAAACATCATTTTAAATATAGTGATAGCGTTTATTTAATAGATTTTATCTTTTTAATTTTCTTTAATTTGTATTTAAGCCCACGTAGTTTATGGACTTCTCTTTAGGTATAGATCAATCACAATCCTTTCCGCTCAAATCCTCTCGATCACTTTACGTTTGACTATTCTCTTACACTCGTTGGGACTTAACGACTGGGAAACACTATACTCTCGATCTTCATTGCATTTGTGCTTCATTGTTTTAAGTTTCTTCTGAGTTGGCCATTCACAAGTGGTCACTTGCGTGAGAAAACTCGGTTTCTTACAGATCGGTGTCACAGTTGTCATTCCAAATTTGTTTAACAGTTCAAGGGCATATTTGGGTGACTCAAGAAAATACCACGGGGTGATTGATGAACTTGTAGTCCTAGAAAGAACGTAAGTTCACCCATCATGGACATTTCAAAAATTTTCTTCATTAGTTTTGCAAAAGCGGTTGAAAACTTTTATGTGTCGACCAAAATGATGTCATCCACGTAAATTTGAACAATTAAGATATGTGCCCGTGATATTGTATAAAAGAGTTGGGTCAACCGAGCCTTTGGTGAAATTATCGGCAATGAGGAAAGATGATAGCTTATCGTACCATGCAGGGGCTTGTTTGAGACCATAAAGAGCTTTGTTCGGTTTGTAGACATGGTTCGGGCACTCTGGATTAACGAATCCGTCGGTTGGTGACATAGACCGTTTCTTTAAGTTGTCCATTGAGAAACGCCGCTTTGACATCCATCGATAGACCGTCATATTCATATGAGTCGCGAACGCGAGAAATATCCGAACGACCTCAAGACGAGCAACCGGAGAAAAAGATTCTTCAAAGTCTATTCCTCTTCCCGACGATAACCCTTAGCAACTAGACGTGACTTGTTTCGGATGACGCGTTCAAAGATCTAATTTGTTTTTCCAAATCCATTTTAGACCAATGACGTAGACCCTGTTGGTCTTTCAACCGATTCCCATACTTTAAGACGTTTGAATTGGTTGAGTTCTTCCCGCATGGATTCAATCCATTGTCTTTAGTCATTGCGTCTTTAATGTTTTTAGGCTCGTTGGCGGACGGTGAGTGCATAAATGCAATGTTCACCATCGTGTGAAGACGTTGTCTCGTAACGATCGATTGATTCGGGTTGCCAATAATGTTAGCAGACGATGGTCTTTGTCCATCGGTGTGTAGAGGTTGATGTTGGTATACATTGTGCGATTCGAGGATTCAAATGGTTTGTTGAAGATTCCGCGACATCCGTGCGGCGATCTCATTAGCAAACGGGTTGAAGAACGCATTTGGATCAAAATCTGCGGTGGGGTACTTCATTCGAATATCATCATTTGGTTCATCATTGTTGGAAGCGGTGTGTTCAAGCTGTTGTGTTGGAGTCAAGCGGTGTAGGTGCATCTTCAACGAGAGTTGTTGTAGCAGTGTATCGTATAGGAATATTATCGGGTTGTGCGGTGAGCAATGGATACACCGGAGCACGTTCATCAATATCGCCACGTAAGCGAGGAGCAAATAACCTTTCCATTTGTTGACGAGTTAGCGGGGCTTTGTTCGGTGATGATGGGGTTGAGGAAGTTTAAACGGTTATGTTGGGTTCTAAGTCGTTGTACTCGAAGCCATTTCCGTGAGTTCATCAAAATGAGCATGAATCGTTTCCATTACCTCCTTAGTTCGACGATTCCATATTCGGAAACCTTTAGAATTGTCACAAGATCCAATAAAGACTCCAATATCGACTTTGGCTTTGAGCTTTCCAAAATCATCATGATCATTATTCGGATAGCAAAGGGATCCAAATACATGAAAGTGTTTGAGGTTCGGTTTATAGTTGAGGACAAGCTCGAAGGTGTTTTGTTGTGGCGTTTGTGATCATAGAACGGTTTTGAGTATAGCATGCGATGATACGACACGCCCATAAGTAATCTGAAGTTTAGCATTGATTAACATTGTTCTTGCAGCTTCCACTAACGTTCGGTTTCGTCTTTTAACAACTCCGTTTTGTTCGGTGTACGTGCAATAGATGTTTGATTTGAATTCCACTTTCTCATAGAATTCACGAAGGGTTTTGTTAACAAATTTAGTTCCTTTGTGCGTTCGATTATCCGACGGTGTTGCGAGTGAACACGTATTTTTGTGAAAGGTGATGATCATTTGTGGAGCTTGGTCTTTGCTTCAAGAAAGTAGACCCAAGTCCATCGTGAGTAGTCATCAACAATTACTAAGATGTAGCGTTTGCCATTGATCGTTTGTACGCGCATTGGGCCACACAAATCCATGTGAAGAAGATGTAGCACATGTTGAGAGATGTGTTCCACCTTTGAAGGAAAATGAGCACGAGTGCTTTTCCCTTGTTCACTGGTGAGCAAAGGTGATCTTTTGAATACCGAATCGTGGGAGTCCTTCAACGAGTTTGTGTCGAGCAAGGTTGGTGATGGTTTGAAAGTTTAGGTGTGAGAGCAGCGGTGCCATAGCCGAGGATTTTGTAGATGTTGCCTTTGAAAGTAAGCGGATGGGAGAGGAAGCAACCATGTCTTGCATAGAGATAGTGTAGAGACTAGAGTTACGCGAGCGGACATAAGGTCATTTCCTTGTAGATCACGAATGAAACAAGTTTTCTCCCGAAAGCAACCTCCAAATCTCCATCACAAAATTGACCCTCGAAAGCAGTTGTGATCGAGGCCTTCCACATAGTAAACCCTGGCGATTTCGATGTTCCCATTGACATAATCTCCGTAGCCCATGATAGCTGCAAGTGATCGTTCCGAACTCGACGATGCCAATGAACTTTGCAATAAAGTTTGATAACAGTTTAAGGTTGCTCGTCATGTGTCGGGAACATCCGCTATCAACAATCAGAGAATGATCTCGTATCACCGCATTACACAGGGCGACACGGATGGAATAGAAGTAGATGTGGAACCCGAAATGTTAGAGGGTTCCAAGCATGTATATTAGACATACACATTAATAATTTTAGGCATCCATTTAAATCCTAGTGTGTTATATATCCATTTCGCCATCTATAACTACTCTTTGCTTTAGTCTTAGTGAATGCACTAGGTGGTACTACATTCTTAGGAGGTGAAACCGAGCTACGGTGACATCAAAGTTTGCCTTAGAATCTAAAGAAGGCGGTCTACCAAGCACGAGACTTAGAATGATTAGTGGGCCTAGAGATATTCCGATTCTTAGGATTCCGTAGTCGAGAGATTATAGCTTTAGCAACACATTTGTCATGACAATCGAATTCATACTCTTCCGACAAATAACACAAGGTGCATCGATGAATATCAAAAGTACTTAACGGTTTAGCATTCGTTACATCACTATTTCTATTACATTTGCCGACGCAACATTTATAGTGGAAGCAACATGAGTCTTATTCGAGTCCTAGGGTGTTCTTCTACTTTAGCATTCCTTATTGATCTTTTCTTAGGTCGCAACTTCCTATTCTTCGATTGAGTGCTCTAGGTGTGAAGTGCGGACGTTTGGAAAAGACGCAACTATTCTGTTTGAGGAAACACATTAGCAACTTGTGATTTGGCAAGAGGGATTCTAGGTTCACGATTACTAAGTGTGACCGGTGCTAATCTCTTAATCACGGTAGGCGGAAGTTGTTCATACTTTCCTAACATTTCTCTTAACTTAGAGATAGTGTGAATCAAATCTTGATTTTCGAGCGAATATTACCGGCAAAATTCATGACTTCTCTAGTGTGAGCAAGATAGTGATCAAGTTCGTTTGATGCTTCATGACGAGTCTTATTGAGCAAATCAAATATGACACCATATTCTGTTTAACTTTTGAAAGTTCTTGTTCATATTTTGAGATTTGACTTTTCAAAGACACGCTTTGATCATCCAGTTGCTCAATTTTAGGATCGAAGATTTTGCACTCAACCGAACGAGTTTCTTTTGAAAACTAAGTTGATGATTGTGAATATCTTTTTCACACCAATGAAGACGACGTTTGGCATTGTAAATTTCGTTGAGTAATCGTTTATTTTCACTTTTAAAGACTCGATCTGAAGCACATTATCGGTGTTCTCAACATTACAACATTTTCAACAATATCACAGAGATATAATCGGATGCATATGGCAAAGAATGAAACAACACAACATTATGGACATCGACGAGATAAGGTCTTCCAAGAGTCGATCAACATCTTTTCTCAAAAGTTTCTTTTACGTTTAGTATTAGAAATAGATGTTTGTGTTTTCTAAAACGACCTTCATAGTTCCAAGTTCCTTATGAAAATCCGTTCCTGGATAATGCACAACTTTTCAAGTTTTTAACATTAGGTAAAAGATTTTTCGAAAAATGTCTCTTTGCTCTCGCGCGAGGCGATTGAAAGTGTTCAATTTTGATTTCAGAACGATATTCTATCTCATGTTGTAAAATTTTGAGGTCAGCCATGAAAATGTCAAAATATCTAAGAATATTTCGATTTTCAGATTTTGAGTTTACTTCACTAATTGAAGGTAAAGGACCATAAGTTTGTGCATAATATGTTTTGGGATTAACATTAGAAGACTCAGGTGTTTTGATGATAACTCTTGGTGTGTTAGAAGAATCCGTTGGTGTGACGAAAGTGACCGCGTTTTTATAGTTAAACGGTTTGTTGTAAACAACGTTTTTTTAATTTTGATCGACTCTCGTCTTCTGCATCTAGTTCCTCTTGACGATGATATTCAACAACACTCATAATAGTATTATTAATTTTGTATTACCTTTGGAAACTTCAGAGTTGGTTTGAATGTTTTAGTGAAAGCTTTGGTTTGTAATCGCCTAGATTTTTCCATATCCTTTTGGATTGGGTTTTAAGGTAAACTTTTCAATAGTCATTCGATTCACCATGTTTGTAAACAACGCTTTAAACTCTTTAAGTTTGTTTTGCAAGTCGATAATTTCTTCAAGAAGGTCATCTACCCGATTCGTTGAATGCTTTTGTATGCGGAGAACTGCTTTTGACAAGTTAACAACTCGACCTTAGCTTTTGATTTTCCAAGGTGAGGCGTTAATTTGCTTTTTATGTTCATGTTTCAGCTTGTTCTAATTCGGACAACAAAGCATTCTTCGAGGCGGCTAGATCACGATCTGCTTCTCTAAATATTTTTCGCTTTGATGAGATTTTGCAAAGCGGCTTCAAAACCTTTTTCACGGTTTTCTTGAGTTTTGAAAAGTTGAGTTGCATTTGTAAGCATTCAAAATCCTTGGTTAGCGATGCATTTTACTTTTAAGGTCCGATTTAATGCAACACATTCAAACAATTTGGGATTGTTGGTCTTTAAGTAACAAAACAAGATTTGGATGAGGCAAAGGTTCATCATGTTCAACGTGAGTCACAACATGATCATTATTTAGATCCTCAAGTATAACCACGGAGTCAATTTGATTATCAAGGAAACCATAAGGTCATCCGGATCGTCAAATGTGACTACGGGTTTATTTGAAAATCGCGAATGAGATGTAGATGACTCATTTTGAACATTCCGAGCCGTCGGATTCGAGATATTGACGGAGATATTAGTTCGAGATATGATGATGGTTTGTTCGGTACCGAGACAAGCCATCGATGTCATACACTGGGCTGTTTCACTCATGTGTAACTCTTGCATATTAGCCATCAACATACGATTGCATTGGCCTCGCAAGTCCTCCATATCATCATCTCGAGTGCGCATACGCCATAAAGCTCGTTCTTTGTCCGTGAGAGATCCACCGACTTCATCCTTAAGAGCCAAAATTAAAGCCTCTTTGAAATAAGCACCGCCCCGGTCCTTGGCTTTGGGCATGCATTAGCAGTGTCCCTTCTCATTGCGGTTGTAGCATCTAAGACCATTTAACCGATTTCGAGCATTTCTGTTCCACCACTTGAGCTCGTTGTTATTCCTACCCACAAAGATTAAACACTTGACCACCGCCCATCCGGCGACCATAATCACGATTACGAACTTCAACACGTCCATTGTTCACAACAGCTTGAGTCCGTGTGTTTGATGAGGAACGAATCGATTGTTGGATTTGTTGGTGTAACGCCAAAAGCATTAGCAATCATCACAAATCCTTGTTGCAATGCTTGAACGGATCGATTTCCTCGATCGCTTCAACGACATATGCTTGAGCATTGTTGTTGTATGGAACCAATTGATTTTGTTGAGGTTTTCTTTGTGAAGGTGTGTTTGAAGCGAGTTGGTTGAGTTCTTTGGTTGAGAGGATAATTACATTGAGCATACAAGGCAAGTTGTTGATTATCCGGATGTGACAGTTTAGCAATTTGAGCACGGAGAATCCTTTCTCGATCAACTTCCTTTTCATGAGGCTTCAAGTAATCGTACAACAATCCATAAGTAGAATGATGCATATTCTTCGCTTGACGGAGAAAAATGACATACTTCTCCCATTCGGGACCAAGACTACTCGGGAACTTAGTATTCACCGCAATTCTTGGCATGATGATGTTGTGTTAATCCAAATCATTGATGATGTCGAAAATCGATGATGATAGGACTCTAGTGTCTCTCCGTGTTCAATCATGAAGTGTTCATAAGCCAAGTATATTTTGGATTCCAAATCCTCTGATTGAGTACGGATCCTTCCATAAGAAGACGAATATGATCCCACATTTTTGTGCGATCTTTTGAGCATCAACACTACGAAGAATTGGGTTTGGTAATCCTAATAGGATGTATTCCATTGCAAGTTCATCGACTTCATAGTGTAGAAGTTCTGTAGCATTTAGATCCGCAATGATAGCAATGTTGGTTTGTTCATCTCTTGGTGGAGCAAGATTGGATCTCCGGGCACAATGACGATGAGGCATCTCAAATGGACCTTCAAGATAACCTTCTTTAAGAACTTTCCATGTGGCTTCTTCGATCACAAAACCTAAAGAACCTTATCACCCATTGATCGTAGTTTCTGGAGTGAGCATTGGAGGTCTATCAAGTGATCCACTTCATGAATTGATTGTTGGTCGCTTAAAGCTTCACACATCTTTGCAAACCAAGTGGGTTCCTTCATAGTGTTCCTTGATGGATGTTGATTGAAATCATTTGTGTAGGATTGAACTTGAAGGCTTGGTGGTGTTTGAACCATTTGTGGTGGTGGAATTGCACCAATTTGTGGATTATGTTGTTGATTAAATTGTTGTTGATAAATAGCTTGTTGTTGATTCCATTGTTGATGTTGTGGAGTTAATTGTTGTTGTTGATGATGATTATAAGTGTGAGGAAATAGTTAGAGTATGGTGGTTGAGACATGTTGATAAACTTGTGTAGTAAAATGGATCTTTGTAGTCGAATGAACTTTTGTTGATGAAGTGTCCTTAGGCGTAGAAAAGACAAGAAACCAAGTAGCACTTATGCGTAAAAACACCAAAAGTTACGGCGTAACAATAAGGAGTTACGCGTAGGATTTAGCTTACGCGTAAGTAGGATAAAAGCACTAAAGTTATCGTAGACAAAAGTTAGGCGTGAAAGTTAGGCGTGAGGATTACCTTATGCGTGGGCGAGTTTACGCGTAAAGTGAATCTTATCGTGGGATTTCTCGCGTAAGCTAATGCTTATGCGTAAATTTAGGGTTTTGCTCAAATGATCTTTTACACTATCACGGGCAAAAGATATCCAAAGTCGACGTATTTTCGGACTTATCCAAGTAAGAAAACACGGAATAAACCACGAAAATGAAGATCAAACCAAGGAGATACTTACGCGTAGTTTTAGGGATTTACTACGCGTAGTTTTACTCGTAAGTATGATTTCGTCCAAAATTGTTTCTAAACCGGTTTTGTGGGATAAAATAGCTTCAATAACACCAAAATACACGAAAGTGTAAAACTTGATGAACCAAAGTCTCTAAAAAGCGATTCTAGTAGGATGATACCCACGTTCAAAAACAACTATCCACGATAAAGTTTGAAACCTTTTGCCAAAACACGTATTTTAACACCTTAAGACATTGAAAGGACAAGAATCTTGGATTCAAAAGTGTAAAGCAGATGTTTTAAGCGAACCAAAGTATCAAGGTGCGTTTTAGGCGTGGGACCGAAACCCACTTCAAAAACAAACACGATTCACCCAACTAGTAGGCGATTGATACCATCATAGGTCACTAGTTTTACAAACACAAGTTATAAGAGAAGAGATGAAGGCGGATGAACAAGTTATACGCACACACACATACTAATAATAATACGGTTAAAGCATATAGAGTGAAAGAGAATAACTTGAACAACCAACCCTCAAATGAGGGTTTACAAGAGTATTTATAGGAGGAAGCTAGGCAACACCCTAGTTCCCATCCTTTCTTATATGGGCTTGGGCCTAAGCTTATGGGCCTTACATAAGCTTGACCTTAAACAAACATAAAGGCCATAATAAGCTACCTATTACATATGAAATATAAATACTTGAAATACAGTTTAGGAGTGATTCCAACACAGGGCAAGCAAACCGATTTGAGAAGTGATCAATAAAATGATTTGGTAGCCAAAGCACCAATTTGGGTTAAGATAAAGAGCCGAGATATTGGACACCCCGTGTCCCTCGTGATAATAAGGGAAAATGTCAAAAGGGTAAAGTAAAGGAAACCCCTATTGCATATAAAGCTCAATCAAAGCCTACAAACCAACCATCAAATATTAGCTGCGCTAATGGATTATTCTATTGGATAAACCATCGGATGGTTTCCGAATCGCAAATTCTTCTTAAATATGATGCAATATATTTGAGATTTTTTTTTACAAAAACCCAAGATTGAATTGTTTTTGTTGGTTGCCCTATAACCATCAGCCATTCTTGAAGGAGGGAAGAAAGGGTAATCTTGCTATTGGTACAATATTGAGGGGGATGGGATCCTATCAAGTTACTTGACTCAAGTTGGGGCAATATGAGCCATTAGATTTGATCCAATGGCTCAAATCAAAAGAACTTCTTTTGATTTGTGCCATCGGATCAATTCCAATGACTCATAATGTCTCAACTTTAGTCAAGTTGTGCTTTCAACTTGAGAGGATCCTTGTCCATATTGAGGAGCTAGGTTGAGTACGTCATGGGACTCGGTAATCATTAATATCAAAATCATACAACTAGGAAGCTTACTTATTTTAACTTATCAGGAAATATGAATAAAATAGCAACCCGACCTATAGATTATGTGCCATACCTTGATGTATGCAAGAATAATACGAGATTATGAGGTTAGTACAATGACCTTTCTTGCAACTGTTATCAAACTAACTAGACAGATCTAATCATTACTGAAGGGTAATCAAACTCATTGGATTCATATTATAATAATGTATTAACAGACTTTAATAAAATGAAGATAACATCAGTCATCAATACCAAAAAATAGCAGATCATCAGTCATGAATACCAAAAAACAGATTATAACTAAAGTAGATAGTAAGAAATTTATACCAGCATCATGATTCTTCATCAACTCAACATTCAGCCTCCGGGCTCTATTAGCCTTTTCAACCGGGCTCTATGTCAATTTTTGTAGTAGTGGTTGTATCATTACACTCACTAGAATGACAAATTTAGATATCAAAGACTCAAAGAGATTTATAAAGGTTTGAATGTGGTAGTCATATTAGGATGATTAAGCGTCTCGTGCTACCAAGGAATCATGTAGAGAATTTGATTTCCTATGATCGATGATCAAGAAGGCAAACAAATTAGTGATTCAAGATGTAGAGGGGCGAGATTGGGACTTCATGTTTTGATTTTGGCCCAACTATGTCATAGAATAATTTAATCTGTTCTTCAATCTATGAAGCTGTTTGTATGATATACATGTAACTTTTAGTTAATTGAATCTCGAAAGAAAGCTTGTGATATGATACTGAAAGAATAGATCTCCATCATTGTCTAACCAATTTCCAAAGGTTGGGATGCTTCACCATATAGTGTGAGGTAAAATAAGGAATCTTGTAATAAAAACATCATTGTTGGGGCAAATGCAACATGCAAGAACAAATTAGTTGTTCTTTGTATGGTAAAACATATGTAAGTGTTTATGCGCTTTAGTGGGTAGCCGTGTTTCCCTTTTACAAAGAAGCATTTTAATTAGGTCCACTAGTACGAGTAAACAAGGAAGCATAAGTCATGAAGTAAATGTCATTTATGTTGGGAATTATGTGAAGTTTGGATTATCTTTTATTATTATTATTTGAAATTATTATGAAGTGTTTCTCTTGAAGAAGAGTGGATTATGTGAAGAGACATCAAGTGTTTCTCTTGAAGAGTATAATAGTATATTAGTTATTAGTTTGTTTCATGGAAGTTATTATTCCGTGTTTAGTATATTTAGTTTGGATATACATGAGCTTTATTAGGAAGTGATTGTGTATATCTTATTTAGTTTTATGTTTATCGTTTCTTGGGAAGCGGTTTAGCGATTTTGTTTAGGGTTCCTTGTCTATAAAAGGAACACATTAGAATGAGTTATGTACCGATTGGAAAAACAAAGTTCTAGTTAATATAACGATCCATAGAGGATCACGAGTTCTTAGTTATTTGTTACTTGTGTTTATATTCGATAAATATAAGTAGTAGAGATTGTCTTTTATTGTGCTTGTGATTACATAGGCATATATAACGATCCACGAGCTCAAGATCTATCAAGGTCATTTGTTTCAACAAGTGGTATCGAGCCTCGTGAGAGTCTCTACGATACTAAGGACAAGTTTTTACGAACACTCAAACAACCATAACAAAATCATCATGCACGGTTCGGATGTTGATCTTGAAATCACCAACAACCAAAACTCCACCCATCTGCAACAACTAAGTCTCTCTAATAGCAATGCTAAGTTTCCTTACCTTAAAGGGAGGAATATGATCTTTAGGCGATGAAGATGCGAGCTGGATCTCCAACATTGATTGGAATCTATGGGAGATAGTCTTGAAGGAAGCAGTTTGAAGAGAACTACCACGGATGCTACGGGTAAGATGATGAATGTTCCTCCCAAATCTGCTTGAAGAATTCTTTGGCGGTTCGAGAGAGAAACCAAGGTCGAACCATTCTTCTTCAAGCTATTCACGAGGATCACTTGAGTGATTTTCACTTCATGCAAGATGCTAAGGATATATGGTTAGCAATTAAGGCAAAGTTCGGTGGGAATGAGGAGTCTAGGAGGCGAAGAAGTCCATCTTTGAGACAACAGTTTGGGACTTTCAAATCTCGAAGAGGAAGGAATACACAAGGGCTATGACAAGTTTCACAAGATTTTAAGTCGGTTGAATCATTGCAGGCAAAGCGAGATAATGATGATTGTAATTCTAAGTTTCGAGGTCTTTACCTCCATCACAGCTACGTAAGCATAGCTTTAAAAGCTAAAGGTGGTTTGGACATGATTACGTTTGATGAGTGTACCACAAACTTAAAGCTCTTGAACATGATGTAAGAAGCCCTTTTAGATCATCTTCTTACGCAAGTCACACGACATTCGTTGGAGCCTCTACTCCAAAGGCGAGTTATGGTCCAAGCCCATATTCATCATCATCTTATCTTGCTCCTTCATCAAGTTCTCATTCTAAATCGAGTAACATTATGGAAGATGTTCTTGGATCCTTCTTTCTTGATTATGATCCTCGGAGGATCGGCTTATGAGGATTTTGATCGGTGGACCCGATTGAGATGGAAGAGATGAAGGCGAGGTGGCGGTGGCCATGCTTTCCATGGATATCAAGAACTTTGAGCGCAAAGTGGCGAAGGTTTGGATTCAAAGGGCGAGATCCGACAAGGTTTGACAAGAGGAAGGTTAAATGCTTCACATGTCAGCGGATGGGTCACTTCTCTAGAGAATGCAAAGGCAGGAAAGGCGGTGATGAGACAAGATACTCTTCTTATCGTGATATCGGAAGGAGGCGGGAACTTCAAAGGGATCATTGCTTTGGTCACTCTTGATAGCAATGTGGATTTGGAAGCAACATGAGCGGGATGATAATGATGGTCTGGTAATGATAATGTTGGGTTGATTGCGAGTTTACTTGGAGGATAGGCATGATCAGTTGCCTTGATGGGCATCTCTCGGTACAAAGCTGTTTGTTTGGTTGTAGTGAGCGTTATAATATACTCAAAGAAGCTTATGATATTTTGGAACCTAAATATAATGAATGCTATGTGGAAGTTGAAGCTTATAAACAGGCTTTAAAAACACTAGAAAGACAAAAGGTTTGGTTTCAGAAGAATCAAATAGCTTATGATGAGAAAATAGGTGTTTTAGAAAGGGATCTCGAATGTGCTAAAAATGAGTTAAAATGGTCTGAGAAGTTAAGAGCAGATATAGAGTCAGAAAATCTAGAGCTTAAGGAGAAACTTAATGAGGAAATTGCTAGGCATAAAGAATGGATAATGAATGGAAATAAGTTAGCTGGTTTTATTTATAGTAGTCAAGCTTCTAATTCTACAGTGGCTTTAGGTTTTAAGAAATATGTTGGCCTAGAAGCTAGGGATGACACACGTAAATCTACATCAGCAGGCCTAGCTAATTTTGTGAAACAAGGTGACCTACATGCTGTACGTGGACCTATTAGAGGTGAGCACATGCCCGTTGACCTTTCCATTCCTAATGACTTTGATGGATCACACCATCGTATGGCAAAAGTCAAAGGACTTGCGGACCACGATACTTCTTCTAATGACTTTGTCTCTTGTGTTATGATGACAAGTCCTCCAAGCAAGGGTCTCTGAGTGTGATTCAAATGACAAGTCGACCTTCCCAAGTCTTCACCCACTGCACCCAAGACTACCAATAAGCATGTCGAGTTCTTTGCCAGGAATCCACTTCCAAGACAGTTGCCTCTGAAGACATGCATTTTAATTCTTTGCATAATAGTACTGTTAAAAACAATTCTTTTCATGGTTTTGGTTTGAATACTTCTGCTTGTAATAACACATCTTTTGGTTTGAATAAATCTTCTAAACAGAAGACATGTTTTGTGTGTGGAAGTAAATTTCATTTAATTAAGGATTGTGATTATCATGAGCAAAGAATGAATAGGTGTGGTGATTCTAGGAAATCTAGACCAATGTGGACCAATGTTAATGATATACCACCTTATGTTCCACAAGCAACTTATACCAATACTCCTTTTCTTGGAGGAAACCGGTTGTAAAACCATATGTTCAACCAACGGTGAATATTTTAAAAATGGTTTTGGCCTAGATATGTTAACCCTATGGTGATGGGAAAGGGTCTTGGGATCTTCTTGTCAAGACCTCGTGAGTTGTTCTTGGAATAAGCAGGACCTAAGTTTCAATGGAAACCCAAGAACAATAGTGGATCTTATACTTCTACATGGCACAACTCATATGATCCACAAGGCGGGTTCAAGTCGGCAATGACTTGAGCCTCCATAGTGTACTAATTTTACGTATATTTTGTTGTTGTTGTAGGATCATCCCTTAAGCATAAAGATGTTGGAATTGTTGGCGGTGGTTGTTCTAGAAGTATGTCGGGAAGCAGGGATATGATGCATAACTTTGTACCCATTGAAGGAGGAGGCAATGTAACCTTTGGAGGAAGTGATGGCGAATTCTGGGAAAGGGACCATCAAAACACCTCATTTGGACTTTGAGAATGTATATTATGTCAAGGAACTTCAACACTTCAATTTGTTTTCGTCTCACAAATCTGTGACACCAAGAACAAAGTACTCTTCACGGAGGATGAATGTCTTGTGCTATCTAAAGACTTCAAACTCCCGGAAGAAACTTCAATTCTCTGAAAGTTCCTCGTAGTCACAATCTTTATACATTCAACTTAACTAATGTCAAACCAAAGGTGACTTAACGTGTTTGGTGGCTAAAGCATCCGTGGATGAGTCCACCAAATGGCACGAAGGATGGCCCATGTCAACTTCAAGACCATAAACCGACTCTCTAAAGCGGGCCTTGTTCAAGGTCTTCCTTCCAAAGTTTTCACCAATGATCATAAGCGTGTTGCATGCAACAAAGGAAAGCGACCTGAGCCTCATACAAAGGTGTTCACATGATGATAAGCATTATTTACGAACCTCTTGGTTGCTTCATATGGATCTGTTTGGTCCAACTCAAGTGAGAAGCATTGATCATAAATATTTTTGTCGGTGATCAGCGATGGATATAGCAAATTTTGTTGGGTATTCTTTCTAAGGACCAAAGATGAAACATCGGTGTGTTGTGAGACTTTGTTACCCTTATTGAAAATCAGTTGAACAAAAGGTGAAAGGCATTAGGTGTGATAATGGGACGAGTTCAAGAATGCTATACTAATAGAACTCTGAGGTCAAAAGGCATAAAAGGGACTATAGCACTCCAAGAACCCCTCAACAAAATGGGGTGGCGAGAAAGAAAAATAGGACCTTAATAGAGGTGCAAGATCAATGCTAGCAGACTCTAAACTTCCAACCATGTTTTGAATTTGAAAGTTGTTAGTACGACTTGTTATGTACTAAATAGAGTGTCCATTACTAGACCACACCTTAAAACACCATATGAACTTCTTTTGGGAAAGTTCACATTATTCATTACCTTAAACCGTTTGGTGTCAAGTGACAATTTTGAATACAAGTGATCCGTTGGGCAAATTTGATGAGAAAGGCGATGATGGTTACATTGTGGGATATTCGCTCATAGTAAGGCATACGGGGTTTACAATGTATACGCTAAGAAGATTGAGGAGACATTGAATCGAGGTATCTAGAAGACAAGCCTAATGTTCAAGGGCGGGGTCATGTTTGGTCATTTGACCTTGATTACTTGATGATTACTTGGGTTATTCTAGACATTTGGCTAACCAACATGCTGATTCTCAAGCATCTCCAACTACCGGTCGGGAACTATGGATGCAAATTCGGCGGTGGGTGCGAAGATGATGAACAACCCATTGTAGTGCCTTCCTTCTCCCTAACAATTTTGTAGGTGACACTTCTAAAGATTATCTTGATGTGGGTGAAGATGAATTCCATTATCTTGAGGACCTTGCGGTGAAGAAACAAGAGTATGCGACCAATTTAGAAAGTGAGAGGAATGTTGAAAATAGTACAAGTGAAGCAATCGGTGGAAACGTCAATTCTCTTGAAAGTGGTTCTGTTTCTCCTCACCTCTCCAATTAATTTGAAAGACATGTTGACTCTACTCCTATTTCTACTAGAGTGTCAATGGACCTTGGAGAACCTTATACACGGTTTCCAAAACCTTGGATCTTGGTCATCATCAACCTAAAGCGGGAATCTTCAACACACCTTCCTATGATAATCGACTTTGAACCTCATGACTAATCTTGATTCATCCATTGATGTCAACACCAATACTACTACAAGGATCAACAATGCTCATCCACGGACTAACATTATTGGTGATCCTAATGCACTGTTAGAACAAGAGTCTTGTGCACGTTCTAAATATGGTCGGTGGCTTTTATCTCTTATGTCTCAAATCGTGAGAGAGACAATCACACAGACTATGAACATTGTTTGTTTGCTTGTTTTCTCTCACAAGTGGAACCAACCGGTGTTACTCGGGCTCTTGAAGACTCAAGTTGGCTTGAGGCAATGCGAGGATGAGATGCAACAATTTCAAAATCGGCGAGTTTGGATATTGGTACCACTACACGATGGTAAGTATGCTATTGGGACTAAATGGATTACGAAGAATAAGAGATGCTCGAGGTGTTGTCATTAAAAACAAAGCCGATTAGTTGCAGGGGTATAGACAAGAGGAGGATAGATTATGATGAAGTGTTTGCACGTGGCAAGAGTTGAGGCCATCGGATTTTCCTAGCTTATGCATCCTATATGGGTTTTATGGTCTATCAAATGGATGTTAAAGGAGCCTTCTTGTATGGTGAAATTGAAGAGGAGGTTTATGTCACTCAACCTAAAGGATTTGAAGATCGGATCATCCTAATCATGTTTATAAGGTAGTCAAAGCTCTCTATGGACTACATCGGGCACCCGAGCACGGTATGCTAGGCTCTCTACATTTCTTCGAAGCATGGTTATAGAAGAGGTGCAATTGATAAGACTCTTTTCCTTAAGAAGAATTCCACAGACATTATTCTTGTGCAAGTGTATGTGGATGACATTATTTTGGATCCACAAAGGAAGCTTGGTGCGGGGAGTTTGAGGAGCTTATGAAGGAGAGTTTCGGATGAGTGCCATGGGAGAGATGACTTTCTTTTGGGTCTCCAAGTTCGTGAAACACGATGGTATCTTTATCGGTCGGGACAAATATGTGAGGACATCTTGAAAAGTTTGGTATGGAGGGTGTCGGATCGCCACTACACCTTATGAAGCTCAAAGACAAAGACCAACAATGAAGGCGATCCACTGTGAATGTTCATTTATGCAGGTCTATGATTGGCTCTTTGATGTATTTAATGACTTCAAGGCACGATATTACCTTTCTTTGTGAGTGTTTGTTCACGACATCAAGTTACTCCATGACTTCCCATCTCAATCTTTGTTAAGAAGATCTTTAAGTACCTCAAAGGCCAACCTCTTCTAGGTCTTTGGTACCCAAAGAGTCTCCTTTTAAGTTGGAAGCTTATAGTGATAGTGACTATCTTGGTGCTAATCTGGATAGGAGGTCCACCACTGGAGGTTGCCAATTCCTTGGAAAGAGATTGATTTCTTGGCAATGCAAGAAGCAGACTATTGTGGCTACCTCATCTCTTGAAGTAGATGCGTTCTTCTTTGCAATTCTTTGTGGACGAGTTCTTTGGATTCAAAATCAATTGTTGGATTATGGGTACAATTTCATGAACACAACAATTTTATTGATAATCAAAGTACCATATGCATTGTTAAAAATCCGGTTTTCACGGTAGAACAAAACATATTGAAATCGGGCACCACTTTATAAGAGATGCATATGATAAAAATTTGATAAGCGTGGTCAAAATTCATCTTGATGATAATGTGGCGATTTGTTAACAAAGGCTTTTGATGGACCAAGGTTTCAACACCTTGTGGTCCATATCGGTATCTTAACCCTTAGCGCAAAGTTTAAGGGAGGCATAAACCTCGGGGAGGCATATGCCTCGGGGAGGATTGTGTATACTTTGCATTTTGCTATGTAACTTTGTATATTGGTTTGCTTTTCTCTAACTCTAACCACTAATGTAATCTTAGTTTGTGTTTCTTTGTTGGTTTGTGGTTGTCTCGTGTTTGTTACATTTTTTTGAGTGGTTGTTCATTCGGTTGGGATATGGTCAAGAAAGCTTAAGCTTGTTTCTCTTGAATTCAAAGTCTTGAAGTGAGTCATTTGTTTCCTCGAAGATGATGTCTTGAAGTTATATGGTTCATTCAAAAGAAATCTTGAAGCAAATTGAGCAAATTGTTCATTCATTCATTCAAGAAGCAGTTTACGACTTACGACTTACAGTACTAACAACATCAAATGCATCTACATGATCTACTAATCCTAATCTATTACATATCATCTATTCCAACATCTAACGGGTTGTTGGATATGCATGATCGCTCACATCTTTCACACTAAATCTTTGGATATGCATTTGTGAAGTCTTGCATAACCACCCATTCATTCTATCTTGATGGTGGAGATACATGACCGATATAGCGAAGATGCTAAGGATCAAAATGGAGAGGATGGATTGATGCAAACGTTGATGATGACAATGACCACATATGATGATGGAGAAAAACAATGTGTCCTTTGTGCTTCATCTATTTATTTCAACCAAAATGCAATCCATCTACCCTCCTTAAGTTCTTCCCTTATACGATATGTGATGATGCACCAAAACGATGCGAGAAAGACCAAGAACCACCTCTCTATCTTACGGAAGTGGTGGATTTTTGGCTCGTGGCCTTCGTTGAGGCCGAGTCTTTGGAGGTTGGGAGTAAGATGTTCTCTCCTTATAGGAGTCATCGAGAATCATCGTGATTCACTTGGATTCACTACACTATCATCTTCTGAAGAAGGAAGAAAGGGTGATTTCTTTGGTCGTGGATATGGTTGTGGAAAGTAATGAAGCCATGGATTAGTGTCTTCACTTGATGAGGATGATGATGATGATGAGGATGATGTTGTGAGATCTATGATCTCAGGTTTGGTACTCATGGTTTATTGTGGTTTAATTTTGGAGCATTGGTGGAATTAGGGTTTGCAAGGATATTTGGGGGTTTTTGATGAAGAGGTATATGTGCATTGGGATTGTTTTATAGACGGTTTCAAGTGGTGATGAGATTTAATGCGAGTGGGTGAAGCGGTAAAAGATATTCTTGAAGCTTCTTGAATAAGTGATCATTTACTGGCGATTGGTATTCTTATTGAGAATGGATTTCGTTTACCGAAGTTGAAAGTAAATTTGAGTAAAAGTAGAAGTCCGCGTCGGCATTGGTCAACTTTGACCAAAATTGGGAAATTTCTATTTATTCTCTACTGGCATATATTCGTCCCATATTAAGTGATTCACTCATTACTCTTATTCAAAACACTTCCATTTGTGTAAATCGTAACCTAATTTTCAAAATCTTTCATGGCGCTTCAATTCAAACATGATCATAATAAGGTCGCTTTTTAAGGAGCGCTCGGGGTGACGAGTTGTATAGACCGATGATTGCATTCTTCTGAGATCAAAGATTGGTATGCTCTAACACATTCTCCGAATGCTATATATGAATCCTTGGTTACTCAATTTTGGGCATCGGCTACGAAAAGGGTAATCTGAGATTGTTGCAAGGGTGATGGAGCAGTATGTGGTGACGGAGGAGGCGATCGAAGACAACCGTTTGGATGATGAGAATGGGTTTATCATTCGATCTGCGGTGGTACTTGAAGGGCTTAGAGCAATTGGATATCAAGGTACTCGGATGACATGTGGTTAAAGAATCATTTGTGTCCTATGTGGAGATTTTGGTTCATACATTGCTTGATGTGTAAGCAATAAGTGCGGAGGATGGGATCGATTTTCGACTCAATTGGGATGTGGTATTATTTGTCTATCTAAGGGTTTGACTTATAATTTTCTAAGTTTAATTTCGATAATATGGTTGAGAATATAACTAGGAAAAAGGGCAAGTTTTTGATGTACCCTAGGTTTTTACAGATGATATTGAATGTTTCTACCCAAACCCAAGCTTTTCATCCCATAGGAGTTTTAACTTCTAAGTTATTTGCTTCAATGAGAACTAAATTTGCGGGGACACATTTTCCTTTATTAGCAACCATGTTACCTCAGGAGAATGAGACTGCTGATGGGGATCATGTTGATACTTTACCTTCCATCAATACTACTGATGTTAATCCCTCTGTTGATATTGATGAGGGTCCTTCTGCTACTGCTGAGGCATCCTTACCTTCACCTAGACCTTGTCCTAGTTCATCTCCTACACAAGTTTTTCTTGATGAGGTTCAGGTTAATGCTGATAGATTGCCTCACCTAGTCACGAAGGTTCATTGAACCTCCATTACCACCGAGGAATCGGTTGGTGGGTGAGGAATCTATTACACTTACCTCGATTATATGCTCTAGTGAAAAGTATGCGGTGAGGTGGCGGATCTTAAGAAGGAGCTTGCGAGACCAAGTCTACTCTTGGTAATAAGATTGTGGAGTTGGAGACTAAAGTTGAGAACTTGGAGGAATTCTTGGGTCGGAGGGTAAAAGAAGTTTAGTTTCTTACGAAGAGGAGCAAGAAGAGACTCGGCATGCATCACTTGGGAATCTTGGGCGATCGACTCTTACATCGATGTTTCTTCTCCTATTCTTTGAATCTTCAAGGAGCAAGGTGCCTATTATATTTGCTAGAAAAGAAGAAGACAATATTTGAATAAGGTATCTCTTGAAACTTCAAAGGAGCCACAAGTTGTTGATGCATCTGTTGATGTTCTAGTTGAGGAGGTTGTTTCGATCATGGTCAAACTTCATTTTTACAAGAACAACCAAATGTTTCACCTTGATGATGATGATGAAGTTTTTATGGTGGGAGAATTTATAAGTTGAATTCTTCTTCGATGTTTTCTCTACACTGTTGAGGAATTGTCTCAACATGTTTCTTGATGTTGATTTGGTTGTTCCTACGAAGCTCAAATTGGTTCTGTGAGGAATCTTCGACAAAGGAAAGGAAGGCGTGATTGATGATATGATTGGTTCGGTCAGTAGCTCTTGAAGAAAATCAAGCTCAAGCTAGGTCATTTCTTGATTATGAAAATATGCGGAAAAGTCGTGTAGTTGCTAAATTTCTTCAAGATCGATCGATTCTAATTTGTCTCTTGAAAGAAAATTAGAGCTTGATGCATTACTTCCTAAGATCACGATGATCAATGGGATGCTTATACTACTCAAGGTGCATCGATCCAAATCTTGCAAAACTTATATTAGGAGCATCTTTTGATAATGAGAATTTTGCGGATCAAATGGTGGCTCTTGGTAATCTAAGGAAGCAAGAAGCGGCTGCAAAGAGGAAAGCTCTTATTGCTCAAAGATATAAAGCTAAAAGAGAAAAACCCATGACTATAGTTCAGAAGAGGAATCATATGAGGAGAGTTGTAAAGAATCATAGTTCTACGATTTATAATTCTGGCATGTCAATGAAGCAAATCTGTGCTTTGTCTGATGATGCTTTGATCAGAAAGTATAATATGATTATGAAGCTTTCTTCTTCTGGTTCTACTTCTTCTTCTAAATTGGAAAGAATTGTTTCAATGTCAGATGTTCCTAGAGCAAAGAGACATAAAGCAGTTGAAATAGTGGATAATTTTGATGATGTTTTGCCTCGGTGATCTCTCCGGTTGTTACTTACGAAACAAACGAAGCTACTACTTTACGATAAAGTTGTTTCTTTGAGTCTTCTTTGGTTTCTTACGAAGCGTTGTCTAGTGTGGAGTTGGGTGATCCTTTGAGTCGGGAAGATGATCTCTGACTTGATCTTGATAAAATAGTTGGTAGGAGGCGGAAGAGCTTGGTTAAAGGAAACTTAATTCCTTAAGGAGTTACATCAGTTGGCTGGAAACATTCTTCAAAGAATATTGCTTTAGATCTCAAGGCTGATGAGTCAACTTTTATTCAAGTTGGATCTGTTGAGGTTTTTCCTGAAGGAACACATGTGGTCTTGGTCAATTGGAAAGCTGGGAAGCTTAACACTGTTTATAAATTTGGATAATCTTGTTATTCAGTTCAACTTCTTGAAGGACATCTTTCATTTGGTGAATAGACATGATTTGAAGATGCTATATGAACATGTCACTCAGTATTATAATTTTCATCCAACAACGGGTTACGGTTTATATTTGTTGGGTGATCTTGGTCTTGTTTGATTCTCATTCTCCAAATGGTAAAGGGTATTCTATTTGGAAGAATTCACATAAGTGGGAGATTGAGTGGAGATTTTATCCTCGCCTTGTGTCCATGTGGTTCGAGACCACGTGGTATGATTTTGTGTATGCTATCGGATAAGCTCTATCCTTTATCGGTTACTTTTATGGAGCGATTCTTTGAGACGAAGTTGGAAGTGCCTCTAATCCGGTTGGCAATGATGAGCTTCATGCTTCTCAATGTGTTGGTTTGATTAAAAATAAACACATCACATAAAGGTTCATCTTGCTTGTAATAGTTTGTTTATTTTGTAATTTTGTTCTCTTTCTTTTCTTAGTTAAAAAAAAAAAAAAAAAAAAAAAAAAAAAAAAAAAAAAAAAAAAAAAAAACAATGTCTAACTTTTATTGCGGGTTTGTTGTATACTTTTGATGGTTATTGACTCACGGATATACCTTGTGTATGTCAAAGAGTTAGCTAGTCCAAAGTGCAGACTTTGGTAAAGACACATCAAATCATTGATAGTTGTAATGGTTTGCTCAAAATCATAGGGTATGCAACCACCCATGCTTAATTCTTGAGTGTTGTATGGTTTTCAATTCACCATGGCTTATTCCTTTTGGAATCCAAGAATTGACTAGCCCACTTGTATATGGCTTGTGGTAAAGCGGTGGAATACCATATTTGGTTATCAATTCACCAATTCTAAGAATTGACTAGTCACGAGCAAGCGGCTACGGTAAAGACATTTCAAATCCGTTTATATGGTTCTTTGGTTTGCCAATAAATCGAGATGGTTATCGATGTACCATAGTTTCTGAACTTAAACATATGGCTACTCCGGTAGTGATGGCTATTGGTAAAGAGACATCAAATCCATTATTTTCAATGATTCACCTCTCACGGAGTTAACACACGGATGTGATGAGAATAGTATGAAACTAATTTGTTTTGATGTACCTATTGTCATTTGTTCTTTGCAAAGATATGAAGTTTCAAAGTTTCTTCATCATAGAGATGTTCTTATTTGGATTCTTTCTTCTTTGTTGTTAGTGCACAATCCTCCTCAGTGTCTTGTAAGATCTATCAAGCTGGAACTTAACCAAGTCAAATTCCGGTTTAGGGAGGATTGTTGGGAATTATGTGAAGTTTGGATTATCTTGAAATTATTGCAGAAGTGTTTCTCTTGAAGAAGAGTGGATTACAGAAGACATAATCTCTTTGAAGTATAATAGTTATTAGTTTGTTTCTGCGGAAGTTATTATTCCGTGTTTAGTATATTTAGTTTGGATATACATGAGCTTTATTAGGAAGTGATTGTGTATATCTTATTTAGTTTATGTTTATCGTTTCTTGGGAAGCGGTTTAGCGATTTTGTTTAGGGTTCCTTGTCTATAAAAGGAACACATTAGAATGAGTTATGTACCGATTGGAAAAACAAAGTTCTAGTTAATATAACGATCCATAGAGGATCACGAGTTCTTAGTTATTTGTTACTTGTGTTTATATTCGATAAATATAAGTAGTAGAGATTGTCTTTTATTGTGCTTGTGATTACATAGGCATATATAACGATCCACGAGCTCAAGATCTATCAAGGTCATTTGTTTCAACAAATGGTATGAATTTATAACCGTTTTCTTCACATACTGACACGTATTTCTTTTTCTTCTTCTCCACTGCGTTGTGTAAGGCTACCCCAGGGGCCCACGATCGTGCATCAATACCAGCAAAGGGAGAAATCCCGGTCACATCCAAACACGCGTCCTTGCCCTGGAACCAATTGAATAATAACACGTCTGCTGGCCGAAGCTCGTTCCCAGCCCCAGAGAGAAACCCCATTGGAGCCTTTTTCCGCACCATAATCCCCACCTTGGAACATATGTCCACCAGAATATCGCGCACTAGGTTGTGCCTGAACTTCACTCCTACTTCACTTGAACAGTGTACTACATGATCACCCCATTGGTCCATACGGTGCACCGTGCAGCTCGGGCAAAGGCTACCTTCAGCAAACATAGGTATAGAAAGCCTATAACACAGTACCGAACGGAATTGGCGGTGATTCATCCTCTGGCCCAAACCATCAATAGGTATAGTGAATAGGAAATCTTGAGCATGGGGAGCGCGAATGCTGTTGAGAATAGCCACTTGTCTTGGACTTAACAAATACTTGGAAACGAGATCTTTCTCAATGACACCAAAGTAACACCTTGCCAAGGTTTTCATCATATGAGGGCAGGAGCGTCAATGGTGGCATCGAGCACATCTATGTTACAGGTAGTGTTGAAAGTATCAAGAGTGTGTTTGAAAGAAGCGCCATGAGAATGAATTTCAGCATTAACCAATATCTTGTCCTGCAGGTCACTTGTTTGCAAACGAGAGGCGAGAAAGGCGTATTGATTAATATCATTCGCAGCAGTGATGCCAAGCCCACCCATCTTGATTGGAAGAGTGGCTAATCGCCACTGCCAATCGCCAAACCCTGGTCCTGAGGCAGTAATAATCTTTTCCAGTGAAGCACGTAATACCCGATCAAATTGAACCTGAGCCTTTTGTAGAAACAAGGGGGAACATGTTCTCAAAGCATAAGATAATTTCGCAACCCCGGCGCAATTACGAAGGAGGAAGAGCTCACATTGGGGATCGTTAAGTTTAAGAATAGCCTCCATTAATGAGATAGTTTTAGAGACCCTTTTCATAGCCAGATCCTGGCAAAAGCTTGCATCCAAACTGACTGAACCACCAAGAAGTTTAACACCATTGGCCGGATGAGAGATATTTATAGGAAAAACACCCTCCCCCCTGCTTCTGGGATCCTCAGCCGGCCAGAAGAGCTCGGTCTTGTCAACATTCAAAAACAACCCCCGAGGCGGACCCTTCGCCCTAATAATGTCAAGCGCTTTGGCAACCATGAGGGTATCTCCAACCAAAGTACCATCATCTAGATACCAAGCCTGAAGAGTAAGCTCACAGGACTGATTAATAGTCTGGATCAAAGGGTGTAAAGCGAGAGCAAACAATAAAGGGCCTAGCGGATCCCCCTGTTGAACCCCTTGACAGGACCACATGATAGAGTCATCATAATAAAGTCTAGCTGGTCTGGCATAACAAAACTCAACCCAAGGAGCAATCGAAGGGCATCTCAACCTGGTCTCCTGAAGTAAGACACTCCTGTTGACCAAATTGAAAGCATTCTTAAAATCCACCAACAACATAGACGATCCAACCTTGTGACACGTAGATTCGATGAGCCAATTCATAGAATGGAGAACAGCCTCACAACCACCGGGAACACCAACACCAAATTGAAACTCAAAGGATTTACAAGAAATTAGTGGGGAGCCGCAATACTAGCTGAGCCCCCACTCCTCTAGCTATAGCAAAGTTAATCCTACTACAGATATGAATAGCAGCACGTGCCCCAATGTCTTGGGTCACGGAGAACTTTCGGATTCGCTTCAGCAAGGTCACCGCATCCTTCTCAAGTTCCCCAAAAGAAGAGAATGAGAAAGGGAGGAACCCATATCCAATATTCGCGCACTTAGCCTCATATTTGTTAAGGGCGATGACCCTGTCAGATCGACACAAACATCAAGTCCTCCCTCCCACGAGTATAGCAAAACATCAGCTGGCAGCAAGGGTCTGTCCCTTTCTCCACTAAGGCCAATGTCAACTTCTTTACAAGCCAAGATCCCCGACCGAGAACATATATCAACAAGGGTATCACGCACCACATTATGTCGATGTTTAATACCAATAATACCAGCGCATGATACAGCATGATCCCCATAAATATCACCCACAAAAACCCTGGAACAAGCTGAACACGGGATTTGAACAGAGAAAAGTGGAACACCTAGCCGATAACATAACACACAACGTTAGGTCCTAGCATTCATAGTTTGTCCCAACCCAGATATCGGAACCACCCTAAGCCAATCTGAAGTGTAATCCTTCATTTGTGATTTCCATAATGCCATATGTCGAGTAGATAGGGAAAAAGTAGATTCAGCCGTTCGGGTAACATGTGTGAAATATATATCTGCCAGTTTCTTCATGAGTTTGGGGGCAGCGATCTCACTTGGGTTACTCAAAAGGTCAATCTCCATTTTAACATTAAAAGCACACAATGCAGCATCAAAGGAAGGCCCAGAAGTTACAATACCAGAATGTCGGAGCAACTTAGTTTGCAAGCTAGCAGATTGGAGTCTAGACGCAAGAAATGCATAGTTCAAGACATCACCTGCAGAATAAACACCGAGCCCTCCAAACATAAAAGGTAAGGTGGCAAGCCTCCATTGCCAATCACCAAAACCAGGACCAGAAGCAGTGACAATACGCTCCAAAGAAGAACGAAGTGCCGCATCAAAAGAAATCTGAGCACGCTCAAAAACCCGGGGAGAGCATGTACGCATAGCAAAATATAATTTGGAAATACCGGCACAAGCACGAAGGAGCAGCAACTCACACTGAGGGTCATTGATCTTAGAAACAGCACCCATAAGCTCAATGGTTTTGGCAACCCGTTTCATAACAAGCTCGCTACTAAAATCAAATTCCACACTAGCGGACCCACCCAATAATTTAACTCCATGCAAAGGTCGGGCAATATTAGGCGAGAAAACACCCACAATCCTGCTTCTAGGGTCTTCCTTTGGCCAAAAAATCTCAGTTTTATCAACATTGAGATGCAAACCACAACGAGGTCCCTCAACCATGATAAGCTTTACCACCTCCCCGACGACCAAAGTATCTCCAATAATAGTGCCATCATCCAAATACCAAGCCTGAAGAGAAAGGCTAAAGGAGTCTCGAATCTTGCATACCAAAGGATGTAAAACTAAAGCAAAAAGTAAAGGTCCAAGTGGATCACCTTGTTGCACACCTTGATGGGACCATAGAGTGTGATCCCCATAATATAGTCTGGTTGGGCTGGAGTAACAAAATTCCACCCAACGTGAAATAGCAGGACAATGAATGCGAACCTCCTGGAGCATAACCTCACGATCCACCAAATTGAAGGCGTTTTTGAAATCCACCAATAACATCGAAAGACCCATGTCATCTCCATGGTCTTCAATCAACCAATTCACGGCATGAAGAATAGCCTCCCTCCCCCAGATACCCCAACACCGAACTGCAGATCATTTAAATAACCATCCAAAGAATGGCCAATCATAGTAGCACTAACCTTGAAAACTAAACGCCTCCAAATGGTCCCCACAGCAATAGGACGGATACCACCTCCTGGCTTAACCAGCGGCGTAAGAGGAGCACTAGCAATAAACTCACCCAATGACCTGGGGCATCTACCACCCAAAAAAAGATCCACCACATGGGTGATAGAAACAACTAACTCATCAGAAATAGCCACAGCAGCACCACTTAAACAATCCAAAAGGTGTTGGGCACGCAAACCATCCCGACCACAGGACGTACCACGAGGAAAACTCTTAATCATATCAAGAACAACAGCAGGAGATGAAACAAGGTGATGATGATCAATAGGTATATGCGACAAGGAGGGATTAGATTTGAAAGGGTGCTTAGCCTTTAAGTCTTCAAGAGTAGCATCATTATAATGAGCAACACTAGAAGAAGAAAGGACTCTAACAGAAGCAGTATACTGGCCATCACAAATCTTTCTCTTACATTTCTTGACATTACGCTCACCCAAATCCATATTTTCCTCAATAATATCAGACCATGCTGGGGAGGGTTCGGCTAAAACCTCTCTCACAAGCTGCAGACTACCACCAGGCATACCCCAAGATCGAATGGCGTTAGAAATATACTCTTCTTGGCGCTGACACTTGATAGCAGACCTACACTCGAGATTACTTCTCGGGCAGAAGATTTTAAGGAGACAAAGTGGCAAGACTAACAAACTAACCCAACAAGAAATGTCATCAGGCGAGCAGATCACCTTATCTAGAGCTCCTTTTAAAACCCGAGAAATCCCCAAGCGGCACTTGGGAGGGATAGATTTGACAGTACGCAACCCTTTAGAAAGCAAAGTGTCAAGGAGAGGCAAATCAAAACCACCATTTTTGACCAAAACCAAGTCTTCAACTTGCGTAGGATGAACTAGTGGTTTGGTGAGATCATACAACACGAACCTAACCACACCATCACCACAATCTGGGGGAGGCACAAAATCATTACCATGACGGCACTTAGCACGAAGAGTATGCGTCTTAAAACAAACACCACATAACCAAAGACCCATACGTTTAAGCATAACCTCAGCCGCCTCGAAAACCACAAGACTAGTAGCCAAAGAATGTTTAGTGATAGCTAATGCATCACCATAAAAATGACGATCCCGCAAGTGAGTGATCAACGAGGTTTTGGTAAGCCCGTTTCCACTACCATTATGACAACTACTAAGACCCACAAAAGGGCAATGAAACCGTAATCGCCATTAGACAACGATGGTGACCACAAACCACAACCTCAAACTAAATAAACAATCAGAACCAAATCAATGTGGAGCCAAGCACTAAACCATATAGATTACGCAAGACGGAACCGAAAAACACGAACGCCGGACGAAACCGTCTCAACAACAAACCAATACAGTAAGTGCCCGCAACTATACCACAAAACCACCACACAACAGCAACAAATCTGAAGGTCAAGGCAATAAATCGAACCAGTAAGGTTTCAAGAGCAAACCCTAAAGATTTTCATGAAGGAGACCCAAACCCCTCGGATAGGGAAACTGGACGAGCAAGAAACCCACGACCCAGTAAGGATTCAAGAGCAAACCCACGACCCAAGCCTAAAACAAACCCAGAAAATGTTTTGAAGAAGCAAAACAATCACAGCAACAACCAAACCGCAACGAACCTCGAAACGAAACCCTAAACTAATTGTACAGAAAGGAGGAAAAAGAAAGAAATAAAAACCCTAGAAAAATCACGTTGGATCACAAACCTATACGAAGATATCCATCAGAGGTTGATGAATCTATGAACATATGTGATCTCGTGAACAGATGCGAAGATGTCATCCATCAGATGACAGTGACAGTTGAGATCGCCATAATCGCCCTAGTGGAGAGAGGTTTTTTATTTGTGTTATTATTATTATTATTATTATTATTATTATTTTAACATGACTTTATTAGAAGAACATAGGATTTACAAGATATTAGAAGGGAGTCGAGATACTAACTGGGCTCCCACTCCTTTAGCTATAGTGAAGCTAATCCTACTAAAAATGTGAGCAGCAGCACGCGCACCAATGTCTTGAGTTACTGAGAATCTTCGGATACGCTTTAGTAAGGTCACCGCATTCTTCTCCAGTTCCCCAAAAGAAGAGAATGAAAATGGGAGAAACCCATATCCAATATCCGCGCATTTAGCCTCGTACTTGATGCGTTTACGTTGCGCAGCTTCAATCACCGCACGACCGGGCACAAAATCAACCATACCAGTTTGATCAACACATACATCAAGCCCACCATCCCACAAGTAAAGTAAAATATCAGCTGGACGTAGGGATACGTCCCTTTCCCTAATAAGCCCAATATCAACCTCTTTACGAGCCGAAACCCCTGACCGAGAACATATGTCAACAAGAACATCACGCACCACGTTATGCCGATGTTTAATGCCAATAATACCCGCGCACGATACAGCATGGTCCCCATAAATATCCCCGATAAAGACCACGGAACAAGCTGAGCACGGCATCTGAACAGAAAATAGGGGAACACCTAGCCGATAACACAACACACATCGGTAAGTCCTAGCGTTCATAGTCTGTCCCAACCCAGATATCGGAACCACCCTAAGCCAATCTGAAGTGTAGTCCTCCTTTTGCGAACTCCATAGCGCCATCTGTCGAGTAGATAGGCAAAATGTAGAGTCAACCGTTTGGGTAACACGTGTGAAATGTATATCTGCCAATTTCTTCATGAGTTTGGGGGCAGCGATCTCACTTGGGTTACTAAAAAGATCTCACTTGGGTTATTATTATTATTATTATTATTATTATTATTTTATTTTATTTTATTTTATTTTATTTTTATTATTATTATTATTACATCACTTTATTAGCAATTACAGATATTTACAAAAAATTATTGACAAGCCGGGATACTATTTAGGCTCATATTCCCTTAGTTATAAGAAAGCTAATCCAACTGAAATGTGAACAGCAGCTCGCGCCCCAATGTCTTGAGCCACATAAAACTTTTTGAGCCGCTTCAGTAAAGCTACCACAACCTTCTCTAATTCCCCAAGAGACACTACTACAAAAAGTGTCAGGGAGACCGGTTAGAATGGCTCATGGGGAGTGGTTTTAGAACCACTCTCTGTGAGGGGGTATCTCCATGACCGACACATATAAAAACCGGTTTTACAACCGGTCTCTATTAGACACATCGAGACCAGTTTCCTACTCAGAACCAATCTCTATTATAGAGTAAACACGCAGACTTGTCTTTATGTGAGAGACCGGTGTATATCATGAAAACAGGTCTCTATTATATTATTTTCTAAAAAAATAAATAGGTTGTTTGAGATCGCTTATTAAAGCTACTTATAGGGAGGGTTTAGGGTTGCTTATTGAGACTGCTTATTATGAGCAGTAAGCAATCCAAACAGCCCATATAAGTAGTATATAAATTAGCAATCCTAAACAAACCCTATTAAAAGGAGAGAAAGTCGTAACCAAAATCTACACATTTAGCCACATACTTGACGCATTTACGTTGTGCTGCATCACCGCACGCCCGGGCACAAAATCAACCATCCGAGTTTACGTCAAAGGCCAGGACCTGTTAGAGACACACATACGTCTAGCCCTCCGTCCCACGAGTAGAGTAACACTGTTGGACGTAGGGGTTTGTCACGTCCTCCACCAAGCTCGATATTAACTTCTTTACCAGCTGAGATCCCGGACCGAAACAGATGTCGACAAAGGTATCGCACACAACGTTATGCCGGTGTTTAATGCCAACAATACGAGCACATGATACAATGTCGTCTACATAAATATTCCCCATAAACACCCTGGAACGGGTGGGGGTCCTACTTATTTAGCGGCTACAACGGGTGGGAGGGTGTTAATCACAAGCAAAAAGAGTCATGTGTGGTCATAGCGGTGGGAGCACAAATCTTACTTTAGCAACTAATATATGTGATATTGGAAAGCAAATGCTTGATGGAAAATTAGTGTTTGAGGACGATGATGGAAAACCATTAAAGCCGAAGATTGTTTCTGAGCCTGGTAATAATAATGGTGGTGTTGTTGGACCTGTTGCTTCTATGAACGGGTTGGTGTTGTTATTGATTAGGTCGAGAAGAATGGAGATGAATAGGTGACTGCTAGCAAACCTAAAATGAGGCTACTATCTTGGATCAATCAAGTCGAATGTTGTGTGTAAGAGCTTCTAGGAGGCAATGTGTGGTGCTAATTCCTCTTTTTATGCAACTGTTACTAATGGTGAAACATCTACATGCTAAGAAAGTTTTCGTATTCTTGAAACATATGAGACACTTAACAACGCTGATCTTATCATCCCAAGATCGCCAGTTGAGGAAGTAAGAATCGTTATGCTAAAACAATGGGCAAATGTTTTAAAAAGTAGCATACTTGCCATCATTTGCTTTTGTGGGTAGCAAACAATTTTTATTTTATTTTTTTTGGGGGGTACTTTACTTTCAAATTCATCCTTTTTGGGTATTTTGTGAAATTTTTGAACATTTTTGCCCCTCTTAGCTAATAGAAATTTTTTTTTCCGAAGGGCGAAAATGTCACATAGTACCCTAAAAAGGATGAATTTAAAAGAAAAGTACCCACAAAAGTAAATGGTGGCAAGTATGATACCTTTTAAAAACATTTTCCCTACATTGTTTGGGTATTTAATTGGGAAGAGGTTGGCATTCCCCGCTGCAAAACATTTTTCTCGTACTATGTGGACTAAATATGGCCTTCAGCGTATTATGATGAACTCGCAAGGGTTTTTCTTTTTTAAATTCTCTTCGAAAGAGAACATGGAGGCCTTAATTTTTAACGGGCCTATTATTTCCCTTTGGCATGGACAACGCTTGTTTGTTTAGCTAAAGAGGATTTGAGAATGATCCTGGTGTGGGTGAAGTTATATGATTTCCCTTTGGCAGCATACACTTGTGATGGGTTAAGTATGATCGCGTCAAAACTTGGTACTCATATGCTTCTTGATTCATATACTAATACAATGTGTGAGGAATCATGGGGTAGAAATAGTTATTCTCGCGCTCTTATTGAAGTAAATGTTGTGGTTGCGGTCCCGTTTCTTGATAAACCTGGTTACACAAGGATGACAATTGGTGTCGAGTATGAATGGACACCACTTTATTAGAAATTCATAGGATTTACAAGAAATTAGTGGGAAGCCGAGATACTATATGGGCCACACTCCTCTAGCTATAGTAAAGCTAATCTTTTCCCACCAACCGACTAATATCATACCCTCAATTCCGAACAATCCATTATCTCCTTTCAATATCACTTCTTCCAAACAACATACAAATTGTCGAAAAAAGAAAAAGAAAAAATCTTGGAATTTAAATTGTGATCACAAAAAACGTGATTTAGGGAGCTGGTACTATTTTATCTGACCAAATTTGGGCACCACCACCGGTTGCGGCCGCTTATGTCGGATCTGGTCAAGATCCGGCTTATGGTGGCCGGTGGTCGACGGGGTGGGGATTAGGACTGTAGTGTTGGTTAATTTTTGGAGGTTATGTGGTAATGATGGTGAGGTGGTGTCAATTTAGCGGAGGTGGTTCTTGGAGGTGGAGGTGAGGTGAGGTGTTGATGGTTGATGTTGGTTATGATGTTTGTGGTGTGTGTGAAAATAAAGATGAAAGAATGAAATTTAATTTTTTATATCATGTTCACGGAATCACGGGTTAGGAGAGAAAAGTTATGTTTTTATATTAGGTCATTTAATTAATTGTATTTGTTAAAAGTTTCCTAATATAACTTATTTCCAAATCATCCTAATTTTGAGAAGAAAGTTTTAGAGAGAAATTTGTCAAATTTGTTCTTATCGTTCTCTTCTTTTCTGTTTTCTCCTAAACAATCTCAGGAACACGAATTTATTTTGTTTTATTTCCACTTCTTTTCTCTTTCAAAAATAAACTCGGAAACGCAACATGAATGAGTGTTGGTGGGTGGAAGTGCCCCATTTGTCTGGTTTAATGTAACAGATGAAAAGGCAAAATTATTCTCGCATATAACGGTCAATGTAAGTCAAGCTAATGGTGTTAGGAAAATTAGACCAACCTCGTAACGAGTGTTAGAAAAAATGGACGATCCAAGATGTTTTAAATTATTGGACTACGATGAAACACTTGACAAACCACAAGAACCAAAAAGATAGTTAACTCTTATTTTTTACTTATGTTACAATGCCCTTATTATGCCTCATAGATGGTAAATCAAACCTAAACTGTAGCAACTAGTTAGACGATGATGGAGATGTACTCTTTCTCTATCTTGTCACAAACTTTCTTTCGGGATTCAATAGACTATACAAGTTAATGTATCTCCTACGTGCTACTTCATAGCCTTAACATACGGATAAAATGTTTCTATGACATACAATTTGTTTTCTTGGTTGGAATAAAATCCAAACGTGAATTCTCAATCTCACCATTATGTACCTTGAATCACTATTTGTTTTCCTTCTTGATCATCGATCAAAGATAAGAAATTCCCCCAACAATTCTTTGTTAGCACAAGACACCTACTCTTCGTGGTATCACAAGCACTTAATACTTTTTCAAACGTTGTTTCCTCTTTTCTCCCAAAGGAATTTCAAAAAACATATTTTGAATGATGTTGTTGCATAACTAAGAGAGGAGGGAGTGGAGTCGGGTTCAAGGTCGGTGCCGATCGGGTAGGACGGTAACACCGTCCCTTCCCCATCGGGTAAGGCAAATCGGGTAGGTGTTTGGGTTGGGAAACCGAATTGGCGTTCATGGTCCAAGTGATGTGTGTGTGATATATATATGTTTTTTTGTATATGTATTTTATATTTGTGTGTGATGTGTGTGTGATATATATATGTTTTTTTGCTTGGTTTTTTTTTTTGCAGGTTGCAGCCTTGCAGGTCTTCATGGAGAAGACAACAATTATATATACTGTATGTATTTTGCAGGTATGACCACGATGAAGACTTTGTGTCTAAGTATTAGAATAGTATATACATATTTATATTTTACTTTTTCTAATTTGTTTTTGTTTTTAATAATATGTATTTTAATTTTTATTAATGAAATGTTATGTTTTTATTTTAATATTGTTTGTGATTTTATGTATTAAAAATATATGGAAAAAAAATAAATTGGGTAGTTTGGGTACCACTCCTTCCAATTTGGATAGTTTTGAGTTGGAGGGTTTTTATTGGATAGAGGTGATGTGGCAATTTGGGTAGTGTTGGGTATTTGGGTTCCACTCCCTCCCCCCTAACAAAATTAAGCAAAGAGGAACAACATTTTTCACAATATGTTTCTGTCATAAAAGTCTTGCTGACTAAACATTTTGATCAGAAAAAGTATAAAAGCACTCACAATATGTTTCGACAGTTTTTACTATAGGTTCATAATTTGAAATACAATCTCTTGTATGGTTCTACAAAGAATGATTATTAAGAGATTGAATCAAACGTCATGATTAATACTCTAAGTTATCATAGCTCGTGCAACCTGGAAGAACAAAAGCAGCCTAGAAGAATCAACAAACGCCAAAAACAGCAACCATATATAATTAACTAAAGAATTAGTACTACCTCCGTCCCAAAATGATTGTCCTTATTTGACTTTTTAAAGTCTTAATTCTCAACTTTGATTCTTGATATTTTATATGTGTTATATAATACTTGATGAAAATTACACCAATGAAAAACCATTATATAGCCAATCCATTCATAAATTTTGCATCAATTATTATATAACACAAACAAAAATATATAAGATCAAAGTTAAGAAATTAAGACTTTAAAAAGTCAAATGAGGACAATTAATTTGGGACGGAGGGAGTATATACTTCCTTGAATAAGAATGTTCAAATGCTCATTTGCCTAAAACAATAAAAATGGAAGGTTAACTGACTATAGATTTACATGCTATAAGAAAAAAAGAACCAGCTATTATGGTGTGCGTTAATCTTTGATGTGACCTCAAGAGGCTGCTATACTTGTATGTGCTATGGTTATGTACTGACTCAAAGAAAACTCCGACAATTTGGAGCTTTACATAAACAGGGTACTCTAACATCATCCTGCTCATCTTCATCAAATTTGTAATCATACCTGCCACCATCAATTTCATAAGTAAGATACGCAAAAACAGTATTCAAAAACACCGATTTTATTCGCATAAGCAGTTTTACATGGTAGGAGCCTAGAAGGGGCTTCTTGCAGTTACATATTAAAAGGTTGACCAAATCATTGATTCATGCAAAAATTCCTGACATATCCAAAACGCCAATTTCTAGAAAATATAAAAACACATTTCTAATTTTATATTGCGGGTCCAATTTTTTCCTCTCTAGGAAACCCCTTCTTATAAACCTTTAGCGTCAGCCTTCCAAACATCCTACATGTCTCTTTGTTGCAAAAATCACTCTTCTAGTTGAAAAATAGAAACTTTTTGCAATTTTTTAAATTAGGCATGTTTCCGTCAGAAGTAAACATTTGGACAAGCATATATCAAACTGGAGCATGTGAAAAGTCTTACGTTAACTCATCACCAGCAGCGACATTGGTTTTAGCTATGAGGACTATCCGGCTCTCGTTTTCACCCATACTCAAAATCCTAGCATAGCAATTCGGCATGCACTGCACAGAACGTAACAATAAATTAAAAAACTTCAAAAGTTACTATTTCATCACGAAGCAGCCTTTATTAAAATGAAGAATATCTGATTTCTTCTCTATTTAGGTCAAAAAAACTAACATCCAATAAGAAAATTCATAATAAAGAAAGTTCCATATAAAAATGAAACTAAACTGACTACTTAAACCATGTCGGAAGTCAAACATTTCAGCTTTCACAAGGTAAGTGTGTATGGATTCTTTTCAGGATCCAACAAATCAGAATCATGCTAAGTAGAAACCTTACCGAATGGTTGATTAAACGTGCCATATTACCCTTATATGTCGCATCAATTACAATATCCTCACTGATCTTAAAGAGCTGCATGAAAACATTAGTTGGTCACCATCAAAAATTAAAAAGATTACACTAATGAGAACATTATTTCGAAATCTGATAAAACTTTATTGACTCACATAGCAATCTTTCCCTTGAGACCTATATTCCATCTCCCTCAAATCTGCAACACTACGCCTCACCTGCACACCGCGGTATTCGAGAACCTACAGACACATATCCCACCAAGAATGATTAAACAATACATTGATAGATAAAAAATATTAAAAATAATAATAATAATAATAATAATAAATAAATAAATAAAAACACCAAGCAATACACAGTCTAATAGTAAACAAAATTACCATTTCTTCTTCCTGTATCTTCCGGCGTGCAAAGAGACCCCATCCATGTATTGCAGATTTACCAAAACAGACACGGTTCTTTTCCATCCTCTGGATTTAAACAGATGAATCAGAATGTGACATAAATGCACATTTACAGTAAACAAAGGAATGTATACCTGTAAACAATCGAGCCGCTCCTTAAATGTAGAACAATTTTTTAAATCCCGACCTTCCTGAAAGATATATTAATTAAGACTAATACATAGATCGAGTAAATATATACTAAAAGAAACAAGATGTGTTGGTTGATGAGATTACATTATGAGGGATTAAGGAATCTATAGCATCTACCGGATGCTGGATTGGGCCCATCACTCGGTGAAATATGGCCTCTTTTAAATCATACTGAAAAAATTAAAAAATAAAAAATAAATAAATAAAAATAAAAAATAAAAAAAGTGAGAACACAAACAAATCGGAGAATAAACTCGAGTAAAGTTAGTCCCTTTTTTGCTCGTTTTCGCCATCAGGTCCTTACTTAAATGTAAATTTAGTGTAATATTAAAACCTTTGTCTACCTTGGTACTTGATCTTTTATAGATGCGACATCTAGCAGCAGAGAGTGGCTCAAACTCAATGTTCTCTTCTATTAATGAAGCAGATTGTTCCACATTTGTAAGCTGCACGAGTCTTGAACCCCTAAAACTATGTTGCTGATTCTGCCTTCCGAGAAATTTCTTCGCAGAAACTATCCCCGTAGGAGTCATGATGACAATACCATTATCTGCTGGGGTTCTGTATCAAAATCAAGGAATAATTTGAAATAATCCAAGCAACAAATGATCATACTTGGCTTTTCTTTGCAGAATAGCTAATTTGATAATGTTTTAAAACCAAATCCAGATATTTTTGTGAATATTATTACAAACTAGCTATAGAAAGAAGGGTTGCAGCATACCTGTGGACAGCACAGTATGTCTCCCACTTGGTGTGATATCCCCCACCCTTCTCTGAAGAATGCAACTGTAAATAAGTGCAAAGGCAGGGGATAATTATGACGCTTTACACTCTATGCACAAAAGATAAGCAATAAATAGACGCATATACCCCTTATTTCATAGGTAAAGTCGGTGAGAAATTACCTCAACACAGTACCCGGACAGTGACGCACACATTGCATGGAAGTATGTGGCGCATCTACAACACTGAATGCAAGAACCATGAGCTTGCTTGCAAATTACACACGTCTACAATACACCCACAAAAAAAGAAAGTCAATTACAACCGTAGTCAAACCACACATCCTGCATACATTTCCATGATAATTTTTCTACCTTCACAAACGAATCACGTGGAATCCTTAGAAGACCAGTCGCAGGCTCCATCTTTTCATAACTTAAAAAGGTTAACTCGGGTCGGAACCAGGCACAGTTAACATGAACCCACAAGTTGTCAATATCCGTTGGCTTCATTGCACCTCCTGTAAAAACATAATTCATCACAAATAAAAACTAAAATTCCAAAAGTTTAGTTGAGTGAACATTAAGGAATAATGACGTGCCTCTAACAGGGCAGAGGCAACACTCTCTCTTAATCCCGGGGGTTTCACACACCCTACAAACCCAAGATGTGAAATCATGGATATCTCTCGCTCCATAGCATTCTTCATGGACGGCTATTTGACATCTGGAACAGTAAAAAGGTAAAAAAGTTATAATTATTTTACTTAAATAATGTAACCAGAATAAACATATACTAAAAGATAATAGGAAAAGACCTGTTGCAGATAATGAATTTGTTATAATCAAAATCTATTATCCATCTACATATAGCACATCGTTCAGTGGTCCACTTTGCATAAACAGGTTCGTATTTTCCTGTGATTTTGCAAAATATTAAAAGCTCATCATCCAAACAACAATTATACCTTTATCTCAATCGAATAAACATCTCTTAAATTTCTCGCAAGATCGGTAAAGGTATAATGGAAAAAGACTTTTTCAATCATGAGATAATGACTAGCATGAAATATCACACGTAATTGTCATGTCATGAACATGTGAACATTTGCTTGCACGTTACCAAGTAAAAAAGAGAGGTGGCATTTGTGACATCATCCAACAATTATATATTATTTCAAATTTATACTTTTTTCTATATTTGTTGTACATGCTTTTTCCCAATATATTATTCAATATGTAAATACATTTTGGGGAGTACGATTTTATTATCTTTTTGAAGTCTGAAAGTCGAAAACATACTCATCTTAATGAAAAATAAACATCTTATTACTAAAGTAATGATACTCAAATAACAATCTTTATGTCAATAAAAAAAGAAGAAGTATATGTCCTCGTTAAATTATCTATAAAAAAAGTGAATTGTCCAAGTAGACAAAAAACAATTAAGATAACCAAGAGTCAAACAGAAAATAAAATGTATAAAAACATAAATGTGATAGTAAATCTATCCCGTTGCTAAACACATGTGTCTTGAACCTTATATATTTGCATTTTCCATATAATAAAAAAATCCATATGATATTTTCACCAAATAATAACAAGCAAAAACTAGAGATATCAGTTGCTGTTAATCAGCATTTGTATTACTTAAAATAAGTCCACTAGTATATTTACTTTACAAACGTAATAGGATAATGATTTTAGTTTCATGACATAACATTATAGAACGACAGTTTCATCATTTAGTTGATAACATTTTCGTCATTGAGAGATACTATTTTAGAAATTTTGATGTATTTATATAAAAATGAAAATAAGTCAGAAAGTAGGTTTTTCCTTAAGAACAAAGCTCAAATGGATTTTAGGAGTCGAGTCTTACGTAAAAAAATAATTTAATCCAGGGGCAAAGCCCGGAAAGTTAAACCGTCCATTAATATTGAATCGAGTCAAAGCAGCATAAAAAATATGATTACCTTGAAGAAACGAAAACAATTGTTTTTCATCTATTTGAGTCGAAGCAGCCTTTAGATAATCAACATTATGATCTGAAAGCTGCAATAATAAATGTTCCAATGAAAGAATAAATGAGAGCTGTTAAAATGTCTTTCAAGCAAACAAGATGACATGGAATGGTACAAACCAATCTTTCAAGCGGCAACCCAGACTCCCTCAGTTTAATGCTGCTTTTCCACTTTTTCGCTCTGGAACCAACATGACGTTCCCATTCAGAGGGGGTTTGCTTCCGTGTCCCACATAAACCACACTTGCACTCAAGTCTGATCAGAGAATTAAATAGGTATAATTTAAACAACTTCCAAAATATTTGTATCAAAGTACCAAAAAAAACAAGCGTCGAGAAAAAGTCAAAATATCAATGTCGTGAATGTAGCATCAAGAGATTATGTCTTACTGATGAAGATTTGTAAAATAAATCCCTTCCATGCCGTTACACATGACACTTATTTTATCAGGTAATTTACTCTGTCCACTGCTTTCTGTACAATTGCTGTAAATACATTGAATCATTAGCTATATAAATCAGACGATAACTAAGGGTCAATTCCACATTTACCCAACTTAAACATCAAAATGTCATATTTACCCGATACATGCCGCAACTATATTGTACATCATGCATTAAAAACTTGTATTTTGGGTATATATGGCATTTAAATGTTTAAGTTGGGTAATTATGGAATTATCCTCAACTAATACATGAGAAAAACTATGGAGACCAATGTTCAACAGTTTGTACCTAAGTACTGGTTGACATTCATCAACAGATATTTGTTCGTCGACAGATATTTGTTCGTCGACAGATATTTGTTCATCGACAGATATTTGTTCATCGACAGATATTTGTTCAAATGATGGACCTTCTCTGCAATCCTCACAGTAGTATTCCTCGTTTTCCAAATCCTTGAACCAATATAATCAAGTAAGTTAAAGCCATTTATCAAGGAAGTCGCTAGTAAATTAGATATACCTGCTTGCTGCAAATTTCGTTGCTTTCTGCATGTACCCAAAGATTACAACCATCACAGTATATCTAACCAAACAAAAAAAACCAAATAAAAAAGCATTAGACGCCACTTATTCATCAAATATAGACTAAATAAAAATGCTAAAAAATACAACTTACCTTCTTATGGTTAAAATATTCTAGATGACTATCAGTAGCAATTCTCACAGGGATCTCAAGAAGACCCAATTCACTTGAACATTCTTGTTTCTCTTTCTCCCTGTATCCAGAACTCAAATTTCCGTTTTCTATAGAATACGCCTCTTCAATAGCCTTACGAAAATCATTTGGCTTGCAACCAAACAAGTTTTTCTGTGCCTCAAATCTAAAAATAGAAAAATTCAATCAAAACACTTACTATCTACTTCGAAACATAACTACAAGATACAAACATTAAATCACACATGTACCTTCCCATATACTCCAAAAATGGAAAAATCATTCCACCCTTCACCCATGCATAATCCTAAACAAAACGAAAATTAGTCCCTAATATAGTTAGTGTGACATCATGCACCTAACAATACACGTTCTAGTCCATCTAATACAGAGTAGCAACATACTTTCCCAAATGTAGCATTATGAGACCTATACCCCAAAATTTACCAATACATACCCTACGTACTTTAAAATTTACTATCGATATCATAATTTCACTTACGCAGCAGCACCCACAAAATTACCAATATACCCTACGTACTTACAAATTTACTCTCGTTATCATCATTTTACTGTACTTATTTGCAGCAGTACTCACAAAATTACCGTTATACCCTATATACTTTCAAATTTACTCTCACATATCAAACATTTACTTTTTTGCAGGAGCACCCACAAAATTACCAAAATACCCCTGACATAATATATTTGGGATTCACATATCACAACGGCTACTATTAAAAGAACTAAACCTAAACAAGTAATACTTAGGGTATAAAAGTATTTTTGGGATTCAAACAGTACATTTGGGAAAGTACGTTGACACTAGATTAGATTGACCAAACCCTTAAATAAACATAAACAAGTACTAAAGAGAATAAAAAGCATACCCGCGTCCCGCGTCTCGAATAGCCATAAAACATAACACAAACAGTATTAGGAACACAAGCTTTCACCACCGAGACAGGCGCTTCTTTCGTCGCATCAATCACCACACCAGGCCAAGCAGGAAACCTATTCGAACATTTCGCCCATACAACATCACCAAAATTAAAATCCCCACACCCATACCACTCATTCTTCCCAACATTATCACCCTTAAACCCCTTAACAACATCCTTAAACACATCAACTGAATCCTCAAACCTTACATTAACATCAACTTCCTTATCCTTATCATTAAAAAGCCGCTTTTTTCGCGTATATACAAAACCCCATTTACTATCACTAATTTCCAAATTTTCCTTCACTAAATCACTGTTAAACCAAGAATTAAAATCCCCATTACTCCCTTCATCCAATTTGCATCTTTTTACATTAGGCATTTCAGATTTCACCATTTTTTTCAAGGCAAAAAGCAATCAAAACACATCAAAATTCAATTTTTAACAAAATTGGCAATGTGGGTCACTTGAATTCAATCAATTAACACTGTAAAGAGTACCAATTTTTGGAATTGAATTGGGGAAAAGATTAATTGGAATTTGAATTTGATGAATTGAATGTTGAATTTGTGTGAATTGATGAATTTGCAATTGTGATTGAATTTTTATGTGGGGATGATGAAGAATTTGGGGATTTTTTTTAATTTTGAAGTAGGAGTTTGTATGGGAATTGAAAGGTTTATGGTTATTGGTCAGCGTGAATATATAGGGTGTGGATAGTTTGATTATTGGTACCTGATGTATTTGACTATGTGATAAGTGGTACCTTGATTAGGATTTTTTTTTTTTTTTTTCCTTCTATGTCGGATAAGAAGAGTTAAAAGATTAAAAAAAACAAAAAAATGTGGTACATATTTGTCATTATAAAAACCTTAGAGCACAAGGTATGGTAAACGCGAATGACGTGTTATTCGTCTGCCACCTCAACATCACATCATACACCTCTTAATAACACACCAATAATTAAAAACCTCTCCTTCATAACACACCACTAACATTACATGTAGGTCTCACAAAATACACAACCAAATATATCACTCACTCACAATCCACACACAAAAAAAACATAGAAGTGCATTTGGCGTGCTCCAATGCATTGGCTCAAAACACAAAAATTTAACTTTGGCTCACAAATGGCATGTTCGGTGGTATGGCAATGGCATGCCATTGGTATTTTTTCTTTCCTTTGGCATGTTATCTTCAGGGCCGTCTTTGAGGGTGTGCAAGGTGAGCGACCGCTCAAGGCATCAAAATTTTTATGGGCCCCAAAATTTGCCCCGTTAGTAATTATATGCATGTGTAGACATATTTTTCACGAAGAAAAAAGTTTTTAGATAGGAAAATATCTTAAATGAGTAATATGTTATAACGATTAGATAACTAATTACATTATATCTTAGAAACGGTGACACTTTATATATAAAATTGCTTATCGAAAGGCCTCATTAAGTAATTTCGTTCAGGGCCCTTAAAAATTTAAACAATTCATGGGACGGCCCTGGTTACCTTGCACCCATGCCCTCTGTTCTTAGTGGCCGTTTAGTTTATACATGGTATTAAGAATTGTTTATGTATGATACGTAAAGCGAGGATTGGGGTAAATTAGTAGTGCGATTTGACGATGATTTTATGTTCGGTTTTCGCGTTTATTAAGGACCCGGAAATAAGATTCATTATTTTGAGTTGGTGTAAAATGGAGATAAGATTCATTAAGGACCTAGAGATAAGATTCACATACGATGAGGGTTGTAGTATGTGTTTTGTGTATATGAAAATGGAGAAAGTAGCTTGATCCTTCTCATCAAATGCACCGGTCTTCACAAAAATGCATTAGGGGTTGTGTGTGACACGTGAATATGATCACAACGGTCCTAGAGACACTCAAATAGCAAAGTCATTCTATTATCAAACTTGAGTTAGCTAATTAGGGGTTAACAACACAACTACGTGTTAGCACTCAAATAACAAAGTCATAAAAATACCTTTGTTTGTAATAAACATTAATTTTTAGTTGGCTAATTTTCTTTTTTTTAACATGAGGTAAGAGAATTTGTATTGGTTAATGGCTTAAAATTACTAATGTGTCCTAATTTGTAATTAACAATAATATCTTCTTATACTATATAACATTCAGGGAGCCGGCAATCTTCCTAAGTCACCGGATTGGATATCAGCTTGAGGGAGTGGGCGGCTTAGGTGCATCATGAGCCGCCATGGTTCGACATCGTTTCACACCGCCAAGTCGTCGTCGGCTTAGAAGAATTAAAAAATTGTTAGTGCTCTTTTTCTTAGTAAGATCTCCACCGAGCCGAGCCTATAGGGTTGGACAGTTTATAGTTTTTTTTTGTATGCAATTATGTGGTTAGGCAAATCGTTGAACAGTATATGTTGTTAAAGTCTTTGCAATGTTGTTCATTTGTTTTAATTGCCATTTGTGTGGTGGAATAATGGTTGTTGTGGTTTACTGAGAAAGTAGATGTGCTCGTGTTTGGATGTTTTCTTTTAGGATGCGGATATGCAGCTTGGGTTTGGAGAAGTAAGTCGTGATGATGATCTGACTTTTCATCTTAGTTACTAAGACGTAAATCTGACCTATCATGTTGTTGATATTGTGTAGCGAGTAATGGAAGCTTGTGGTCCATCATGCTGCACAAAACCAAATTAAATACTTGGAAGATGGTTTGGCCATGGTTTTCAAAACCCGCATATCAAAATAATTGAAGGCTTTTTAGGTTACTTTCAAGTTACACATATGTTATAACCAATTCGAGAATTTACTATTCACTTTTACTATTCACTTTCACTATTCATCCCGTAAAATTTTAATCCACATTCTCGTAAGATAAATTATTTTAGTAATAACCGAGAGTTCGACCATCGTTAGATCATTTTCGCAAAAGTTATTAAGAAAACATCGTTTTAAAGTTTCGTTTTAGACGGTCCACCATTTAAACATCACGCGCATAACGAAAATCAACTCGACAATTTTCCTCGCATCGATAAATTTTTAGATCACTCATGATTAATTTGAGAATTTTAAGATTTATTATTTCTAATATTACCAAATAAGCCCAAATAGAGAACAAAACTAAACTTACGTTTTAAACAATTCTACTTACATCCGGACTTAACGATTCTCTGACTGTGTTTCTAATATGTTTTGAAACTTTTATATTTTTGGAAAAGTCAAACATATTTCCTCCTCCTTTGACCATAAAGGAGTTAACCTTATACGTTCTACATTTTTGCTTAAATCGCAGAACTTTTAAACTTCACGAATAATCGTAAAGTTATCCCGCGTATGACTAAAACCACATTTTAACATCTCATATCACTTTTAGACTAATTTTAGTCTACTCTAAATAAATTCACGGTCGTTTCCGAAATTTCGTTTTTTTCGATAAACCTGCAATTACGCGCTTTTGACCGTATTTCCGACTTTAAGCGTTTTGCACCCAATGAGACTTATCACCCATTTTATATTTTTAGATGGAGTATAATGATGAGTTTCATCATTCCTACAAGTTTCGTATTTTTTACGATACCCGGTTTTACGTTTTATGACTTAACGACTTACGGTTGGTATTTAACGGAACCAAATCATGCTCTAAACTCAAGATAAGATCAAGACTATCCACCTAAGTCATCTTATCATGTCTTGGACGACCTAGGGGGGAGTCATCATTTTTGTGGCATCATCCTAACCATGGTTCCTTTAGATCATTACAAGTGTCCTAACCTAACCATGGTTAATATTTAACCCAATATATGGTTAACCAAACTTACCCTCCTATAAATAGGAAGTAAAATACATCCTAAACATCTTCACAAACTGTTCTTGGTCGTTCATATCACAAATCCTTCATATCTTCCATCATTTGATCCATAAACTCCAAGTTTATGCAAGGAAGTTCCAAAGATCAAGCTACTTCATCAAATCTCTAGCAAGTTTAAGTGATCTTCTTGAGTTTAAATCCACTCAAGTCACTTAGTACTTCATCACTAACTCTTCAAGTTTGCAAGGGTGCCAAGGTGTGGAAAGCTAGCTCAATCCAAAGTCTTAAGCGATCAATCAATGTCCGATCCTTACTAGTTACTCCTTTCTTATTGAAAGCCAAAAGTTGTAAGCAACTTATCACCACCATCATCTCATATTTATTATTCATAATCTTAACTATTTCATGCTATATATATAGTTACTATGTTGGATCATGATGAACAAAAATCTTTAAAACAAGTTATAAGAACCTATATGTTAAACTTGGGTTAGTAAGTGTATAAATGATAAACTCTTGTACAAAGTTTCCACAAAATCGACCACATATAGATCTGATACTTTTCATATTCTTGTAGATAATATTAAAACAAATACGTAGTAATTTGAATCACCCGAAACGGACAAACGAGTCAAAAGTTATAGCCAAAAGAAGTTAGCAAAACCAAAACGCCGAAACTGCCAATAGCTTGCTGTTTTGAGTTCTGCCGTTCTAAAAATGGTACTTCTGGTCCGAATCATCATAAAGTTAAAACACGAAAGTTGTCCGGAACTACGTTTTCCTTCAATGTTAAAGAAGCTCGGACCTTGAAAACGCTTAAACGGCCATAAATCTTTCAAAAATAGAAACTGCCGTAAATATAGTCTCATAACTATACTTTTGTCACAACTAAAAGCAAACCAAGAGGCCTAATGGCCATAAGCCAAGACCATGGCTACGGCTAAGGCCAAAGCTAAGTCTCAAGACCATGGTAGTCAAGACCAAAGTCACGGCAAGGCCATGGCTAAAACCTTAAGGCTTGTTTACCCAAGACCGTTAACTAAGGTGATCATATTTATGAAAACGACGAGAACTTGTAAAACTAGATACTTATTAAAACATGATAAACTTTATGTTATAACAATCTTCACTCAAAACATATGTTGTATCTACTAAGTGCTACAAAACTAGGGAGCTTCATGTGAGGGTTTCATTTGAGTAAAACGATCGACGAGTTCTTTGGATTTACGATTTAAAGTGTCCTAGCTCCTAACGCCATCGCATGACCTCCGAATTATGATGGCCCGAACGGTAGTACGATATCTATAAACTAAACTCGTTTTCACAACTAGACCATTTCTATAAACAACATACACAAAACCATGTACTACATCATGATCAACATAGAGACGATATAGGATGGTTTATGTTTTCCTAAACATTATTCCAAACCTAAGTCGCAACTTCCTATTCTAGGTTGCTCGTAGAAGTTCTCACGGCATATCCATCATTCTCATTTTACATTTGATATCATTTACTCTGAGGTGAGTTCATAGCCCCACTTTCTATTACTTAATTGTTTTACAAACCCTTGGGGGAGATACATGCTTTATTTTAAACCGAACATATTGCTTTCAAACTATATACTTATCTGATTGTTATTAGCACTAAGTTACCGCATTTGCCAAACATAAGTCCCTTAATCATGAATCATTAATCACTATGTGAGAGGGCGCGAATATTGTGAATAGATCTATTGGGATTGACGAATCCCGTTTGTGTGAGCCCCATTAAAGGCAAACAAACGCACTATATTTGAGTAACATTGGTAAAACGGCAATTTTACCGATATAGGCACGCACCGACATTTTCTCCAATTAATTTTGGAACACGTTAACGCCTTGATTGCATGATGCTTAGTCTAATAATAACTGCTTTGGTTTTCAAACCATTGGTGTGAATTTATAACTCACACTACAAACATAATGTGTTCAACCATCAAACAAACTCTATGAATTTCACTCAACCTTTTGTGTTGAGCTTTTAAGCATGTATTTTAGGTCTATAATGTCGGAAGTCGGTACGGAGGAGCACGGATACTCAAGAAGGCTATAAATTTTATTATCATTCGAAAACCAATTTAATGTATTTTGTAAACAATGGAACCAATCGGGACCTCATTTTGTAAACTCGATATTTATATAAATCGAATGATAAATCTTTTAAAACGACTCCATTAGAGTTCGTTTTCTATTGTTATGATGTTGTGCCATGAAGTAACACCAGTTTGAATTCACTGCGTATCACGAAATTGGGGTGTTACTGATTGGTATCGAGCCACGATTATAGAGAAACGGGTCTAATCGAGACTTAAACTATAACTACTTTTTCAAACAAAAACATTTTATAGCCTTCCATTCTCCGTGCCTTCCATCCTCCGACGATTATGTGACTTTTAGGCATTTTAAGCTATACAAACATACTAGTATATTGATATATACACTCGACAAAATTTCAATCATAAACAATGTACTAAACATACTGCGTATGCCTATTCGAGGCATTACGGCACAATCATATTTTCCTAATTTCCCAATCATGCATCTACTCATGCATTTTAGGATTACGAAACTTCCTTCCAAGACATTGTAACTAACTACAATGGTCTTTCCTACTTCCCGCAGACATTGTGAGATACAATGGTCTCATTCATTTTTCAAGACACCGTGAGATACAAAGTGGTCTCTATTACATTCTCGACATCGTAAATCCTACAGTGGTCTCTATTACATTCTCAGACACTGTAAATCCTACAGTGGTCTCATTTATTTCTCAAGACATTGTGGGTTACACAATGGTCTCTCTATCATTTCTCAAGACATTGTGGGTTACACAATGGTCTTTCCATCTTTTCTCAAGACATTGTGGGTTACACAATGATCTCTCCATCCTTTCTCAAGACATTGTGAGCTACACAATGATCTCTACATCATTTCTTATACATTGTGAGTTGCACAATGGTCTATATTATTTCCTAGACATTGTGAGTTGCACAATGGTCTCTATTTCTCAAACATTGTGAGTTGCACAATGGTCTCAACTACTCCTCAGACATTGTAAGCTATACAAAGTCTCTAAAAATTATCTTATAAACATTATATGATATTGTTTTACATGAAACCCGTCACAGTCTATCAATTTCCTAATGGAAATACAAGAAATGGGATTTCTAAAAGATAAACCGACTCATCATCTACAAAAGTCAAGTTCAAGAACTTTCTCTACATTCATCAAAATTCTCTTCTGAAACCTTCGTTATTAAAGGTTCGTGATTCTAGCCAAGTATAGACTATCTTAGGATTACTCAAGATTTCCTTTCCACACGTATCTACCCATACTATCTTCTATGCAATGGAATGTGAAAACATAGGTTACAAGTCTTTTATGGCCAGGACTTGCAACTGGATGGTTTGATATCGCCTTTGTTTAGTGGACAATTTCTCAAAAGCTATGGACATTCACAAGTATACCTAATTTAGGTATTTGAAAAATTTATCGAACCTCGGCTAAATATAGTCTAGTCACCTATATTTAGCCTAGGGATAGTGGAACATAGTCCGACTAACTATGTTCGACTTAAATTTTCAAACACTCGAATAGTTATACAAGTGTTATATTCAAAGTTGATTTCTACTTAAACTCGATAAACCACCGTAATTCATTAAAGATCTAGAGACACGATAGTGTCTTACCACTCAAAGAAAATCTTAACATCTTATTTATGCTACCTAATTTTATTCTTGAAATTTTCATACATGAGATAATCCGAACTACTATCATGGGATAGTCATCAAATCTTCTCGTCATTCCTTAGAAGTACTAGCCTGTTTAGGTTTCAAGGATATCATTCCGCCATATTTCTTTAAAATTCACTTTTGATTTTAAAACAAACTTGACATCTCCACCTAAGAATACTGGTAAACATACACTACACTCTTCTAATCATCAACATATCAGTTCATTATCTGAACCCCATTGTAAGTCAATATATAAAACTTCACAGTATCATGTTTCCTTCAAACACTAGTTGACATAAACACTATAAGATATGACCTTCATCCCGAAACCACCTAAGACATGATCAACTTTATAAATGGTTTGGATAACCACTTGCCACTAGAAAGACTTTCCCTACGACGACAGTTTTCACATCATTATAAACTATTTCACATCAACAACATCTTACACCTTTGATTAACAACAGTTACCCTAACAACAACAAACTATTCCATTTTGAGGCACTATATAGACGAATGTGTTAGTTAACCATTTGCTGGACTAAGGTGTTCAGAGATCACCCACGAAACAACTAAGGAAACCATACAAATACAAATTAGGCTTCATACCGTACACTATCACTAAAAACTCCATGTTAGAAGTTAAGGTTTTATTGATAGCCTCGATACAATAAGATATGATTCGTTTTGAGAATCGGGAAAAGCCAAACTTTAGGTATATTGGACTCTATAAGATTTTAACAAAACCCTTTAGGTTATCAACTTAAGCCACATTGTACATAATACATTCTATGACTAGAAACTTGAGAACACAAAGATTAGAATTTGGCGTATACACCCTCATTTTCCTAGACATTTCAACATCGGATAACACACATTGAATTCGGACGAATTCCATTAAGGGGTGAGACCAGAACCACCCGCATTTTTAGGTTACTTTTCATTTTCGAGAATTTACTATTCACTTTACTATTCACTTTCACTATTCATCTCGTAAAAATTTTAATCCACATTCTCGTAATATAAATTATTTTAGTAATAACCGAGAGTTCGACCATCGTTAGATCATTTTCGCAAAAGTTATTAAGTAAACATCGTTTTAAAGTTTCGTTTTAGACGGTCCACCGTTTAAACATCACGCGATAACGAAAATCAACTCGACAATTTTCCTCGCATCGATAAATTTTAGATCACTCATGATTAATTTGAGAATTTTAAAATTTATTATTTCTAATATTACCAAATAAGCCCAAATACAGAACAAAACTAAACTTACGTTTTAAACAATTCTACTTACATCCGGACTTAACGATTCTCGTGACCGTGTTTCTAATATGTTTTGAAAATTTTATATTTTTGGAAAAGTCAAACATATTTCCTCCTCCTTTGACCATAAAGGAGTTAACCTTGTACGTTCTACATTTTGCTTAAATCACAGAACTTTTAAACTTCACGAATAATCGTAAAGTTATCCCGCGTATGACTGAAAACCACATTTTAACATCTCATATCACTTTTAGACTAATTTTAGTCTACTCTAAATAAATTCACGGTCGTTTCCGAAATTTCGTTCTTTTCGATAAACCGCGAATTACGCGTTTTTGACCCGTATTTTCGACTTTAAGCTTTTGCACCCAATGAGACTTATCACCCATTTTATATTTTTAGATGGAGTATAATGATGAGTTTCATCATTCCTACAAGTTTCGTATTTTTTACGATACCCGGTTTTACGTTTTATGACTTAACGACTTACGGTTGGCATTTTAACGGAACCAAATCATGCTCTAAACTCAAGATAAGATCAAGACTATCCACCTAAGTCATCTTATCATGTCTTGGACGACCTAGGGGGGGAGTCATCATTTTGGTGGCGTCATCCTAACCATGGTTCCTTTAGATCATTACAAGCGTCCTAACCTAACCATGGTTAATATTTAACTCAATATATGGTTAACCAAACTTACCCTCCTATAAATAGGAAGTAAAATACATCCTAAACATCTTCACAAACTATTCTTGGTCGTTCATATCACAAATCCTTCATATCTTCCATCATTTGATCCATAAACTCCAAGTTTATGCAAGGAAGTTCCAAAGATCAAGCTACTTCATCAAATCTCTAGCAAGTTTAAGTGATCTTATTGAGTTTAAATCCACTCAAGTCACTTATTACTTCATCACTAACTCTTCAAGTTTTCAAGGGTGCCAAGGTGTGGAAAGCTAGCTCAATCCAAAGTCTTAAGCGATCAATCAATGTCCGATCCTTACTAGTTACTCCTTTCTTATTGAAAGCCAAAGTTGTAAGCAACTTATCACCACCATCATCTCATCTTTATTATTCATAATCTTAACTATTTCATGCTATATATATAGTTACTATGTTGGATCATGATGTACAAAAATCTTTAAAACAAGTTATAAGAACCTATATGTTAAACTTGGGTTAGTAAGTGTATAAATGATAAACTCTTGTACAAAGTTTCCACAAAATCGACCACATATAGATCTGATACTTTTCATATTCTTGTAGATTATATTAAAACAAATACGTAGCAATTTGAATCACCCGAAACGGACAAACGAGTCAAAAGTTATAGCCAAAAGAAGTTAGTAAAACCAAAACGCCGAAACTGCCAATAACTTGCTGTTTTGAGTTCTGCCGTTCTAAAAATGGTACTTCTGGTCCGAATCATCAAAAAGTTAAAACACAAAAGTTGTCCGGAACTACGTTTTCCTTCAATATTAAAGAAGCTCGGACCTTGAAAACGCTTAAACGGCCATAAATCTTTCAAAAACAGAAACGCCAGAATATAATCTCATAACTATACTTTTGTCACAACTAAAAGCAAACCAAGAGGCCTAATGGCCATAAGCCAAGACCACGGCTACGGCTAAGGCCAAAGCTAAGTCTCAAGACCATGGTAGTCAAGACCAAAGTCACGGCAAGGCCATGGCTAAAACCTTAAGGCTTGTTTACCCAAGACCGTTAACTAAGGTGATCATATTTATGAAAACGACGAGAACTTGTAAAAACTAGATACTTATTAAAAACATGATAAACTTTATGTTATAACAATCTTCACTCAAAACATATGTTGTATCTACTAAGTGCTACAAAACTAGGGAGCTTCATGTGAGGGGTTTCATTTGAGTAAAACCTATCGACGAGTTCTTTGGATTTACGATTTAAAGTGTCCTAGCTCCTCGAACGCCATCGCATGACCTCTGAATTATGATGGCCTGAACGGTAGTACGATATCTATAAACTAAACTCGTTTTCACAACTAGACCATTTCTATAAACAACATACACAAAAACCATGTACTACATCATGATCAACATAGAGACGTATATAGGATGGTTTATGTTTTCCTAAACATTATTCCAAACCTAAGTCGCAACTTCCTATTCTAGGTTGCTCGTAGAAGTTCTCACGGCATATCCATCATTCTCATTTTACATTTGATATCATTTACTCTGAGGTGAGTTCATAGCCCCACTTTCTATTACTTAATTGTTTTACAAACCCTTGGGGGAGATACATGCTTTATTTTAAACCGAACACATTGCTTTCAAACTATATACTTATCTGATTGTTATTAGCACTAAGTTACCGCATTTGCCAAACATAAGTCCCTTAATCATGAATCATTAATCACTATGTGAGAGTGGCGCGAATATTGTGAATAGATCTATTGGGATTGACGAATCCCGTTTGTGTTGCCCCATTAAAGGCAAACAAACGCACTATATTTGAGTAACATTGGTAAAACGGCAATTTTACCTGATAGGGCACGCACCGACATTTTCTCCAATTAATTTTGGAACACGTTAACGCCTTGATTGCATGATGCTTAGTCTAATAATAACTGTTTTGGTTTTCAAACCATTGGTGTGAATTTATAACTCACACTACAAACATAATGTGTTCAACCATCAAACAAACTCTATGAATTTCACTCAACCTTTGTGTTGACAGTTTTAAGCATGTATTTTAGGTCTATAATGTCGGAAGCTGGCAAGGAGGAGCACGGATACTCAAGAAGGCTATAAATTTTATTATCATTCGAAAACCAATTTAATGTATTTTGTAAACAATGGAACCAACTGGGACCTCATTTTTGTAAACTCTGATATTTATATAAATCGAATGATAAATCTTTTAAAACGACTCCATTAGAGTTCGTTTTCTATTGTTATGACTGTTGTGCCATGAAGTAACACCCAATTTGAATTCCGCTGCGTATCACGAAATTGGGGGTGTTACATATGTAAGCTAATTTTGAGTGAGAAAAAATTTGACAGTTTCGGTGTTTACGATATTATCGTTAACAGATCCAACTGTCGCAACACTATTGTGTGCTAGCATTCCGCCGCAACACGCGGGCTGGAAACATTGTTGACACTGTATATAAGTGTAATTATATTTATATGTAAATCATTTGATCATATATTTTACTAAATTGAAACCAGTGAACATTCTAAAGAATTTAAGGGTTAAAGATGTAAGGGTTTTAATTGTTTTTCTGGATGTGCTATCCTCATAGTCTATTTTTAGTAAGGAAACATTTAATACTTTAAAACATAAAACATGTTGCACATGAAAAAAGAAAAAATATGAATCCTATTGGTTAAATAAAAACATGAGAATAATGTGTATATCTAAAAAAGAAAAGTTTGTATTATTGGTGTAATGTCACATATTTAAAATCTAAACATATATCAATATACATCTTATATTTGTCATCGATCCAATGAATCAATCATATCCATTTATTTTTTGATCAAAAAAAATATATTTAAAAAAAAATATCTCGCAAACCGTTAATCATTACGCAAAATCATACCATCGCGACGAGAATTAAATTACCTTTCTATAGATAAAAATCACATGTAACTCGGAAAAATCACATTTGATTTTTAAGATGAATCACATATGATTGTTAGAAATCACATGTGATTTCTAGAAATCACATATGATTTTTCTCGTCGAAAATTTTGAAAAAAAAAATCATCGAAAGTATATATAGAAGTGCATATCTATAGAAAGATAATTTAATTCTCGTCGCGATAGTGTATTTTCGTAGCTTGAAGATTTATCGTTTGCAAAATATGTTTGTTTAAAAAAAAGTGAAAAATATATTTTTTTTAATTAATTTTGATGAAAAATAAATGGCTAAAATTGTTTTATTGAATGAATCACTTTATTTTGCTTACCTATAAATCCATACTTACTAAGGGACAAATCACCAATATTCATTTAGTTTGATCTAATGGTGGGGACTATCAAAGATTTAAAGGTAAACATAAGTCCATGTTTTTTTTTCTTGTCTTTCTTTTTTATTCACATATTTTTTTTGTCTTTTTTTTTTTTTTTTTTTTTTTTTTAAATTCACGTTTTTTATTTTATAAACATTTTTTTTTAATTTGCGTTTTTTTAATTCGTCTTTTCTTAAATTCACGTTTTTTTTATTAATTCACGTCTTTTTTAATTCGCGTTTTTCTTTCTTCACCTTCATAAGTTTTCGTCTGTTTTCATACGTTTTCGTCCATTTTCATATGTTTTCGCCCGTTTTCATATGTTTTCGTCTGTTTTCATCAGTTTTTTTTTTCATTTTCGTCTATTTTCATACGTTTTCATTCATTTTCAAACGTGTTTTTACGCTTTCATATGTTTTCTTCCGTTTTCATACGTTTCTAATTATCACAAGTGATATTCTGGGATATTCAGAATATCACTTGTGATTTTCTGACTATCACTTTGTGATATCCTGAATATCACTTTGCGATATTCTGAATATCACTTGTGATTTTCTGAATATCACTTTGTGATATTTTGAATATCACTTTGTGATTTTTCTGGATATCACTTTGTTGTATTTTGAATATCACTTGTGATTTTCATGTTCCAAAACATTAGTTGAAAATCACTTGTAATATTCAGAAAATCATTTGTGATAATATCACTTGTGAATTTGTGATAATCCAAATATCACAGAATATCACTTATGATATTCAGAATATCATTTGTGATACTCAGAATATCACTTGTGATAGTCTGAATATCATAAAATATCACTTGTGATATTCAGAAACATATGAAAACGGTCGAAAACATTTAAAAACGTATGAAAACGGATGAAAACGGACGAATATGTATGAACTCTAAACCAAAATTTGACCATTTTCTCTTTATACGTGAAAATATAAACTTACATATTTTTATAAGTTTCAAAAGAAGCAAATTAAGCTTGTGAAACATAAACCGAAATCACATAAGCTCATAAGCAAATAAAATAAGGTTAAACAAATACCCCCAAACTATGTAGCTGATATTCAAATTATATATTTGTGATATTCTGAATATCACTTGTGATTTTCTAAATATCATTAAATATCACCTTATGATATTCTGGATATCACTTTGTGATATTCTGAATATCAATTGTGATTTTCATGTTACAAAACATTAGTTGAAAATCACTTAGAATATCACAAGTTATATTCTGAATATCACAGAATATCACTTGTGATCATTTGAATATCACAAAGTATCACTTGTGATATTCAGAAACATATGAAAACGGCCGAAAACATTTAAAAACGGACGAAAACGTATAAAAACGGACGAAGACGTAAGAAAATGGACGAATATGTATGAAAACGGACGAAAACGTATGAAAGCGTAAAAACAAGTATGAAAACGGACGAAAACGTACGAATAATGAACGAAAACGGGCGAAAACCTATGAAAACGGACAAAAACGTAAGAAAATGGACGAATATGTATGAAAACGGACGAAAACGTATGAAATCGTAAAGAAAAAGTATGAAAACAAACGAAAACGTATGAAAACGGACGAAAATGGACGAAAACGTATGAATAATGAACGAAAACGTAAGAAAATGGGCGAAAATGTATGAAAACGGACGAAAACGTATGAAAACAGACAAAAATGTATGAAAGCGAAGAAAAGAACACGAATTAAAAAAAACGTGAATAACGTAAATTTAAAAAAAAACGTGAGTTTAAAAAAAACGTGAATTAAAAGAAAAAGACAAAAAAAATGAATAAAAAAGAAAGACAAAAAGATAAGAAAAAAACATGAACTTAGGTTTATTTATTAAATCTTAGATTAATCCCCACCATTAAATTAAACTAAATAGATGATGGGGATTTGTCCCTTGGTAAGCACAAAAATAAAAGTAAGCAAATGCAAATTCATCTTTATTGAATATATAGCAAATATAAAATCTATATTGATCTCAACTCATATAATCATATGTTTTTAAATGATTCAAATGTAACGTGACAAAAATACAAAGACATGACATGGCAAAATGAAAATAATGAATACATTGAATGTAATATTATTTGAAAAATTTACATTCCTAAAATAACTCACAATAATTAATATATAATAACAATCGACATAAAATGTTCATAACGCATACTAATTCGTATTTTTAATATGCATAATTATATTCATTAAGTTCGTGTTTTCATCACAATTAATACAAATATAAATATATAATTCTTTTACATACAACATTTCATTATTTATGTAACACTACGAAGGAGGTGTACTAGTTTTTAAAAGATTTCAACTTTTAGTTTGCACCCTTTCCCCACCATTAACTACTTCATTTATGAAATTCATAGTAATAGAGATACATGTGCTACCGAGACATAATTTGTAACTTGCTATCCTCTTACCTAATAGGCAAATCTTTGCCTCCGTGGAAAGGATGATTCATTCGGATCGACATGAGAGTCCAACTACATTGCATTGCCAGAATCCATGTTGTATATTTGAAAGAGATTGACCCCCTTGCTTCTCTCACGGTACAATCCTCTTCCCGCCGAGCCCCCCCTTTCTCCTGGGTCCACAGAGACAAAATGTAGGACTGGCGCCTCTAATATGAATATTCGTAATGTGATTAATTATAATAATTATGTATTCGAAAGCCAATGAACTCTTAACTTTTTTCTTTTTTCTTTTAGGCCACCAATATATCAAAACTAACTTATAGGCCATCCATTTATATGTTTGTTTTTTGTTTATATCAATTTCGGATAATTTTTCGCGAAAATCTTTAAAACAATAAGAATAAAGCTAAATATAACATATTAAAACAACACAAATAACTATTGATATGTAAAATATAAGTTTTAGTTATTATTAGTCAAAAGTAATTTATGTTAATAAAACTAATGTTTTACGTTTCAATTTTCAATATTATTGTTTTGATATGTTAAAGTTAGCTTTATTCTTGAAATTGTACAAATTTCGGGCAAGAATTTGAACGAAATTGGTATAAACGAAAACCAACACATATTTAAATGCCATATAAGTTAGTTTAAAAAAATGAGCGGCCTAAAAGTAACAAATTTAATAATTGAGCGACATCCGCATATATAATTTCTTAATATATTGTGTATGAAATAATCAACATCATAATCATGTACAACTCTTATAATAACTAAATTCATTTTTTGATATGTAAATATCATATAGTGAATGAGTTTTAAAATCAAATCAAATCACTTTACACTTATACTATAGAGTAAATTGCAAAAATCGTCCTCGTGATTTGCCAAAATTGCAAATATCGTCTCTATAGTTTGCTAAGTGCAGGCAACCTCTCTGTAGAAAAAAGTTGAGATCTTTTTGGTCCTTGGCTTCTAACAATGTTAGTGTGAGTTAGTTAAGTCGTGGTCCCAATTTGCAAATATCACTTACACAAGGACAAATACGTAAAACCATTTTTAAACAACAAAAACCTTTTCTTTCCTCTAAAACTAGTAAAATCCTTTTGTCATTTCATTTTCACTAAACTCAAAATTTGTATTAGTTTAAGTTCTATATTTGTATGAACAAACATATTATAATTTAAACAATTTATAGTTAAATTGAAAAGGTAAACTGTTTGTGACTGATGTGGTTAAGTTCTGATAAAATAACAAATTATAGTTATGAACTAATGTTGGTATTATATTTGTTTGATTTAAAAAGTCTATTAATAAAGAAAAGATTATAAAAACACCATAGAGTCGTCTCACTTTTATAAACTAGAACTATAAATTTCTTGTAATCTAGAACTATAAATTGATTGTTTTTGCATTTTTTTAGTTATTATAAATATGGAAAGTAAATACTAAAACCCAATATAGCCATCTCATTTTTATCGGTTTAGTTGAATGTAAGATCGAAATTGGACAAATACCTACTATCAAAGATGTTATGAAAAGTATATGTATAGAACCGATTCGACCTGACGGTTAAACTAGTGACCCAGTGAACCGGCGACTCAATGTGGTCAATTGAAAAATCGGGGTTTAAAATGTTGCAATAAACCCTCTCAAAACCAAACCCAAATGGCCAGAAACCGAGCTCCCAAAAAATCATATTGTCTAAAAACCATATTGCCTGAAAATCGAGCTTGCAAACAATCTTTTGTACACATCAACGGATAAGGATTTCCTTTTTGAAGTTACTCGAGAAGAACGATTCTTTAACTCAAATAATATATGTGGTTTAACCAGTATATTCATGTGATGATTTACGACATATTTCATGACAACCCCTAAGATACACCTAATGAAGTTCTAACCACCATAGACCTCTTGTACACCCAAGCTTAAAAAAAAAAAAGACAATAGTTTCTAAAACAACAATGAAAATTACACTCCATTACTCAAAAAAGAAGTATATAATATTCTCAAAGGAGCATCCTTGATAACATCAAAAATACAATATGAACCAAACTAACATCACCTTAATTCTTGATGAAGCCTATAACCAGTCATCATAATACTTTTGTGCCCATCTATACAAAAATCTGTTCTTGAACAATCTTTAAGAACAAAAAAGCTTTTTGCCCATCTATATCAAACTTACAATCTTCTATAACACTTCTTCTTGACAAACTTTCACAAAATCGAATACGAATCATATATGTATAGATTCGGCGGTAATCTAAACATTCTTACACAAACAATAACAATTTTAAACCTCTAATGGACCGGATCCATTGGGAAGGGGGGATCTAAGGAAAACTTGCTAGGTGTTTTCAGCTTCAAGACTTCTAGGATGATAGACGTAAGTATGACTGCAGCAAGAACGAACCCATAACCAATCTTCCATGAACTTCCTGCATTAGCAAGTTGTATACCTAGCAATATATTCAAAGCTCCAAAAAAGAGAGCAATTCTTCCAACATAATGATGGTACCAGTTCCAGTACTTTCTATGCTTACTGTCTTTATCAGGTCTTATGAAAAATGCCATAACCTGAAATCCATGTTACAAATACGGAGTAAGATATACTGCTAGAGCTATAGTTTTGGCTTTTGCAGTCAAACATTTTTTGTTTCAATTCATAAAGGTCTGGAACTTTTTGAGATTTCTATACCAAAACTTTAATGTTTCATTATCCTTTGGTGCTGGATTAGTAAACACATGAATCTTTTACTTGAACTTTTAGGATTTAGGGATTGATATTGGAATCAAAGTACAGTGCCTTTGACCTAAGAAATTTAAGTAAAAGAGTTGTCAATGAGATTTTAACCTGGAGAACGCTGAGCACGATGGCAGTTATTCCGATGCCTTTGTGAGCTGGCGCTTGGAAACTGAACTTGTTGTACATATTTAATCCAACAAATCCTGAGGCAACCGCGAATATGAACCCGATAAACTGAAAAACTACGTGCAGATAGTACCATAATGGATCCTTGTGCTTGAAGTATCGAGCCACAATAGCCCCATATGGCAATATTATACCCCATCCAAGTAAACCCAGTACTCCATGAGTTGTTTTAGAACGATGGAGACTGTTAGAAGACGTAGTTATTGAATCTGATCTTGGTCCTGATCCCGATTCAGATCTTGCAGAACCTGAAGGCAAATAAAAAGCTAAAGCGTTGACTTAAAGTCAAACAAGTTGGTCTAAATCAGTAAAATGATCGACTTAATAAACGAACCTTGTGAAAAATCGAAGTGGATAGTTGTCTTGTCGTCATGAACCGATAGGAGATGGTGGTCCGGATACTTGGTTGAAAAAGCCAATAAAATCGGTTGTGTTTTGAGCTGAGTCGGGTACTTCAGTTGATATGCTAAGTGAATCTTTGCACCATAAACCGTTACAAAAGGAGGAATTCCTGTTAAGGGTAACTCGCCTTTGTCGTGTTTTACTTGTGAGGGCTTAAAGCCCTCAGCATAATATTGTTTAATTACTGGAGTACCCTTTCGGGTAATCCAACCAACCATAGCACTTGAGTTAAGCATCATACCATCCTTTGAGAATGCCATTGCAACATATCCACTTGTGTAGGTTGCCGATAGCACAATTGTCACAACATTGTCTTTACTTTGTGAATACTGTTTTTAAAATCAAAGTGGATTCAGTAAAAGTAAAAAAAGTTACATCGTTCATACTTGATCTAGTAAACATAAAACAGATCTAATGCAACGAGCCCTAAAATTACTATTGAAGGAAATGAAAACTTACCCGGATAATGTATGAATTCCAAACAGGTTTACACACCATATGTGTCATGTTGGCATATGGGAGAGGAAGAAATGCATTAACATCATCATTACATTCATCGCCTACCACCACCGAGATCCCAACAAACACCACACAAAAGGCTAAAACCAAAAAATTTGAAACTGAAAACATCGTGAATAGAAGGGACTCAACAGAACAGAAGAAGCAAAAGCAAAGATAAGTTGGAATAATTTAGTGGGTAAGAAGGTTATGATGATTTTGTCAAGAGGTTACTTAGGTTCAAAGTTTGTCTAGTTGGTGGCAGTTGATAGATGAGTTGGTTAATCATCAATCATCATCATATTTTTCCCTCCATTTTTAACTACATTTTGAATTATAAAAAACACAACATTATTATTTTTTTACTTTTTATAATGGTTACAATATTTATAAAAGAGTTTTCATGGTCCATTGTTATTTATTATATAGGTGTGACTAAAAATATATATATATGAATATATCTCATAGTTTTAGATTGTATGGTACAAAGTAATGATGCTATCATATAATTTGGGGTATTTGAGGGAAAAGTTTTCATGTTTGCTGGTATGATAATTGAACATTGCGTAAAAATGGACTAAAAAGGGACAGCTTTTAAGGTTAAGGGTCACCATAGAGTTAGTTGGCATTTGTCTTGGAGATTTTGAGTCTCCTTCAGTCCTAGTAATTATAACATTTTATTTTCATTAATAAATACCGGTATAACTTTTTTCAATAAAACTAATTCCAGAAAATTTAATGGTAAGCTTGCAGCTAAATTTGTAAATTAATTTCATATTAACCCGTAAGAAAATACAGTACTTGTTTTTCAGTTAACTCGATCACCAGGTTCCATCACTTTATGTTACTTTTTTCTATTACGAGACTTGACCGACAACTTATAGTATGTCGGGCACTTATGGTAATACTAAGACAAAGACACGTTAGTACACTTTTAATGTTTAGACGAAAATAATTCAAGCAAACCAAAAATTCATTTCATTGTATCAAAAAACCAATTGAATTATTAACTTGACAGATACAAAAGGTAAGTGTATATAATAAGCGTACTAGTATGATTCTAAATGAGATTGGGGATTCATCTACTTGGCCCAAACAACGGCATCTATCTCAAACTGTGCAGCTTGATATAATTCCAGCCTCTTCACTATATTTTGTCTCCTTTGTGCTATCGTTGGATCTTCATCCAACAATGTACTCAGCTGTCTTCCCTGCAAGAATATTGTATTTAAAAAATTTACTAAATACGCAAAGTAGTAAAATCTTGCTTTTCTTTACTTAGCAGTCAAAACACAATGCTAAACAGCCCCTAAATTTAAATATACAAGAATTTCTATGACCAAATTTATATAAGTTATTGAACATACGCATGTAAGTATTTGCTTATAATCATAAGCTTACCTCCTTTGCTCCCAGTGTGGTGAAGAAATGATCAAGTAAGCTACGTTTGGCCTCACGCACTTGACAATACACAACAGATTTCGGGATAGAGTGTCTTAGTGTTCCAACCACCATTTGGACATAAGACAGAACAGTTGATCCTGTTTTCATTATCAAAAAGTAGAATTTAACATTCTCCAAAGTCAATTTAAGTGAGATTTGATGGTATTGTAAGTCATATTATTGCTACATACCAACTCGCCGAAGATAAGCATCATTGTATCTATCAAAAATTGAGTGTGTTGGATTTCCACCCTTGTCGATGTCTTGTGGAAGATTTCGAAAGAAGTCAATTGTTAAGTAATTGCACTCCATATCAACTAGCTGTAAAGTTGCTCTTTGGCTTTCATCCCTCATCCTGTCTAATGATTCATAAGCAGTTCTCGTAACTTCCACCTTAAGCGACGGATATTGTTTCAACTCCTACACACGTAAAACGATCCTTTCTGAACAAAACTTAACCAGTGAGATTTTAAACGTATTATTATACGGCAAAGACTAACCGCAGTCTCATTTATCGACTTATGAACCAAATCCTTCAGTATGCTATGAACCTGAGTCCATTAGGAAAACCACAGAGATAAATCAACGATACATACGCAAATGAATATATAAAGAAAAGAAATAGCATATGCATGCATTCCTACCGCATCTACAACTGCCTCAGCAGGGCCCTTCATTGTAATTAAAGCCGATTCAATAAGACGACGATATCCTTGTTCAGGGGCTAGTAAATGAGGCTGATATCCATCGGCTTCAGTAATTAGCCTTCTCACATTTTCCATGGAAAGTTGCTTGTCAAACTTTATCCTTTTCAGAGCAGCAGGGAGTTGATTATCAAATACGCCGTAAACTTTCTCACCACCTGCTCGACTGCAGAATATAAGTGCCAAACGTTACCAATATTAAAATAAAATTCCACAAAGTAGAATAAGAACATCAAATGCTCAAATTCTCTGGAAGAGATCACGCTTTATCTAATACATACATGCCATCGAGATGTTCTTTAAATATATGATCAAAAGCACGACAAATCTCCATAATCATATATAACTTTCCCTGTAAAGAAAAACACCGTATCATAGAGCTAACATGAGCAGTAAATGCTGCAAACCTTAAGATTATTAAAAAAAATAATAATAATAAAAAAAATCAAGTAATACAGGACAAGCTTACTCTGGCATCAGCAGCTATTGGTTTCCCAAGACGGCTTAATTCTGTTTCAAGGTCAATGATATTTTGGCTGATGAGAGACTGAAGTCCTGGAATTCGAGATTTAATGACAGATTCCAAATGCTGAAATTATAAAACGAGCAAGTTATATTTATAAATAAAGAGAGCATCGTAACAAGATACTACAAAGTGAGTTGACTGTAAAAAAACATTATAGCTCCTGAAGAAGATTAACCGACCTCGGAAAGCACTTTCCCTAGATGCTCAGAGCCCATTCTGTTAGCAAGATGACTGTACTCAAAAGTATTAGCAAAGTACTCTCGCTCTTTCCTGCGTGCAGCAATCATGTCAACACTTTTATTTATATCAGCTTGTGATCGATTCACGACACCAATCCAAGGGAAATTTAGCCTATATGCCCTTCCTTCTAAAATCTGGAAAACCAGAGAATGACCAACAGTTAAACACTCGGGGTTAGAGCCCCACACATATGAAATAAATCAAATACCTATAAATTAAATAGTTGTTGATCTCCATATGAAACAAATAATTATTGATCTTAGTTTGGCTTTTTGATTGATCTTCATATGAAATAAATCAAATTACTCAAATATGTGTGTTCCAAATCAACCGGACTGACGTGTAGCAATTAAATTGTTAACTGGGCATTATATGATTAGACAGAAGGAAAACGTCCTACCTGGCAGTTGGGTGTTCCCCATGGGAAGAGTACTAATAGATTAAGACAGAAGCTTTAACATGTCACTTTTCATTATAAATTGTACTTAAAAATGTCAAGATACACAAGCAATATTGTCTCAACAAATTTTAACGAAGAGTCAAGGCTAACTTACTTCGACTGCATCAGTACCCTTGTCCATAAGATCGATCTTTGTCAAAACACCAAAAGTCCTCTCCCCTGTGCATTTTACATTTAGCCAATCAGAAAAACCAAACATATGAAACTTATCATAGGAGATTGACATATGCATAAACTAATTGACTGGAACTTCAATAAAATTGAATCTTTATATGCTTATATGCACTACAATATACCAACAAAGCAGCTCCTGAGTAGGAGTACTATAAACGCTCACTTCCTACAACTTTTAAAATCATCTCTATGTGATTATTAACTACGATTTTTTCTCTTGATGGTTCTTTAAAACATTGTTTTTAGCCTACAAAACTATTCAGTATCAAAGTCTTTTTTGATATTTGTTGTAGAATGTGGATCGTTCTTCTGGTATTAGTACAAACCAGCCTGCATGGATTGCCATAAATGCCTTGTTTTTTAATACTTATGGGGACTAATTATCATATCCGTAAGTGTTTAAATTTCAATCAAATCATACTTTCTTTGCACAACCAACCAACTAGGATGCGAGTTAACAATTTCCAGAAAACAAATAATTACTTGAATTCCTGTACGTGTGTGGGGATTCTATATTACCTTTTGGATCTGCTTCACGTGAAATTTTGATAGCATCAGATGTTGCAAGATCTTGGTTGGCTGGAGAAACTGCTAGAATAATGCAATTAGGCTGCAAGAAAAGAAGACACGTGCGTGGTTTTCAAATTATAATAACCCCAGGAGACTTACTTTCAGCTATCCAAGTATCATTGGGGTGAGACAAACTACATATTTACCCAAGTACCAACACATGACAGATACTAATAGTCTAATATCCTTCGAGAGCAAAGGAAGGGTGTAATTTGGTATTTTGCTTGCAAGGCAATGCGAATTTAACATACTTCTATTGCTTTAAGATGTATCAAACGATGATGATGAATGACAACTATATTCACAAACTGGTAGCCTCATATAAAAACCAATATACCTTTTCAATATAGGATCGCACCATATTTTCAATGTCCTGCACAACACTATCTGACTGACCATCTACAAAAATCATAAAGGTAGAAATATATTAACTAATCACATCCAGCAGTTGGTTAAAAATAGCAAAATGCATGATGTGAACTCACCAACAGCTACTTTTGTCAGACCAGGAAGGTCAATCAGAGTCAAGTTCACCACTGCCAAAGATCAGACATAACTTAGCGAGTTGATGTGATCAAGAGCTTTATTAGGCAATAAAGGAAGCAGGCAAGAAGAGCAGCTTGACAGACATGTAATGCTCATGAAATATAACAATATCTGACCATTAGGAGAATAGATACTGAGATATATAGGAATAGATGATATTTGTTTGTTAAGACCCGTCTCTCGGTCAGTCTCATCAGCAATCTCCTGCCTCACATCATCTATACAAGATAAAACAGTAAGCTGACATCTGGACAAAACTTGCTACGTATAATGAGTATAAGTAGCAGATATGAAAAACATTGCCTAATACTGTACAAGGGCAACACTTTTATTATGCACGATAAATGAGAGACAAAAGCATAACAATGTTAGCCATACCAAAATCCGTGAATTGCTTTCTTGGTAGGTGAGCAAACTCCGCATATTCACTTCCTTGCTCAATCCTATGAAGCTGCAGAACAAGAGGACGCCGTGTGACAATCCCTGCATTTAGATAATTCCACTACAGTAGTTAATGATATTTTCAATGTGAATGTCAAAGCAAAATAATAGTACAAATTTTAAATCAAACAATTGAACATATTATTACCAGAACCGCGAGGCAGAAAATCCTTTCCGACAACACCCTCCAGCACAGATGATTTTCCAGAGCTCTAAGAACAATTCATAGGAAGTGGAAGCAAAATAAGCTATGATGAGTTTATGTCTTCATAAGGACGCATTTTATAATTTATTTTGAACGGCGGGATTTTATTTAAACACTCAAGCAAGAAGCTCGAGATAGGGAAATTAACAAGATGTTGTTACAAGCCGAAATAGGATCATACGGACTCGATTAATCATTTAATACTTCAACTGTATTTTCCTTAAGTTTACCTAACTGGTAAGACTAGTAAACCTTTAGATCAACAAAGGAAAATATCAACTTGGTTCATAGAATCAAAGTGGGGAACCAAACTAAGCTTTGTGTATTTATATACATTAAACTCTAGTTTAATTTAGAACAACCTCTAAATATTTTGTTGAAAAGCAAATGAAGTCCGCTAGTATAAGCCAACAAACAATACTGTACAGTTATGAAATCATGAACTAGAAGTAAGTCAGGAGATCAGAAAATGCAATATAACATAACGACTAGCAATGAAATATAGATTTAATAGTCACATTCTCTAAACATGTGATCGCTGATAATGACTCATCTTGGAATCATGCTATAGTCATTACCTTGTCTATATAGGTTAGCAATTTACCACATTCAATAAACTAATAAACCTAGTCACGAATACTATTAAACCATGGCGTAGATTGATAATTGATACTACTAAACCGGACCACACTCTCTCCATCACCAGAAAATCACTGAATCTACCGTTACAACATCTCCACCGTCTTCTCCCTCATCATTACCAACACACGACGCAAATACACTTCTAGTTACGACTTCAAACATATGTTTCAACTCAAAATTTAATGTTAATAAACCAAAACACATACAACAAATAAAATTGAAAATAAAAATTAATGTGCGTGAGAATTGTCATTCACTGATACAGCCATGATCTGCATATATACCTGACCACCAACGACGGCAATTGTTGGCAAAGCGTCCCAAAGTGTAGGAAGAGATGATTCGTGATCACCGAAATCACCTAACGCTGTGCATGCTTTTTGTAATTTGTTTACCAGATCGATTAGCGTCTCCATTTTTTCAATCACTCACACTCAAAATCGAATCAGTTACTGATATGAAAATTTTATTTTGTTGAAGGATATAGGGAAATGTAAAAGAAAGGATCGAAAAACATTCTAACGGCAATGGGTGGAAATTGGAATGTTTATGATCGAGTTTAAGTTTGTAGAAACAAAATGGCACGTATATATGCATGTTTTAAGTTGTAAATAAGCATTGAAATATTTAATAGACTAGGCAAGTACCTACGTCTGGCGGCAGCGGTTTTTAATGATAGATAATTAACGATATGCGATATTGTGACAAGTGTTTCGTTTAACATTCAAAATAGAACATGAAAAGATGAAAATGTTAATACTCATAACCAAAAGTTAATGATTTAAAATTACACTAATAAACAAAAGGGCAATTACATATATAACCATTAAAACCTGCATATTTGCATATTTCCTCAAAACATGCTTAAACACCATTGTACATTATGCATTAAAAACTTATTTTTTGAGAAAATATGCAAATATGCAAGTTTCGTTGGGTATATATGCAAGTCTCCCTAAACAAAAAAATAATAGTAATACTTATGAGCGTACTTGTGGGTAATATGATTGATAGCAATGTTTTTAAACTCGGGTTGACCCGGCCGGTTGAACCGGAAACCGGCTCGGACACCGGGCCGGATAGGATCGGGTTTTTGCTTGTTTGAGAATCGGATTGAATCGTCGGTTTTTTGTTGACCCAGGTTGACCCGGTTTGATAAACCCGGCCGAGTCATGATTTTTTATTAAAAAAATTTAAACAATATGATTTTTTATTTTCTATTAAAAAATTTAACAATATGATATTTTCTTCCGATAACTTTTCTAAGTTTAATTAAAAAGTTTAAGTGGTGATGGCTAATGTTTGTTAAAATTTTGTAAACTAGTAAATTATAGTTACACTATCTTAGAATCATCAATTAATATAGTTTACTATATACCATTATAATTTAGAATCACTTGTTGAATTTTTTGCTATATTATTATAGATATAGAATTAAAAATCAAAACTTATCGGTATAGTCTTAATCTTTTTTATTGGTTTAATCAAATGTATAAATAAATGCGGATAAATTATAGGATCATCAATACTATTTATTAAGAGGAGAGTTATTTTACATACCAAACTTTTCTTACATACCAAGGGACTCATCTCCACCATTCATTTAAAAATAAATCAATAGCTGAGATTAAAAACATTTTATTATTTCATCTATTTTTTATAATTTAAATATCTCTTAAACCGTTAATCGTTAAGCAAAAATAATTACACCATCGCGACGAGCATTTAATTATCTTTCTATAGACGGGCACTTTGATATACTTTCGAAAAAAGAAAAAATCGCTTTTTTCACGTTTTTTCGTTTTTTTCGTTTTCTTCAAACCTGAATTTGCATGAAATATCATATATGATTTAACACTAATTTGAAGATCACATGGGATATTAGTGTTAAATCACATATGATATGTAATATCATATGTGATACTAGTGTTAAATCATATATGATAAATCAAATATGATATACATATCATATATGATTTAACACTAATATCACATGTGGTATTCAAATTAGTGTTAAATCATATATGATTTTTTCATGCAAATTTCAGTAACGTAAAAAAAAGGTGAAAAACACGAAAAAAAAAATTTGTCGAAAGTATATCAAAGTGATTATCTATAAAAAGATAATTAAATGCTCGTCGTAATTATATATTTTTTTTCGCTTGACGATTAGCGGTTTGATAGATATTTATATTTGAAAAAAAATGATGAAAGTGGGTTTTTTTAATTGTTGGGATTAATCTCATCCATTAGATCTAATAAAAATGGAGGGTGGAGATTGATCCCTTAGTATGTAAAGAAGTTTTTGTCCTCAAATGATCTTAAATCATTTATTAAAGGGTTAATTCTTTGAAAATGCATTATACTTGTCAAAAAAGCATCATCCATATAGCGAACTAAAAAAAAAAAAACTCTTTTGTGACACTTTTGTCTTTCTTTATGTAGTATGACCATTTTATCTTTTTAAATAACATAAATGGTCCCTGAAGGTTTGCGAAAGTTGCATCCACCATCCCTAGGCTAAATTACATAAATGGTCCCTGTCGTTTGGAGAAAATTGTGTTCACCGTAACTATTTTTTTTTCGAATTTTTTTCCAAATTTTTTCAAATTCTTTTTTCGTAAATTTTTTTCGATAATAATTTTTAAGAAAAGAAAAAAATTTGAAAATAATTTTTTTTTCTAAAATATACGTTTTCAAAAATAGTATTTTTTTTAGAAAATAATTTTTTCGAAAAATATTTTTTAGCAAAATAATCTTTTTCGAAAATAAAATTTTCTTGAAAATATTTTATTTTAAATAATTTTATTTCGAAAATATTTTTTTAGAAAATAATTTCTTTTCTAAAATAAAATTTTATTTAGATAATTTTTTCTCGAGATTCTTTTTTTTTCCGAATTTGTTTTCGAATTTCTTTTTTTTTCAAAATGTTTTCTCAAATAATTTTTTTTTAAAATTTTTTTTCGTGGTATGTGAAAAAAAATCAATTTTTTTTCGGTAATATTTTTTATTTTTTATTTTGATATTTTCGTAATATTTTCTAATAAATTTGAATTTCTCTAATAAATTAGAGACAGTGGATGCAATTTTCGCTAAACCACATGGACCATTTATGTAATTTACCCTATGGACGGTGGATGCAATTTTCAAAAATTCAAGGGTAAAACGGTCATCACAAAATATTTATTAATCTTTATTACATATATGAAGACAAAAGTGTCAACATTAGTGTTCAAAAGAGTATATTTTTAGTTCGCTACACTAAAGATGATTTTTGGACAAGTATAATGCATTTTCAAAGAATTAGCCCATTATTAAATATATATAAAAAGTATATATATGTATAGAACCGGTTCGACCCGACAGTTTAACTGGTTGAAACAGTGACTCTGTTAACCGGCGACTAAACCGGGTCGATAAAAAACCGGATTTTAAAACATTAATTGATAGTTTGGGCTTAGGTTTTCACTTTATAATTACAAAAGTTAGTCAGAATTAAATAAGATTTTTTATTGGCTGCTCAAAAATTATATAAGATGCTTGGAGATTGCATCTTTCTTAATAAAGAATCCCAATAACGTATTTTGCTACTTGGAACTGTTGTTCGAGTATTTGAAATGTACGAAGAAGTAAATGACCTTGCAATAGAGATTTGTACCTCATGCAATAGAGATTGTACCTGCATGCTTTACACAATTTCGTTCATTCATGATACACATTTCTAAGTTACACAATTTGTACCTCATGCAGTAGAGATAAGTTTTCCAAGTTACCAAAGATAATTTTCCAAGTTACCAAAAATAATTTTCCACTTTTTCACATTTTCCACTTTTTGACAATTCCACATTTTAACTTTTTGACAATTTTTCTATTTTATGTAGTTAAAATTATGTTGTCATTAATAAGTATGGGTATTTTAGCATAACGACATTACTCATTTTTTATGTTTTTGAGTTTTAAGCAAATGTATTTTGTCATTATATGTAGTGTAGATATTCGTGAAAGTTACAAGTAATATATTGGGGCTTTCGGGTTAATCCAAACCCGAATAAGAAATAATTCCAATCCTCCTAACCCGACCCAGTTGAGCCATTTGACAGAATAACAAATGAAAATCCATATACCTGACTCGATGAGAATATCATGTTTACCCAAAATACGACCCCTAAATATGAAATTTCCAATTTTTTTTTTTGGAAAGGTGCATATGAAATTGCCCCTAAAATAAACCAATTGCTCAAATATCACGTTTAGGGCTTTCTGCTATATAAAGATCAAAGATTAGGGTTTAAGGATACTGAGAAAAAAAAACAATGATGGAGTGCCAATCTGTTATATATCCTAATTATACATGTTCACTGGATTGTCCCACTATCGACGTGTTTCCGTTAAAAGAACAGTTCGCTCAAGAATATTCGAAAATTTTGAAAAACTTCTTGCTTTAGGATTGGAAGCAGATTACATTAAGCAAACATTGAAAATTACAGGAAGATTTGATGCTAAGAATGCTCTCATCGATAAGTGAATCTTGGAATATGAAGCTGAGAAACAACAAATTATCGATGAAAAAAAAAAGATGCTTGTTGAGAGTGAAAAGACATTGGAATTTCTCAAAGCCCAGGTGAAGATGCTTGAAATTCTTTCTAGCTCGCTTGAAGATGTTGCCTAGTGATAATTCTTCCAGGAATCGAGTTAAGGTTATTAGCTTGTTAATGATGTTTACCTTTATTTATTGTCTACGTAAAACTTATTAATCTAGTTAGAACTCCAAAAACCTTTTTCGTTATTTATTCTGCTTGAACTAATCCTTTGTTTGGAATGAATGATTTTATGCATCATGTGTTTGTTTTCCTTATCACTTTTAATCAAGTGTTGGATGTTTTTGTTCTATTATCTAGCTTGTTGACCCATCTTAATTCAACTCACTGACTGCGACCATAAATGTTATTGTTGATAATTCTCGTACCCTCACAGCTAAAGGTATGCAGATTTGTATTACTCTCATGTCTCAAACGTAATAGCTCCCACAAACGAGATGGAACAAGCTCCTTCCTTTGAGAGTTAATATCTTGACCTGGAGGACCCTCAATAAGCAGCTTCCCACAAGATACAATTTAAATAACAGGGGAACTGATCTCGACAACAATCTTTGCCCTTTATGTCACAACTTTATCGGATATGATCAAGGATCACATCTTCGTCGCTTGCAGAGTTGCCAACGAGACCCGGAGATTGATAATGGATTTTTAGAAACTCAACTGTATTGCAACCTTGATGAGTGTGTAAATACTCATCATTTTTGTACAAAATAAACTGCAAAATCATCTGAAAACACTCAGAAACACATCAAAATGATCAAAATATCACAAATCAGTGTTTTATGTGTTTCAAATGCAAAAATATCAAAATCAGATGAAAAACATATCAAATTTGCAAAATTGCGCTTTAGTCCCCAAGTTTATAAAATTGTCAAAATAGTCCACGAGCCAAAATTTCAAAGAAAAGTCACCAAAGGTCTTTTAAAATCATTAATTGTCATATTTAGTCCTTTGGTGGGAAATCTAAAAGTTTTGAGAAAATTACAGTTTAGTCCCTGAAAATCCAAATTGGTCGAATTTAGTCCTTGGGAATTTCAAAAATGTCAAAAACCAACCCTTGGATAATTAAACTTGGCAAGACAAATCCTTTTTACTACTCTTCATAATTTTCAAGTTTGGTCCTTCAGTTTCTGGGCTTTACAATTTTGGTCCCTATGTTTTAATAATCCAACAAACCAATTCGGACCTAATTAAAACCCCTAGCCCAATCACAAACCCTTGGCCCAAAAACCTTTACCCGGTCCAATCCTTTGACCCGACCAACCCACTACCCATGATTTAAATAAAATAAACCGCCTCATTGTCTTCCCTGTCCCCCCCGACACCATTGTCCCCTCCTCCAGCCACCAACCAGCTCCCAAAAACTACTCTACTTCACCCATTGTTCCCCCCACCTCACCTACCTACCCAAATGCATTAATTGCACCCCCTTTTCCTGTCTAAAGTACCAAACCAGATTTTGGCGCCAAAACCAAATATGTGGCTAAGATGAGCTTTAGCCAATCAATGGCTCACATTTGTGCTGGGATTCATTCAGACAAAGGAGAGAGGAAGTTTGAAGCTTATAAGAAGCCAAGAGAAGCATCAAAGAGATAGTTAGTCTTAGTTTTTAAATATTGTATGTCGAATTTCAATTTTCTTAGTCTAATATAGCTTGTACTTGTATTTTCAAGTTCCTGTGTATTCAAATTAATCATTTCAGTGTATTACAACTCAGTTTTAATCTCAATTCAAGTGTTAAGTACAATTTCATTTTTACGTATTATGTTGGAATTTGCAATATCTAAATCTGAGTCCCAAGCTTCAATAAGCTTCTTTATAAGTTGAAACAAGCTTATGTTAGCTTATAATAGCTTTTCATAAGCTTGTGTTTAAGATTGGAACAAAAATTGAAACTGGTCAACAAAAGTCAAAGGAAGAAGCAAAATGGGTACAGAAAGGATATGGGTTGATTTCAAAGCTGGAAATGGGTTGAAATGAAGCAGTGGGTTGAATTTGATAGGGTAGGGTTCTTTGTTTCATATGTGGCAGGCCATAGTGGCTTTGGACTTATTGTAAGTAATTTTCATGATCTTTGCATATTTGGTAATTGTAGTTAAAAGTGGTTAAGACCTGTTTAATAAGCAGTAAGTAGGTTATTTAGAGTTGATTTGATCACAATCTCTGTTGAATCAGTAGTTAATTTTGATTTAGATTGTAAAACAGTGAGAAAAAGGGTGTTTGGCTCAACTAGTTTAACTGTCATTCTAGTCTATGCAGTGGTTGATGTTTGTTAGTTCAAGTTTCTTTAGCTCTAGATAACTCATTTGAGTCATAATCTTGTACCTGTTAGTGCAAAAAGTCAAAATCCTCTTAAAATCTATCTCACTTGATCACTTGTTGAAAATATGGATTAACGGATCCTTGATTTGTGTTTAAAAGTCATAAACAAAGGTTGTACTAGCTTCATTACATCATAATACATCAACATCAATCATTAAATTGGATCTAAACTTCACTTTAGTCAACTGTAACTGGTTTTCAAATAGTCAACATGTCAAAATTGGTTTTGAGCGAAATGCGAAGATCTGCACGTGCTTGATGAGGGCTTTTCATGGTTTCATTTTTGGTTTACAAGTAGTCCTCTAGGTGGTTTATAAGCTCTCATAACTGGATTTAGCTTTAGCCTTCGGATTAGCTTGTGCGAAGCTCAAAATAAGCCCCAGTGCCTCGCACCAAACTCGATCAATCTTGAGTGGTTTCTCGATTTTGTGCGACTTGCACGAACTTGTATAAGCTTTTCAAAGTCCGGTATTTTGGTTAACAGAGTCACTTAGGTCTAGTTTTAGTCTTGATAATCGGTTTTAGTTTATAGCTTGTTTGAGTGCTTATTTTTAGTCCGCAAGTTGATACCTATTTTGCATTTTTAGCTTAAATATCAAAATCATCAAACTGCTTTTATTGTGCTAATCAAGAGTTATAACTTGTTGAATTTAGTTTCATTTGGTCATCTTTAGTACATCATATTCCCTGCTTTCGAGTGGATAGCTTGTTTGGCCCATTTGTTAACAAGTGCTTATTTCAATAAGCACTTGATTGAGCAGCTTCATAATCTTCAAGTAATCACTGTTTTCCATTTTCCCAGCTTCTTTATATTATTTTAGAGTTTCCTGAAATTTTCATATTTTTCCTATTGTTTTACTATTTTTCTTAATTTAATCTAGTTTTTAAGTATTTTTAAATAGCATTTAATACAAAAAATTCAGAAAAGGTTCCAAAAAATAAATTTTCATTTTTCTTAGACTTAGATAAATATAAAAAGTAGAAAAAGTAATTTTCTAGATTTTTCATAGTCCATTTGGTAATTTTTAGTAATTTAATTAGTTTTTAATGGTTTAAAATTAATAGAAAATAGAAAAATAGTCACAAAAATACAAAAATAGTTTTAAAAAGTTTCTTTTGATATTTTAGACTTTTCCAAGTCTTAATCTTATTTTTCTAGCTTAATTTCCTATTTTCCTGTATTTTAGGTAATTAATTATTAGTTAAAAATAGTTTTTAATTAGATAATTAGTTCTAAAAATAATCTTCTTTTTCCATAAATTTTCTTTTATCATTAGGTTTATAAAACATCATTTTCATATTTTTAGGGTTAATATTGAATTAGTTTCACGCTTTTAGTCAGACGTCGTAGATTTTAAATTCGGTTTAGTAAAATCATAAAACAAAAACATCATTTTAATTTTAGTGATAGCGTTTATTTAATAGATTTTATCTTTTAATTTCCTCTCATTTGCATTTTAGCCCTTTGTATTTGTTTGATATTTCGTAGTCATAATAATCAATCATAATCCTTTTCATTCAAGCTCCTCGATCACTATATCGTAGATTGATCCATTGACACATTCATTTGGGACATAACGACCGGGAGACTCTATACTCCTCGATCTTCATTGATTTCGTGCTTAAGTCGCTTTAGGTTTTCTTACGCTTGCGTGAGAGAACTTGATGGTTTAGCGCATCAAATTTTTGGCGCCATGCCGGGAGTCAGTCTTGATTTATCTCCGCTTTAGCAGATTAGTTGTTTGAATCCTCACTCTTTGTTTATATCATCCATCTTTGTATATATATATATCCATATTTTCTTCTAAAAATCCAAAACCCAAAACATCCAAAACTTATAAAACACAAAAATATTTTCTTTTGTTTCCATATATGTATCAAAAATAAAAATACAAAAGAATCGTCGTTTTCTCTAATAATTAACAACTTAAAGATTACCACCGAAAACCAAGGCGATTGCACTACCTAACTGGGGTGCGACCATAATAAGTTCGAACTAAAGATATAAAACTTGCCTTTGTGTCCATTGTGATTGGTGTACCTTTTCAAAAAGCCATTCATCTTGGATTATTGGTTAAGTTCATCGTTGTTTTGCCTCGATTTTGTGTTAATTGATTTTGTTGTGATATCGACGTTCGAACCGTAAAACCCATAAAGATTCTTCTCACCCCATTTTTACAAAACGTCTTCATAATTCTCATTCTCATCGAAGATTTTCATAATTCCATTTCTCTCATTAACTCGAGTTTCCTTAGAGTTAATTCTAGTGTATCTTTTCGCTCTTCTAGATCTGTGAGCCCATTTCGTGAGCTTGTCAAGATTCCAGAAGGCGTGTTCGCAGACTTTCTGCTCCATCGATCGGATCGAGATCCGGATGCTCACACTACTCCCGCTGTCATGGCGGATGAAATTCCTATGTGTGAGCTTCTCCGGGCACCCATCGGCGGGTATGGAGATGCTATCGTTATGCCGACCATCGTGGTGAAAATTTTGAACTCAAGACCGGGTTATCAATCTTGTAACCTCTAATCAATTCTTTGGTTTTGAGCGGACGATCCTCATGCTCATATTCGATGGTTTAACAAGATTGCATCTACCATCAAGTATAAGAATGTCCCTTCCGAGGTGTTAAGCTTCTTACATTCCGTTTTCTCTCGAGGGCAAGCCGGATTTGGCTTGAAAACAACCCTCAATCAATAGAGACATGGGAAGATCCGTGAAGAAATTTGTGAATGAATTCTATCCACCTTCCAAGACCACGAGTCTTAAAATGAAATCATCAAGTTCACTCGAAGTTTGATGAATCCTTGATGAATCGTGGGATCGTTTCAAGGAATTGCTTCGCAAATGTCCTCACCACGGTTTCTCCGAGTTGATGCAACTCGATACTTTCTACAATGGAGTGAGTCAATCGACCAAGATTCTCTCAATTCCTCCGCGGAGGAAATTTCCTAAGCAAACTGTCAAAGAAGCTTTAGCGATAATCGAAAACAAGTCTAAAGTCCGACCGCACGAAGCAAGCGGTTGTTTCCCAAGTCGGTGTTGGTCCTTCTTCTTCTTCATCGCCCGTGAGTCGGTCTAGCACCGATGCTAAGATTGATAAACTCACGGAAGCTATCCAAGCTTTGGTCTCTCCAATCAAAAGAAAGTCTCTTTTCCACAAACTTCACCTCCTGAAGTTAAGAAAGTGGAAGTCAGTGTTACTGTGGTGGCCCCATGCTTACTATAACCGTATGGCCACCGATGGTAACCCCTTTGAAGCCAATCTTGTGGGCGGGATGCCTAATCAAGGAGGCAATCAATATCGTGCTCTCAGAGACCGAACCACCGCCCTAACCACTACTCGGACCTCCGGTTTCAATCGAATCAAAACCGTAACTGTAATCGAATAGACCAACCAAGGTTTTCAAAACCAAGGTCAATTCAATCAAAACAACGGTTTTCAAAATCGAATCAAAATTTCCAACATCAAGGAAATTACAATAGAAACCAGTCGTGGAAATTTCAACCAAGGGTATTATCATGGCAATAATCCGTGGAATTTTCGTAATCAAGGCCCTAATCCTAACAATAGAGGCTTAATTTTCCTGCTCAAAATCAAGCCATTGTTCCAACTGGACCATCTTCGATGAGTGTTGAAACAATTCATGAAATCCAGGAAGAAATGAATCGGTTGTTGGTCACCGATTTCGAGATCAAGAAGTCTTTAAATGATCGACCCCGGGCTCGTGTACTTTACCTAGCAACACGATCGCTAATCCGAGGGGCGATGCTAAGCGATCACAACCCAGTGGTGCTTCTTATTCGGACCCATTGTTCCTACTACCTCTTCTTCCTCTCTCCCGAAGGTAGTGGAAAGCGAACCCGAGGCGACAAAGGACAAGGAACTTCCTACTAATAACGGAGGTGCCAATAATGTCCATCCTCGGGTTGTCCCCAAACCCAAGCACAGAGTTGTTTTGAACCTCCGATTCTCGACCCTAAATCCAAAACTTCTATTCCTTACCCTCACGGTTACATGAGCAAAAGCTCATGAGAAAGCTAGTCATCGATGGAAAAGTTCTTTGATTTTCCAAGTGCTTCACTTTGACATAAGCTTCGCGGATGCCATCATGTTGATGCCCAAATTTGCATCCACTCAAACATATGTCGAGCAACAAAGAAAAGTCGTTTGAAATGGCTAAAACTCCTTTGAATGAGAATTGCTCGTGAGTCTTGTTGAAAAGCTTCCGAGAAGCTTGGAGATCCCGAAAATTTCTTCTTCCTTGTGTTTTCCCGGATGATTGAATGCTTTGCCCTTGCCGATCTTGGTGCAAGCATCAACTGATGTCAGATTCGGTGTGGAAGAAACTGCTCTTCCGAACTTATTCCTACCGCATGACTCTCGAGCTTGCGATCGTTCTATCTCGCGTCCTCTTGGCATCGCCGAGGATGTATTCGTGAAAGTAGGAAAGTTCCATTTCGGTGACTTCGTTGTTGTTGATTTCGATGTCGATCCTCGAGTTCCCTCATTGTTGGGCGGGATTCTTGAGGACGGGCGTGCTCTTATCGATGTATTTGAGCAAGAGATCACTCTCCGTGTGGGTAATGAAGTCGTACCTTTAACCTCGATCAAACTTCGAGGTACTCCTCAAATTATGACACCGAATCAATTAATCGAGTTGATTTAATTGATATTGCTTGCAGGAGTACTCTCAAGAGTTTCTTGGTTATCTTCATAATTCGTGAGTGGAAATTCCAACTCCACCACATCTCCTCAACCTATCATTGCCGACTCTTCCCCTCTCTCACCCGTTTGAGGAGGTGACTTCTTCCGGAAGAGATCGATGAATTCTTGGCTATTGATGAATCAATTCACCGAATTGATGGGGTGTATGATTCGGAGGGGATATTCTCTATCTTGAGCAGGTTGCTCAATGAAGATCCATTACCCTCACTCCTCCGAAGAGATCTCAATCGAGGAAATCAAATCGGTGCAATCTTCCACCAAGAATTTCCCGAGGTTGAACTTAAGGACCTACCTCCTCATCTCGAGTATGCATTCTTGGAGGGTGATGATAAATTACCCGTCATAATTGCTAAAGACTTAACCGAGGAGGAGAAAATCGCCTCATAAAGGTCTTGAAGTCACACAAGCAAGCAATTGCTTGAAACTCTCCGATATTAAGGTATCAACCCCGAGTTTTGTACCCACAAAATCTTAATGGAGGATGACTTCAAGCCAGCAGTCAAAGTCGAGAAGGGTGAATCCTAAGATTCACGAGGTTATCAAACAAGAGGTTCTCAAACTTCTTGATGCCGGTCGATCTACCCGATCTCGATAGTCCTTGGGTTAGCCCCATTCATTGCGTTCCAAAAAGGGTGGCATTATCGTTGTCACGAATGAAGAAAACGAGTTAATTCCAACTCGATTGGTTACGGATGGCGTGTGTGCATTGACTATCGAAAGTTAAATGAAGCCACCCGTAAAGACCATTTTCCTCACCCTTCATGGACCGGATGCTTGAGAGATTAGCGGGAACGAATACTATTGTTTCCTTGATGGTTTCTCGGGTTACTCAGATCCCCATTGATCCGCCGGATCAAGAGAAAACTACATTCACCGCCCATACGGACGTTTGCCTACTGACGTATGCCTTTTGGCTTATGCAATGCTCCCCGCACGCTCCAACGTTGTATGATGGCCATTTTCCACGACATGATCGGGAAACTATGGAGGTGTTTATGGATGACTTCTCGGTCATTGGGGACTCATTTCAGACTTGTCTCTCCCATCTAGACAAAATGCTTAAAAGGTGTGAAGACACCAATCTATGTCTAAAGCGGGAGAAGAGCCACTTTATGGTCAAAGAGGCATTGTCCTCGGCCATAAGATTTCTAAGAATGGGATTGAGGTTGATAGAGCAAAAGTTGATGTCATTGCTAAACCGCCTCATCCTACCACCGTCAAAGGTGTTAGGAGTTTTCTAGGTCATGCCGGTTTTATCGTAGATTTATTCAAGATTTCTCTAAAATCGCCCTACCTATGACCCATCTTCTTGAAAAAGATGCTCCTTTCATCTTTTCTCCGAGTGCATCAAGCTTTTGAAACACTTAAGAAAAAGCTTACTAAGCACCCATTCTAGTTGCCCCGATTGGGACTTACCCTTCGAGCTCATGTGCGATGCAAGTGATTTTGCAATCGGTGCGGTCTTGGGGCAACATAAAACCAAACATTTTCACCGATCCACTACGCGAGCAAAACTATGGTCAAGCTCGGACCCATTACACCACTACGGAAAAAGAATTATTAGCGGTGGTGTATGCGTTTGAGAAATTTCGCCATATCTTATATTGACCAAATGCGTGGTGTATACGGACCACTCTAAGACTCAAATATCTCTTTGCAAAACAAGATGCAAAGCCGAGATTGCTCCGTTGGGTTCTCCTCCTACAAGAATTTGATATCATCATTCGTGATAAAAAGGAGCGAGAGAACCGGTCACGATCATCTTTCCCGATTAGAGAACCTCACCAAAATGTGTTTGAGAAAAGGAAATTAATGAAACTTTTCCTCTCGAAACACTCAATATGGTTTCTTTTCGTGGAGACTCATCTACCCCATGGTTTGCCGACTTTGCAAATTACCATGCGGGTAACTTTGTGGTGAAAGGGATGTCGTCCCAACGTAAAAATAAATTCTTTAAAGATGTGAAACATTATTTCGGGACGACCCTACTTGTTTAAAATCATGCGGATCAAGTCATCCGGCGATGTGTGTATGGTCGAAGCTATTGACATTCTCAAGGCTTGCCATTCGGACCTCTCGGGGACATCATAGCCCCAACTACACCGCCAAGAAGGTGTTTGATTCGGGATTCTATTGGCCCACGATCTATAAGGATGCCCATGAATTCGTCAAAACCCGCGACGCTTGTCAACGTCACGGAATATCTCAAAGGAATGAAATGCCGCAAACGCCATTCAAGTGTGTGAGATTTTGACATCCGGGCATCGACTTTATGGGGTCATTCCTTCTTCTCACGGAATAAGTACATACCGTGGCGTTGACTACTTGTCAAAATGGGTCAAGCTAAGGCTTTACCCACCAACGATGCCCGAGTTGTGGTGAAATTCTTGAAATCTCTCTTTGCTAGGTTTGGAACTCCACGAGCCATCATCGGTGATCGTGGTACGCATTTGCAATGACCAATTTGCAAAGGTCATGCAAAAGTATGGTGTAACTCACCGTACTCTCTCGCGCACCACCCGCAAACAAGTGGGCAAGTGGAAGTTTCTAACCGGGGATTAAAGAATCTTGAGAGGACGGTTGGCGAAAACCGTGCCTCTTGGTCGGATAGGTTAGATGACGCACTGGGCCTTCCGTCGACCTACAAAACACCCATCGGGTGCACTCCATACAAGCCGGTGTACGGAAGGCGTGTCATCTACCGGTTGAGCTCGAGCACAAGGCATACCGGGCCTTGAAGCATGCTAACTTTGATATTCAGATCGGGTGATCATCGGAAAGTTCAAATGAATGAATTAAATGAACTCCGTGATCAAGCTTACGAGAACTCTTTGATCTACAAACAAAAGACAAAGAAGATTCATGACTCAAAATCAAGAACCGCGTTTTCAACGTCGGTGATCGAGTCCTTCTTTTCAACTCAAGATTGAAGATTTTCTGAAAGCTCAAGTCCCGTTGGTGCGGTCCATTTACTATCGCCAAGGTTTATCCTTATGGCACCATTGAGTTATCTCAACCCGATGGTCCTAATTTTAAAGTGAATGGTCATCGGTGAAGCATTACTTTGGAGAGGACATTCCATCCATGATTGTCCGGATCTTCAAACTTTCCCCATGAACCAATGAATGCGGGATCGAGTCAAGCTAGCGACTCGGGAATCAAAAACAAGAGCATGCCATATGGGTTTTCACCCATATTTTGCTTTTCTCACCTCTTTCTACCACCCTAGTGTGGGGGTTGCCCACATGTTTCAAAAAAAAAAAAAAAAAAAAAAAAATCTTCTTTCTAAATAATGGCCTTAATATTTCCCTTTCACGTTCTTTGTTTCGGCATAACCGCGGTACTTTGAATATTGAGGGCAATATTCATCTCTAGTGTGGGGATTCTCACGAATTTTATCATGTAAATATACCGCCTAATCCCCGTTTTTGGCCAATTTTTTTGGAGAAAGTGTTCTACACTTTCTCATCCGTTATCGATCCGCCATGTCGTAAGACTAAAGGATTGGCTAATCCAGAGCAAACGGCTCTTGGTAAAGATTTCTCAAATCCGTTTATATGGCTTGCAATTTGCCCAAAATTGTATGGTTCTCAACTCACCATATCCTAAAAAGTGAAGAGTTGGCTAGCCCGCAAGATTATGGCTTGTGGTAAAGGCGGTGGAAAACCATAATTGGTAATCGCTCACCAAAGATAATATCGATAATTTATCTAAGATTTGGCTAGTCCGTAAGGGTACGGCACGGTAAAGACAAAATCAAACCGTTGAAAGTCGGTGGTTTGCTCAAAATCACATGGTTATCGGTGTACCATGGTTCTTACTTGAACCGAAACATTCGGCTACTCCGAGTAATGGCTTTTGGTAAAGAGATTAAAATCCATTATGTTTTTCAAATCATTGCTAGGGACTAGCAATATCTCGATGTGGGAGATTGATGAGTGTGTAAATACTCATCATTTTTGTACAAAATAAAGCGCAAAATCATCTCGAAACACTCGAAACACATCAAAATGATCAAAATATCACAAATCGGTGTTTTATGTGTTTCAAATGCAAAATATCAAAATCGGATGAAAAACATATCAAATTTGCAAAATTGCGCTTTAGTCCCCAAGTTTATAAAATTGTCAAAAATAGTCCCCGAGCCAAAATTTCAAAAGAAAAGTCACCAAAGGTCTTTTAAAATCATTAATTGTCATATTTAGTCCTTTGGTGGGAAATCTAAAAGTTTTGAGAAAATTACGTTTAGTCCACGAAAATCCAAATTGGTCGAATTTAGTCCTTGGGAATTTCAAAATGTCAAAACCAACCCTTGGATAATTAAACTTGGCAAGACAAATCCTTTTACTACTCTTCATAATTTTCAAGTTTGGTCCTTGGTTTGGCTTTACAATTTTGGTCCCTATGTTTTAATAATCCAACAAACCAATTCGGACCTAATTAAAACCCCTAGCCCAATCACAAACCCTTGGCCCAAAAACCTTTACCCGGTCCAATCCTTTGACCCGACCAACCCACTACCCATGATTTAAATAAAATAAACCGCCCCCAGTTGTCTTCCCTGTCCCCCCCGACACCATTGTCTCCCCCCTCCTCCAGCCACCAACCAGCTCCCAAAAACTACTCTACTTCACCCATTGTTCCCCCCACCTCACCTACCTACCCAAATGCATTAATTGCACCCCCTTTTCCTGTCTAAAGTACCAAACCAGATTTTGGCGCCAAAACCAAATATGTGGCTAAGATGAGCTTTAGCCAATCAATGGCTCACATTTGTGCTGGGATTCATTCAGACAAAGGAGAGAGGAAGTTTGAAGCTTATAAGAAGCCAAGAGAAGCATCAAAGAGATAGTTAGTCTTAGTTTTTAAATATTGTATGTCGAATTTCAATTTTCTTAGTCTAATATAGCTTGTACTTGTATTTTCAAGTTCCTGCGTATTCAAATTAATCATTTCGGTGTATTACAACTCGGTTTAATCTCAATTCAAGTGTTAAGTACAATTTCATTTTTACGTATTCTTGTTGGAATTTGCAATATCTAAATCGAGTCCCAAGCTTCAATAAGCTTCTTTATAAGTTGAAACAAGCTTATGTTAGCTTATAATAGCTTTTCATAAGCTTGTGTTTAAGATTGGAACAAAAATTGAAACTGGTCAACAAAAGTCAAAGGAAGAAGCAAAATGGGTACAGAAAGGATATGGGTTGATTTCAAAGCTGGAAATGGGTTGAAATGAAGCAGTGGGTTGAATTTGATAGGGTAGGGTTCTTTGTTTCATATGTGGCAGGCCATAGTGGCTTTGGACTTATTGTAAGTAATTTTCATGATCTTTGCATATTTGGTAATTGTAGTTAAAAGTGGTTAAGACCTGCTTAATAAGCGATAAGTAGGTTATTTAGAGTTGATTTGATCACAATCTCTGTTGAATCGAAGAGTTAATTTTGATTTAGATTGTAAAAGCAATGAGAAAAAGGGTGTTTGGCTCAACTAGTTTAACTGTCATTCTAGTCTATGCAGTGGTTGATGTTTGTTAGTTCAAGTTTCTTTAGCTCTAGATAACTCATTTGAGTCATAATCTTGTACTGTTAGTGCAAAAGTCAAAATCCTCTTAAAATCATCTCACTTGATCACTTTGTTGAAAATATGGATTAACGGATCCTTGATTTGTGTTTAAAAGTCATAAACAAAGGTTGTACTAGCTTCATTACATCATAATACATCAACATCAATCATTAAATTGGATCTAAACTTCACTTTAGTCAACTGTAACTGGTTTTCAAATAGTCAACATGTCAAAATTGGTTTTGAGCGAAATTGCAAGATCTGCACGAGCTTGATAGGGCTTTTCATGGTTTCATTTTTGGTTTACAAGTAGTCCTCTAGGTGGTTTATAAGCTCTCATAACTGGATTTAGCTTTAGCCTTCGGATTAGCTTGTGCGAAGCTCAAAATAAGCCCAGGTGCCTGCACCAAACTCGATCAATCTTGAGTGGTTTCTCGATTTTGTGCGACTTGCAGTAACTTGTATAAGCTTTTCAAAGTCGGTATTTTGTTAATGAGTCACTTAGGTCTAGTTTTAGTCTTGATAATCAGTTTTTAGTTTATAGCTTGTTTGAGTGCTTATTTTTAGTCTGCAAGTTGATACCTATTTCTGTTTTTAGCTTAAATATCAAAATCATCAAATCTGTTTTATTGTGCTAATCAGTAGTTATAACTTGTTGAATTTAGTTTCATTTGGTCATCTTTAGTACATCATATTCCCTGTTTTCAGTGGATAGCTTGTTTGGCCCATTTGCTTAACAAGTGCTTATTTCAATAAGCACTTGATTGAGCAGTTTCATAATCTTCCAAGTAATCACCTGTTTTTCCATTTTTCCCAGCTTCTTTATATTATTTTAGAGTTTCCCTGAAATTTTCATATTTTTCCTAGCTGTTTTACTATTTTTCTTAATTTAATCTAGTTTTTAAGTATTTTTAAATAGCATTTAATACAAAAAATTCAGAAAAGGTTCCAAAAAATAAATTTTCATTTTTCTTAGACTTAGATAAATATAAAAAGTAGAAAAAGTAATTTTCTAGATTTTCATAGTCCATTTGGTAATTTTAGTAATTTAATTAGTTTTAATGGTTTAAAATTAATAGAAAATAGAAAAATAGTCACAAAAATACAAAAATAGTTTTAAAAGTTTCTTTTGATATTTTAGACTTTTCCAAGTCTTAATCTTATTTTCTAGCTTAATTTCCTATTTTCCGTATTTTAGGTAATTAATTATTAGTTAAAATAGTTTTAATTAGATAATTAGTTCTAAAAATAATCTTCTTTTCCATAAATTTTCTTTTATCATTAGGTTTATAAAACATCATTTTCATATTTTTAGGGTTAATATTGAATTAGTTTCACGCTTTTAGTCAGACGTCGTAGATTTTAAATTCGGCCAGTAAAATCATAAAAACAAAACATCATTTTAATTTTAGTGATAGCGTTTATTTAATAGATTTTATCTTTTAATTTCCTCTCATTTGCATTTTAGCCCTTTGTATTTGTTTGATATTTCGTAGTCATAATAATCAATCATAATCCTTTTCATTCAAGCTCCTCGATCACTATCGTAGATTGATCCATTGCACAATTCATTTGGGACATAACGACCGGGAGACTCTATACTCCTCTGATCTTCATTGATTTCGTGCTTAAGCTGCTTTAGGTTTTCTTACGCTTGCGTGAGAGAACTTGACGGTTTAGCGCGCATCAAATTCAAACCTCCATGATGTCATCAAGCTTTCGGATTTAATCCCCTTGCCACCTCATACAAGCTACTTTCATACGGTCGTCCAAACTACTCTGTAGACGACATGATTTTTGCCACTAAGAAACCAAACAATGTCCATGCAGCAGGTGGGCGTTTATCATTAATAAAGTCAGTAGTTGGTAACCTTCTAGCTTACTACATGTCTTTGTATATGATGCCCATGTCTATACAGAAAAAGTTGGAGTCCTTGCATAATAATTTTTTTATATGAGGTGATTTGGGTGATAAAAAGGTTACGTGGGTGAAGTGCAATACATGCTTAGCTAGTAAGGAAACGGGTGGGATCGATATTGGGAGAATTTATGCTTTAAACGTGTCGCTTTTGTTTAAATGGATTTGGAGATTTAGAAGTAATCCTAATGATCTTTGGGCTAATGTGATTAAAGGTATATATGGGCCAGATGGAGGTATTGGCGGGTGGGAGGTCTGTTTCTTTCTACTTGTAAACGGTCTCTTGGAGATTGGATGTCTATCAGCTTCTAGAATGAATTGTGGTGTGGGGATCGGCCTTAAAAGTGTTGTTCCCTCGCGTGTATGCGTTGAATGGGGATAAATGGTGTAAGGCTCAACGCATCAATATTTCTTATTGGAATAATGCTCTTAGGAGGGTTCCAAGAGGTAGTGCGAAGTCTAGTCAATTCGAAGGTTCGATGGCTTTGATTCAAGGCGTTGTGCGTTCAGATAATAGGGATGGTTGAAAATGGTCTCTTGATTCTAATGGTTTTTCCGTTGCATCTGCTCGTAAATACATTGACGAGCATATCTTACATAGTGGGTTGACATACTAGATGTAATAGAGGTGTTCCAATAAAAGTTAATGTTTTTATGTGGAGATTGTGTTTGGATAAACTTCCGACTATGGTGAACATGGATCGCAAAGGAATTGAAGTTGACTCTTTATTATGTCCCGTGTGTGGTGATCACGCAAAGAATGTTGATAATCTTCTTTTCTCTTGCGGGATAGCACATGATCTTTGGGTTTCATTGGCTAGATGGTGCGATTTGGATATCCAGGTTGGTTCTAGCATTGCGGAGTGGCGTTCGTGGTTAGATGCTTGCCAGGTGACGAAGACGGCTAGATTCATTCTTGAAGGAGTTCATGCTACGTTGATGTGGTCTATATGGATTTTTCTAATGCTTTGTTATTTTTCGATTATAAACCTAAAAAGCGACTCTATGGGATTCTATTGTTTATTAATTGTTCTTTTAAATTTCGTCTAGAAATCCTTAGTTGTGATTTAGTTGGATAGGATGGTTAGATAATCTCATAGCTAATTTTTCTTCTTTGTAATCGTTTTTGTTTATAGCTTTTGCTAGTTTTATTTATATCCGCCGTTAAAAAAATAATAAATAAATAAATAAACATCTTATCCTTGATAAATTTAAGCTTTCATCATACACTTGATATGTATTAGGCAAAGAAAATTTCTCCCATTTGGCTAAAGTGGGTTTGTGATCCTTGCAACGCTCTATCTACTCTCTTGTAACTTTTGCTAGCTCCTTGTAACGCAAATATCCGCCGTTAGGAACTGAAACCAAAATCAACCACGAACACAAATATAAAGATCGAATAAAATATGATCGGAGATTAAAACTCATTACGAACTCTAACCTTTAGGAACTGAAACCAAAACCTTAACTCGCGCACGAATCGGAATCGAACCACGATATGAATTTGAACCTTCAACGAACGAAAACAAAATCTACACGAGGAAGGGTATTTTGTATAATGAACCAAGAGAGAGATCGAGTTTTTTAATGGCGAACAATGAATTTTGGAGGCGGCATAAAGGATTTTGAGGCGGCAGTTTTTTTGTGATGGAGAATAGAGCCTTTAGGGTTGAAAAATGAACCGTATAATTTTTTTCTACTTAGTTATGATTATTAATTACTCAATTAATGGGGATATTTAATAGTAATAAGACTACTATAATACCCTTTGTGTTTTACAAATGATGACCATATTTTTTAACTAATTACATTAATGGCACAAGTCATCATATCCATTAATGAAATGATCTAATGGCTAAAAAGTGATTCTCGCAGTTCTCGCATTTAAAGTGGGTTTTGAAAATAAAGTTTCACTATATATCTATACATTATATATAAGAGGAGGCATGCCACGTCATAATGCCACTTGGCATCCCATAATGCCATGTCATATTTCCATGTCATCATTGTATTTATGTGGCATTTTTTTTAAATGACATGTGGCGTTTTAATTAATATATGTACAATTTTTTTTAATAGATTTTAAAATTGCTTTTTGTTTTGTTATTTTTAATTTTAAAATTTTTTATTATTTTTTTTTATTTTTTAAATGACATGTATGCTTTAATTAATATATGTACAATTTTTTTTAATAAATTTTAAAATTCGTTTTTGTTTTTGTTATTTTTTAATTTTAAAATTTTTTATTAAAAAGAAGACATTTGTTGGAGTTGAACTTGGGTCATTCATGTTTTTTGTAAACAACTTACCACTAGAGTAAATTGTTTTTTGATTTATATCTTTCAAATCAATACAAATAAGGAGATTATAAAAAAATTATGGAATTTGTATTTTTGGTATGTATCTTTTGAAGATAACAATTAAAATAAATTATGATATATATTACTTAGAAGATAAATATACCATATATATTTTTAACCTATTTTTTTGTGTATAAATACACCCTATTATGTTATTGCTAAACATAATTATCCCTATAATCGACTTTTTAGAAGAATCCCTAATTTTTTTTATCGAGTTTCAGTTTAACATGTTTTTTTTTTTTTTTTCCGAACCATGAAGACTTTATCGAAGGGATCATCCAAGTTCAGGCTAAGAAGAAAGCAAGCTTGAATTACTATGCCTAGAATGTCCTTTTCGCATTGCATTGTACAAGTGCAAACTATTGGATGTTTTCCTGTGATTTTAGTTGTATAAGATTTTACTAATTTTTTCTGTATCATATTTTTACAATCAGCTTTCTGTTTGCTTGTCTTTTATGACTTTCATGTATAATATACATGGATGATTCAGCAGTTGCTACAGTTGGAGACAGTGTGAGCCACGGTATTAAAGGTGTTAACCTATAGGTTGTGTATTTCTTTAGCCTCTGTTTGATTGTATAGGAATTTCATGAGAACCAACCAAAATGCAGTATGGTGGTTTATGTTTTAAAATAACATAAAAGTATTCTCCAAAACGTTGCTTAATGTGGAATAATTAGCTATTTGAGGATGCTTAAAAGAACAAGTATGTACTATATAGAATACAGGTGTGTGAATATTGATGCCTATATCATTCCTTCTCAAGTTACATTTATTTTTCTAAGTGTTACTGTATTTATTATGTTTCATTAACTATGAAATTTAACTCATGCAATAATACCGAATCTCCTTTACCTTATTCAGTTAGCAGCATATAAAGAAAGTGTAGTCCTTGATGATCATGCAAAAGTGAGACGAATTTGCGTGTCAATTTTTAAAATGGCAGTTACGCCCTTGTGGAATTCGCATCCCAGTAATGTAAATATTTTGTTAAAAGTGAGACGAATTTGCCCGTCCCGTTCACAACATGATTCATGACACAGGTATTGCATATTTCTTGATGTATTTTTTTATGTTTGTAATCATTTAATGATATTTTTGTTAGCAGGGGGTTGCAAATTAATCAGACGATCAAGCAATGTTTTTTTTTTCAAATATGTAACTAACAAATATATTCTATGTCTGTAGTTGGTCAAGTGTTGCAAGAATCATTCGCTGGCCCTTAGTCTATTGGTGGTTCGCTAAAGGGGAAACCAATTGCACGATGGCAACGCCTGTTCAGTGAATTGTCTAAAAGAATCCTATCTGTTTGGGAAAAGCATGATCTTATATATATTACATTCTCTAAAAAAAACATTGCATCAGTTTAAGGATCAACCTGAAATCAAGCAATGTTATATGGGCATAAGATCATTTCCTGAAGATAAAAAATAGTCGCTACAACGTTTATGGATGTGTGGGTATACAAGCACGGTGAAGATGGATTAGCCACCCAAAACAACCTCTTGGAACTCTATTTCAGAAACCTTGCAACTTTGTTCCCAATAAGGTACATATGCTCTTTAATTAACAGCTGGTAGGAATATGCTATCATTTGGTTATAATTTGTATCAGATTGCATGAAACATGTACCTATTATTCTAAATTTTTTCTAAAGGCAACATAAAGTTCCTACCATCGCCTACCATTATGAAGAGGAATCATTATGCAATATGGTTTAGGCTACATTGGAGTTGGAATCTAAGGATGTGTAGTTGTTTTACTACTTTATTTACTTTGGCTCATGAAGGCCTCGTTGTTCGCTTCTTTCAAGCCGTTTGTATGAAATAGGTATATCTTTATTATATCTCCATGTTATTGCAAAACATATTTTACTTAATTTTTCAAATGAGTTAGAAAAATTCTATCTTTAGTCGTTAATCTTTAAAGCTACTTCTAAGTCGCACTTAAATGATGTCCCATTAGGGATCCCATTTGATGTATATGAATTAATACATAAGCACATAAAGTACTAACCTATTGGTTTTGCTCGGGTGATCAAACTTGGATCTTGGATCTTGAATCTTGTGAATCACGAAACACTTTAGTGACTAAAGCAAGTCACCTCTAACTCATAACCATGATGCATGATAATTAAATCAAACATGAATATCATCTGATGGTTAACAAACAATAATAACTAAATCACGGCCAACTTAGAATTAGCCATGATTCTCAGATACCTGTTGCTCGTGTTGTGTAGGTTCCACTGAACTTTGACAACCTTACAAGAAACGATGTTTATGGCAATTCTTTATGGGTCATTCTCGAGGTAAGACTCAGATATATAGCAGTTGCAATACCATCTAGGATGACATTTGTATTCTTTGTACCTATGACTAAATTAATTTATTATCTAATAAAGGTGGAAATTGGATGGTTTGACTACCATTGGGGGAGTCTATATATTGGAAGTGGGTGCTTTCACAAGAGATGCTCTATGTGGCATAAGCTATAGCAACGACATGCTATTCGATTGGGAAAAAGAGAATTGTAAACAACGACACTGAAGCAGAAGCCACCCACGTGCTTGAAAAGAAATGGAAACCCCATGCAAGCTGTAGCTATGAACACAACACTCAATGGGGAAAGGAGGTCTACTCTCCCTCTCAGATCTCCTCGAATTAAACAAAAGTACAAATCTTTTTATTAAAAAAAAAGTAATAACCTTATTGCAGTACTAATTCAGTGTCGCAGACTAATCCATGAGATTTCTTTGCAATGGTGTTGCTTAGGGTGGTATAGGTATGTCTTTCTTGTGTGCATATAATAGGATATGTTGCAGCCATATTGAGTATTGGGTCGAGTGTTACACATTATCAGAAAGTAGATATTGCATTTATATTCAATGGTACTAACATTAACTTCATAGAGCTATGAATTTAACGGTTAATAAATGATTTTAGCATTTGAACAAGGTAATCATCTGTAATATATGGTTTTTCTTTAATTATATGTTGCAAAGATGTTTAAAGATGATTAGGATTTTTTGAGTAATGTTAAGCCTTTGATAATATGTGGTTATTGGTAAGACTTTGATCATATATTTTCTCAAGTGAATGTATAGGTTTATTAAACTGTGAAGTTAAGTAGGTTTGAATTAACAAAACGGTGAACTTAATTAAGTAGCGCAGATTTGCATAACTCGAACTTGGGCAATCGTGTATTATTAAACTATGAAGTAAATAAGAAACTTTTATTTACACAACTGTGAACTTAAGGAATTGGCGGAAGTTGTTGATAAAATTATGTACGCAATAACGTTTTGTATGAAGTTGTTAATAGATTGGTTACCTTAAGCTGAAAGCTCAAGAAATTTAACACCAAGTTAGCTGTGAGTTAATGTTTGTTAAAATTTTGTAAACTAGTAAATTATAGTTACACTATCTTAGAATCATCAATTAATATAGTTTACTATATACCATTATAATTTAGAATCACTTGTTGAATTTTTTGCTATATTATTATAGATATAGAATTAAAAATCAAAACTTATCGGTATAGTCTTAATCTTTTTTATTGGTTTAATCAAATGTATAAATAAATGCGGATAAATTATAGGATCATCAATACTATTTATTAAGAGGAGTTATTTTACATACCAAACTTTTCTTACATAATGAGTGACTCATCTCCACCATTCATTTAAAAATAAATCAATAAATGAGATTAAAACATTTTATTATTTCACCTATTTTTATAATTTAAATATCTCTTAAACCGTTAATCGTTAAGCAAAAATAATTACACCATCACGACGAGCATTTAATTATCTTTCTATAGACGGGCACTTTGATATACTTTCGAAAAAAGAAAAAAAATCGTTTTTTTCACGTTTTTTCGTCTTTTTCGTTTTCTTCGAAACTGGAATTTGCATGAAATATCATATATGATTTAACACTAATTTGAAGATCACATGGGATATTAGTGTTAAATCACATATGATATGTAATATCATATGTGATACTAGTGTTAAATCATATATGATAAATCAAATATGATATACATATCATATATGATTTAACACTAATATCACATGTGGTATTCAAATTAGTGTTAAATCATATATGATTTTTTCATGCAAATTTCAGTAACGTAAAAAAAAGGTGAAAAACACGAAAAAAAATTTTTGTCGAAAGTATATCAAAGTGATTATCTATAAAAAGATAATTAAATGCTCGTCGTAATTATATATTTTTTTTCGCTTGACGATTAGCGGTTTGATAGATATTTATATTTGAAAAAAAATGATGAAAGTGGGTTTTTTTAATTGTTGGGATTAATCTCATCCATTAGATCTAATAAAAATGGAGGGTGGAGATTGATCCCTTAGTATGTAAAGAAGTTTTTGTCCTCAAATGATCTTAAATCATTTATTAAAGGGTTAATTCTTTGAAAATGCATTATACTTGTCGAGGAGAGTTATTTTACATACCAAACTTTTCTCACATACCAAGGGACTCATCTCCACCATCCATCTAAAAAGAAATCAATGGCTGAGATTAAAAACATTTTATTATTTCACCTATTTTTTTTAATTTAAATATCTCTTAAACCCTTAATCGTTAAGTGAAAATATTTACACCATCGCGACGAGCATTTAATTATCTTTCTATAGACGGGCACTTTGATATACTTTCGAAAAAGAAAAAATTCCGCTTTTTCACGTTTTTCGTTATTTTTCGTTTTTACGTTATGAAATTTGCATGAAAAACTCATATATGATAAAACACTAAATTGAATATCACGTGATATTAGTGTTAAATCATAAATGATATGTAATATCACATGTGATATTACACTAATATCACATGTGATATTACATATCATATATGATATTACACTAATATCACATGTGATATTCAAATTAGTGTTTTATCATATATGATTTTTAACGCAAATTTCAAGAACGAAAAACGAAAAACTTAAAAATAAAACGTGAAAATACGAAAAATTTTTTTTTGTCGAAAGTATATCAAAGTGCCTATCTATAAAAAGATAATTAAATGCCCATCGCAATGATATATTTTTTTCGCTTAACGATTAACGGTTTGAAAGATATTAATATTTGAAAAAAAATGATGAAAGTGGGTTTTTTAAATTGTTGGGATTAATCTCATCCATTAGATCAAATAAAAATGGATGGTGGAGATTGATCCCTTGGTATGTAAATAATCTTTTGTTCTCAAATGATCTTAAATCATACTTGTCAAAAAAGCATCTTCCATATAGCGAACTAAAAAAAAAAAAAACAAAAAAAACTCTTTTGTGACACTTTTGTCTTTCTTTATGTAGTATGACCATTTTATCTTTTTAAATAACATAAATGGTCCCTGAAGGTTTGCGAAAGTTGCATCCACCATCCCTAGGCTAAATTACATAAATGGTCCCTGTCGTTTGGAGAAAATTGTGTTCACCGTAACTATTTTTTTTTTCCGAATTTTTTTTTCCAAATTTTTTTCGAAATTCTTTTTTTTCAGAAATTTTTTTTCGATAATAATTTTTTAAGAAAAGAAAAAAATTCGAAAATAATTTTTTTTTTCTAAAATATACGTTTTTCAAAAATAGTATTTTTTTTTTAGAAAATAATTTTTTTTCGTAAAAATATTTTTTAGCAAAATAATCTTTTTTCGAAAATAAAATTTTTCTTCGAAAATATTTTATTTTAAATAATTTTATTTCGAAAATATTTTTTTTTAGAAAATAATTTCTTTTCTAAAATAAAATTTTTATTTAGATAATTTTTTTCTGAGATTCTTTTTTTTTCCTGAATTTGTTTTCGAATTTCTTTTTTTTTTTTCAAAATGTTTTCTCAAATAATTTTTTTTTAGAAATTTTTTTCGTGGTATGTGAAAAAAAATCAATTTTTTCGTAATATTTTTTAATTTTTATTTTGATATTTTCGTAATATTTTCTAATAAATTTGAATTTCTCTAATAAATTAGAGACAGTGGATGCAATTTTCGCTAAACCACATGGACCATTTATGTAATTTACCCTATGGACGGTGGATGCAATTTTCAAAAATTCAAGGGTAAAACGGTCATCACAAAATATTTATTAATCTTTATTACATATATGAAGACAAAAGTGTCAACATTAGTGTTCAAAAGAGTATATTTTTAGTTCGCTACACTAAAGATGATATTTGGACAAGTATAATGCATTTTCAAAGAATTAGCCCATTATTAAATATATATAAAAAGTATATATATGTATAGAACCGGTTCGACCCGACGGTTCAACTGGTTGAAATAGTGACTCTGTTAACCGGCGACTAAACCGGGTCGATAAAAAACCGGATTTTAAAACATTAATTGATAGTTTGGGCTTAGGTTTTCACTTTATAATTACAAAAGTTAGTCAGAATTAAATAAGATTTTTTATTGGCTGCTCAAAAATTATATAAGATGCTTGGAGATTGCATCTTTCTTAATAAAGAATCCCAATAACGTATTTTGCTACTTGGAACTGTTGTTCGAGTATTTGAAATGTACGAAGAAGTAAATGACCTTGCAATAGAGATTTGTACCTCATGCAATAGAGATTGTACCTGCATGCTTTACACAATTTCGTTCATTCATGATACACATTTCTAAGTTACACAATTTGTACCTCATGCAGTAGAGATAAGTTTTCCAAGTTACCAAAGATAATTTTCCAAGTTACCAAAAATAATTTTCCACTTTTTCACATTTTCCACTTTTTGACATTTCCACATTTTAACTTTTTGACAATTTTTCTATTTTATGTAGTTAAAATTATGTTGTCATTAATAAGTATGGGTATTTTAGCATAACAACATTACTCATTTTTTATGTTTTTGAGTTTTAAGCAAATGTATTTTGTCATTATATGTAGTGTAGATATTCGTGAAAGTTACAAGTAATATATTGGGGCTTTCGGGTTAATCCAAACCCGAATAAGAAATAATTCCAATCCTCCTAACCCGACCCAGTTGAGCCATTTGACAGAATAACAAATGAAAATCCATATACCTGACTCGATGAGAATATCATGTTTACCCAAAATACGACCCCTAAATATGAAATTTCCAATTTTTTTTTTGGAAAGGTGCATATAAAATTGCCCCTAAAATAAACCAATTGCTCAAATATCACGTTTAGGGCTTTCTGCTATATAAAGATCAAAGATTAGGGTTTAAGGATACTGAGAAAAAAAAACAATGATGGAGTGCCAATCTGTTATATATCCTAATTATACATGTTCACTGGATTGTCCCACTATCGACGTGTTTCCGTTAAAAGAACAGTTCGCTCAAGAATATTCGAAAATTTTGAAAAACTTCTTGCTTTAGGATTGGAAGCAGATTACATTAAGCAAACATTGAAAATTACAGGAAGATTTGATGCTAAGAATGCTCTCATCGATAAGTGAATCTTGGAATATGAAGCTGAGAAACAACAAATTATCGATGAAAAAAAAAAGATGCTTGTTGAGAGTGAAAAGACATTGGAATTTCTCAAAGCCCAGGTGAAGATGCTTGAAAATCTTTCTAGCTCGCTTGAAGATGTTGCCTAGTGATAATTCTTCCAGGAATCGAGTTAAGGTTATTAGCTTGTTAATGATGTTTACCTTTATTTATTGTCTACGTAAAACTTATTAATCTAGTTAGAACTCCAAAAACCTTTTTCGTTATTTATTCTGCTTGAACTAATCCTTTGTTTGGAATGAATGATTTTATGCATCATGTGTTTGTTTTCCTTATCACTTTTAATCAAGTGTTGGATGTTTTTGTTCTATTATCTAGCTTGTTGACCCATCTTAATTCAACTCACTGACTGCGACCATAAATGTTATTGTTGATAATTCTCGTACCCTCACAGCTAAAGGTATGCAGATTTGTATTACTCTCATGTCTCAAACGTAATAGCTCCCACAAACGAGATGGAACAAGCTCCTTCCTTTGAGAGTTAATATCTTGACCTGGAGGACCCTCAATAAGCAGCTTCCCACAAGATACAATTTAAATAACAGGGGAACTGATCTCGACAACAATCTTTGCCCTTTATGTCACAACTTTATCGGATATGATCAAGGATCACATCTTCGTCGCTTGCAGAGTTGCCAACGAGACCCGGAGATTGATAATGGATTTTTGGAAACTCAACTGTATTGCAACCTCAAACCTCCATGATGTCATCAAGCTTTCGGATTTAATCCCCTTGCCACCTCATACAAGCTACTTTCATACGGTCGTCCAAACTACTCTGTAGACGACATGATTTTTGCCACTAAGAAACCAAACAATGTCCATGCAGCAGGTGGGCGTTTATCATTAATAAAGTCAGTAGTTGGTAACCTTCCAGCTTACTACATGTCTTTGTATATGATGCCCATGTCGATACAGAAAAAGTTGGAGTCCTTGCATAATAATTTTTTTATATGAGGTGATTTGGGTGATAAAAAGGTTACGTGGGTGAAGTGCAATACATGCTTAGCTAGTAAGGAAACGGGTGGGATCGATATTGGGAGAATTTATGCTTTAAACGTGTCGCTTTTGTTTAAATGGATTTGGAGATTTAGAAGTAATCCTAATGATCTTTGTGCTAATGTGATTAAAGGTATATATGGGCCAGATGGAGGTATTGGCGGGTGGGAGGTCTGTTTCTTTCTACTTGTAAACGGTCTCTTGGAGATTGGATGTCTATCAGCTTCTGGAATGAATTGTGGTGTGGGGATCGGCCTTAAAAGTGTTGTTCCCTCGCGTGTATGCGTTGAATGGGGATAAATGGGGTAAGGCTCAACGCATCAATATCTCTTAATGGAATAATGCTCTTAGGAGGGTTCCAAGAGGTAGTGCGAAGTCTAGTCAATTCGAAGGTTCGATGGCTTTGATTCAAGGCGTTGTGCGTTCAGATAATAGGGATGGTTGAAAATGGTCTCTTGATTCTAATGGTTTTTCCGTTGCATCTGCTCGTAAATACATTGACGAGCATATCTTACATAGTGGGTTGACATCTACTAGATGTAATAGAGGTGTTCCAATAAAAGTTAATGTTTTTATGTGGAGATTGTGTTTGGATAAACTTCCGACTATGGTGAACATGGATCGCAAAGGAATTGAAGTTGACTCTTTATTATGTCCCGTGTGTGGTGATCACGCAAAGAATGTTGATAATCTTCTTTTCTCTTGCGGGATAGCACATGATCTTTGGGTTTCATTGGCTAGATGGTGCGATTTGGATATCCAGGTTGGTTCTAGCATTGCGGAGTGGCGTTCGTGGTTAGATGTTTGCCAGGTGACGAAGACGGCTAGATTCATTCTTGAAGGAGTTGCGGCTACGTTGATGTGGTCTATATGGATTTTTTCTAATGCTTTGTTATTTTCTGATTATAAACCTAAAAAGGCGACTCTATGGGATTCTATTGTTTATTAATTGTTCTTTTAAATTTCGTCTAGAAATCCTTAGTTGTGATTTAGTTGGATAGGATGGTTAGATAATCTCATAGCTAATTTTTCTTCTTTGTAATCTTTTATGTTTATAGCTTTTGCTAGTTTTATTTATATCCGCCGTTAAAAAAATAATAAATAAATAAATAAAAATCTTATCCTTGATAAATTTAAGCTTTCATCATACACTTGATATGTATTAGGCAAAGAAAATTTCTCCCATTTGGCTAAAGTGGGTTTGTGATCCTTGCAACGCTCTATCTACTCTCTTGTAACTTTTGCTAGCTCCTTGTAACGCAAATATCCGCCGTTAGGAACTGAAACCAAAATCAACCACGAACACAAATATAAAGATCGAATAAAATATGATCGGAGATTGAAACCTGTTACGAACTCTAACCTTTAGGAACTGAAACCAAAACCTTAACTCACACACGAATCGGAACTGAACCACGATATGAATTTGAACCTTCAACGAACGAAAACAAAATCTACACGAGGAAGGGTATTTTGTATGGCTGAACCAAGAGAGAGATCAGAGTTTTTTTTAATGGCCGAACAATGAATTTTTGGAGAGGCGGCATAAAGGATTTTGGAGGCGGCAGTTTTTTTGTGATGGAGAATAGAGCCTTTAGGGTTGAAAAATGAACCGTATAATTTTTTTCTACTTAGTTGTGATTATTAATTACTCAATTAATGGGGATATTTAATAGTAATAAGACTACTATAATACCCTTTGTGTTTTACAAATGATGACCATATTTTTTAACTAATTACATTAATGGCACAAGTCATCATATCCATTAATGAAATGATCTAATGGCTAAAAGTGATTCTCGCAGCTCGCATTTAAAGTGGGTTTTGAAAATAAAGTTTCACTATATATCTATACATTATATATAAGAGAGGCATGCCGTCATAATGTCACTGGCATCCCATAATGCCATGTCATATTTCCATGTCATCATTGTATTTATGTGGCATTTTTTAAATGACATGTATGCGTTTTAATTAATATATGTACAATTTTTTTAATAAATTTCAAAATTCGTTTTGTTTTTGTTATTTTTAATTTTAAAATTTTTTATTATTTTTTTATTTTTTAAATGACATGTATGCTTTTAATTAATATATGTACAATTTTTTTAATAAATTTTAAAATTGCTTTTGTTTTTGTTATTTTTAATTTTAAACTTTTTTATTAAAAGAAGATATTTGTTGGAGTTGAACTTGGGTCATTCATGTTTTTGTAAACAACTTACCACTAGAGTAAATTGTTTTTGATTTATATCTTTCAAATCAATACAAATAAAGAGATTATAAAAATTATGGAATTTGTATTTTGGTATGTATCTTTTGAAGATAACAATTAAAATAAATTATGATATATATTACTTAGAAGATAAATATACCATATATATTTTAACCTATTTTTGTGTATAAATACACCTATTATGTTATTGCTAAACATAATTATCCCTATAATCGACTTTTTAGAAGAATCCCTAATTTTTTTATCGAGTTTCAGTTTAACATGTTTTTTTTTTTTTTCCGAACCATGAAGACTTTATCGAAGGATCATCCAAGTTCGAGCTAAGAAGAAAGCAAGCTTGAATTACTATGCCTAGAATGTCCTTTTCGCATTGCATTGTACAAGTGCAAACTATTGGATGTTTTCCCGTGATTTTAGTTGTATAAGATTTTACTAATTTTTTTCAGATCATATTTTTACAATCGCCTTTCGTTTGCTTGTCTTTTATGACTTTCATGTATAATATACATGGATGATTCAAAGAAGCTTACTAGCTTGGAGACAGTGTGAGCCACGGTATTAAAGGTGTTAACCTATAGGTTGTGTATTTCTTTAGCCTCTGCTTGATTGTATAGGAATTTCATGAGAACCAACCAAAATGCAGATGGTGGTTTATGTTTTAAAATAACATAAAAGTATTCTCCAAAACGTTGTTTAATGTGGAATAATTAGCTATTTGAGGATGCTTAAAAGAACAAGTATGTACTATATAGAATACGGTGTGTGAATATTGATGCCTATATCATTCCTTCTCAAGTTACATTTATTTTTCTAAGTGTTATCAGATTTATTATGTTTCATTAACTATGAAATTTAACTCATGCAATAATACCGAATCTCCTTTACCTTATTCATTAGCAAGATATAAAGAAAGTGTAGTCCCTGATGATCATGCAAAAGTGAGACGAATTTGCGTGTCAATTTTTAAAATGGCAGTTACGCCCTTGTGGAATTCGCATCCCAGTAATGTAAATATTTTGTTAAAAGTGAGACGAATTTGCCCGTCCCGTTCACAACATGATTCATGACACAGGTATTGCATATTTCTTGATGTATTTTTTTATGTTTGTAATCATTTAATGATATTTTTGTTAGCAGGGGGTTGCAAATTAATCAGACGATCAAGCAATGTTTTTTTTTTCAAATATGTAACTAACAAATATATTCTATGTCTGTAGTTGGTCAAGTGTTGCAAGAATCATTCGCTGGCCCTTAGTCTATTGGTGGTTCGCTAAAGGGGAAACCAATTGCACGATGGCAACGCCTGTTCAGTGAATTGTCTAAAAGAATCCTATCTGTTTGGGAAAAGCATGATCTTATATATATTACATTCTCTAAAAACATTGCATCGCTTTAAGGATCAACTCGAAATCAAGCAATGTTATATGGGCATGGATCATTTTCAAGATAAAAATAGTCGCTACAACGCTTATGGATGTGTGGGTATACAAGCACGGTGAAGATGGATTCGCCACCCAAAACAACCTCTTGGAACTCTATTTCGTAAACCTTGCAACTTTGTTCCCGAAGGTACATATGCTCTTTAATTAACAAATGGTAGGAATATGCTATCATTTGGTTATAATTTGTATCAGATTGCATGAAACATGTACCTATTATTCTAAATTTTTTCTAAAGGCAACATAAAGTTCCTACTACTGCCTACCATTATGAAGAGGAATCTGTTATGCAATATGGTTTAGGCTACATTGGAGTTGGAATCTAAGGATGTGTAGTTGTTTTACTACTTCATTTACTTTGGCTCACAGAAGGCCCTGGTTGTTCTGCTCTTTCAAGCCGTTTGTATGAAATAGGTATATCTTTATTATATCTCCATGTTATTGCAAAAACATATTTTACTTAATTTTTCAAATGAGTTAGAAAAAATTCTATCTTTAGTCAGGTTAATCTTTAAAGCTACTTCTCTAAGCTGCACTTAAATGATGTCCCATTAGGGATCCCATTTGATGTATATGAATTAATACATAAGCACATAAAGTACTAACCTATTGGTTTTGCTCGGGTGATCAAACTTGGATCTTGGATCTTGAATCTTGTGAATCACGAAACACTTTAGTGACTAAAGCAAGTCACCTCTAACTCATAACCATGATGCATGATAATTAAATCAAACATGAATATCATCTGATGGTTAACAAACAATAATAACTAAATCACGGCCAACTTAGAATTAGCCATGATTCTCAGATACCTGTTGCTCGTGTTGTGTAGGTTCCACAGAACTTTGACAACCTTACAAGAAACGATGTTTATGGCAATTCTTTATGGGTCATTAATGAGGTAAGACTCTGTATATATAGCAGTTGCAATACCATCTAGGATGACATTTGTATTCTTTGTACCTATGACTAAATTAATTTATTATCTAATAAAGGTGGAAATTGGATGGTTTGACTACCATTGAGGAGTCTATATATTGGAAGTGGGTGCTTTCACAAGAGATGCTCTATGTGGCATAAGCTATAGCAACGACATGCTATTCGATTGGGAAAAAGAGAATTGTAAACAACTGATACGAGCAGCAGAAGCCACCCACGTGCTTGAAAAGAAATGGAAACCCCATGCAAGCTGTAGCTATGAACACAACACTCAATGGGGAAAGGAGGTCTACTCTCCCTCTCGGATCTCCTCGAATTAAACAAAAGTACAAATCTTTTATTAAAAAAGTAATAACCTTATTGCAAGATTAATTCGAAGGTCGAGACTAATCCATGAGATTTCTTTGCAATGGTGTTGCTTAGGGTGGTATAGGTATGTCTTTCTTGTGTGCATATAATAGGATATGTTGCAGCCATATTGAGTATTGGGTCGAGTGTTACACATTATCAGAAAGTAGATATTGCATTTATATTCAATGGGTACTAACATTAACTTCATAGGAGCTATGAATTTAACGAAGTTAACAGTGATTTTAGCATTTGAACAAGGTAATCATCTGTAATATATGGTTTTTCTTTAATTATATGTTGCAAAGATGTTTAAAGATGATTAGGATTTTTTGAGTAATGTTAAGCCTTTGATAATATGTGGTTATTGGTAAGACTTTGATCATATATTTTCTCAAGTGAATGTATAGGTTTATTAAACTGTGAAGTTAAGTAGGTTTGAATTAACAAAACGGTGAACTTAATTAAGTAACTGCAGATTTGCATAACTCTGAACTTGGGCAACTGTGTATTATTAAACTATGAAGTAAATAAGAAACTTTTTATTTACACAACTGTGAACTTAAGGAATTGGAGGGAATTTGTTGATAAAATTATGTACGCAATAACGTTTTGTATGAAGTTGTTAATAGATTGGTTACCTTAAGCTGAAAGCTCAAGAAATTTAACACCAAGTTAGCTGTGAGTTAAGCGAAGTTAATCGTGAATTTAGCGGTTGAACAAGGAAAGCTTTGTAATATACAAATCTTTGGACTTTAAATATAAGGTATACGCATCTATAATGATGATTCGAAGTTTTTTAGTTATCATATTTGTTTCACAAATTACTGTTGATGTGCGTATTCTGAATGCTACTTAGCTGCAAAACTTGATCATAAGTCATTTTGATACGATCCCAGGTTAGTCACGAAGAAATACTTGCATATACTGTTTACATGAGTGAATTTATAAACAAGTTTGGATTAGAGTTTGTTATGGCTCACGACACGCCTTATTCAATAAAGAGTTTCATATGGAAAAATGAGATATCATGTTGTTACCAACTTCCATCATGTACTGACTTATTTATGTTTGAAACTTGTGACTGCCTCACTATTTATTAATCCAGGTGTGAGAAATGTAGATGCATGTTACAAGCAGCACATCTATGCATTGTAACTAGGCAAGTTTTCGCTTTTCCTGTTATTATATGAACATGTAACTATCTTAGTTATCTAAGCCTGCAACTTAGGTAGATAGCGTTGTAATTTGTAAGAACATGTAAGAACAACCATAGTAGCTTGCGTTTGACCAGAACTAAAAAGCGGCTATGCAGGCTGGATTGATGAGCTTTATGATGTTGCTGGTCTTACTTATGGCCCTTTAAGGTATTGAAAAAAATTATGCATTAAACAATTTTGAGTGGAAAAATATCGAAACTAGCTATGTAGTACATCTTGTGCAACAAAGATACTTCTACCAACCTTGTGGGAATGAAATCATTGATCAAAGTTACAAATCAATAGTGTCGATAATGCAGAATAGTTTTTATATGGAGGTGTGTTGAGATGAAATAGCTTTCCTTTTATAGTCTCTTGCATAGTTTTTGGGACTCTATCAAAGGAATGGGCGTTAGAGTGCATGAAGGATCTTTTACTCATCAATCGAAGGAAACCTTGGATAATAGTTCGTAATGATGGCTTATTTTTAATGTTACCTATTATTATTTGAACTTCTAAGTGAAACATTTGGAGTAATTTGTTGGCGAGCGATACCATTCTATATAATATGACAATTTTACATGAAAGTCTACTTTAAAGTAAACAATATATGACACTTGTATAATAACTGAGCATATATGTTATAACTTATTTGATAATATGTAAACTACATCATGTCAGCAAAATAGATAAACATATAAGATATATTATAAAAACTTATAACGTAAACAAAAGAGATAACATTCTTTCAACTAGATCATAGTAGAGTTGGGCTACACAACTTTACTGACCAAGGAATGTGAAATACAGAATGAAGGCGATAAAGAATATCATAATTGTAATGAGATAGCGCTTATGTTTAGAATTACAATACATAAATTATCATTTATCAATAAAGCATACATTATCAATAAAGCAATTTTCAAATAAGTTAGTCGATAATGATCTATAAACTAAAAAGTATAATTGTACTTTAAAGATTGAGATAGTCCTAACTAGAAAGCGAAATTTAACGAGAGCTTGTTAATAATAATATGTTTGGATATAAAAAAGATCAAAAACTATGTAAAAGCTGGCAAAGAGAAATCTTGACAGCAAGTGTTGGGGTGCTGTCAGTTATGTCGATCAAGTTTAAAGATATTTTACGTATAATTTGAAATCGAGAGTTCACACGGGATTATAAAGTGCTCTTTGGATAAAACCGTCCATAATTACGTTGGAACATGTTAAAAAAAGTTCGACCGCAATATGTGAGAAAAACATACTAAAAAGACTAACGGGTCAAAAGTGAAGATGCTTTCCTATATCTGTGAAATAGTATGATCATGTGAAAAAGACCATCTGTTTACTTACATTAAATTTCCGGGTGTCTTATCGCTTCTGTATTTCAGGATCCTAGGTCGTTGAATGATTTGGGTGAAAGAATGTTAGTGATGGGGTCAATGACCCAACTACATTCTAACATTCATTTAGTGGCTAAAGACCAATGCTCCAAAGTATCTGTTTAATGTTTTTTAGTGCTGGTAGTGTATTTTTGGTAACCTGTTCAAGAGGAAGAATATATGTTTTGATTTAAATATAATTGAGATATAATAATTTTGTATCAAGGGTACTAAATGATGTAAGTTTAGTTTTACATGATTTATTGATAAAATGGGTAAATATGACAAATATGACGTTTACGTTGGGTATATATGACATTATGATTTTTGTTTGGATAATTGTGACAATTTAAGGTTTTTAAGTAGGGATATATGGAATTAACACTTAAACATTTACCTTTATGGGACAGAGCAAGAAATGGCTGAAATAGCTCATTTTGAAACTAATCATGTATGCTTTCTATTAGGCCCTTAAGTACGTGAGGGAAGGTCATAGAGTTTGAAATCGTCTTATTCAGGAGAGTTCTGGGCCCTGCTTATGAATCCTGCACATGAAGCGTCACTTACTTCTGTAAGATTTTTATTACCTCCAAATAATAATTTGATATGCTGCCTAATGAGCATGACCAAGTAAGCTTTTGATGCACTATTGCACAAGCTTTAAATAAAAAATCAGAACTTTAAAACATTTGTGGTTTGTTAATCAGGAAGCAACAATTCTAGATTTGATAGGAAATGAAATCGAGGCTTTGGAACTTTTGAAACACGGAGAAACTCTTTCTTTGCAGCGAGACTCCTGCTATTGGTAAGCAATGGTTTTCTGATCTAAGTATTGGAGAGGTGGCAAAATGGTAGTCTGGCGGGCTGGATAACCATTCGATATGAATAAATTTGTACCAGTCAAAATGGGCGGGTCAGATTAGGTTGACCCGAAATCTTTTTTGCTGAATTTATCTATTTTTTTTGTGTGTGCATAGTTTGTCAAATATGATTAAGGTAGTTTTATGCATCATAAGTACAATTTTGTAGCTTTCAACCTGTTTGACCCCATTTCCATTCACGCTCTCTTTTTGTTACTATACCCGTTTGACCCCATTTCCATTCCCTCTCATGTCATGTGACTTGTTAAGAATTAAGAGATGTTTCTTAGTATGTTTATGGTTGATAGTTGTAGAAAGTGGTAGGTGTCCATCTACTGAAAATTAATATAGTTGTTTAAGCTAATGCATAGAAATAAGTCAGCAACACTCTTTACTTTTATAACTCACTTGCTATGCTTCATCTATGCTTCATTTTGTCATGGAAAGGTCAGATGTTATGCTCATAATAGACATAAGGAAACACTGTAGACGTGGATGCGTATTGCAGATATAAATAATTAAGTATATGACTCATTATAGTTTTGCAAAGTTTGTCATGAAATTTAGTCGACGACGCAATAGCTCCCTTGTTCTTTCAAATTTTCCTTCTAGGCTGCTCTTTGTCCATCTTTATTTGATTTTATTTAGTGGAGTCAATTTTTCTTTACATAATCTAATTAAACTTGAGGTGTTGATTAGCCACATTAAATCGACGATCTTCGGCATGCGTTTGGAATATGAATAAATGTGTACAACAACTAAACATTGTTTGGGTCTCCTATTATAGCTACTATTAGTATTATTTATGATTTGTGTTTTATGTTATTCGGTGTGGCAGATCACAAAAAATAATCAAAACACTTAACTTGTGAAAGAGTTCTTCGGTTGACTGAGGTGCCATGGTCATTTTCTTTTATCCAAGTATTTGATCTCCTATATTTGTAGGTACATGTTTTGACCAGCAATGTGGAGGTTAAGCTGATTCCATGTGGCACAGGGGATTTGGTGATGATATCAAGCTTATACACATCCTATACACACTAAAGTGAGTATATACACATCCTATACACATTAAAGTGAGTATATAAGGTTAACTGTTATTATTTCATTAACCATACTAATATCATGGATATAATGATGTTAAAAGTTAATTAAATAATCAAATTATTATAATGGGACAATTAAATGCAAAATCTACCAATGCAAGGTCGAATTCGTTGTACTTTTTGGATGCGAGGTTTGTAAGGATACTACCTAAAGACACTTCCTAAGAACATAAAGCTATCTCAGGCTACCATTATTTATTCTCATCAAAATCTTACAAGATACATAGATGTAAAAGCTATCTTAGGCTACCATTGTTAAATTGGGTATTTTGGGGACCTTCAACTACAAGCTCGAACGATATACTTTGTAATGGTGGATAATTTATTAACTTTTATTTCCTTTTATCTGATTACCATTCATTTTTTTTTTGGTTCTTTATTCACTATATAAAAAGTTTACGGTGTTCGAAATTCATTAACCGTTACTTAATTTATTCGTTGGACACTTTTCGAGGCATTTTTTAACCGCCTACTTTCGCTATAGTAAAATATGTCAACAATCAACTCATGAGGTCGTTAGATATATCCTAAAGTTAACGTTTATTTATTTTCGTTCTTAATGCATTCAATAATAATGTCGGTATGTTTATATCTTTTATTTGTTAACTTACTTTTTTCAACGATAATCATAATAAGTCTAGCCCGCCTATGAACCAAAAAACCCGCACCAACGATATTTATATATAAGTCATTTAGCACCCTTCTTTCGCTATAAAAAAAATATGCCAACATAAATGAACGTAAAAAAGTAATACGATCCGGACTTAAAAAAAAGATATAACACAAACTGTATCTTTAAACAATGATATTCGTACCTAAATAACTTTATCATGATGTCTCAAACTTAATAATACAAACACATTGTAATAACAACAAAAATAAAAAAGTAACATTTTCCTAGATAAATATAATTGATTTGTAGAACATACTAATAAACTACAAAAATACAAAATCGTATATACATATCTTTCTATTCGTAAAGTAGTACAATCAAAGAATAATCACAAGTTATGCCCGCTCAGTGGGCGGGCTTCGAAAAGAAAATTATAATTATGTAGATAAATTATGTAGATAAAAATTAATAAAAAAACTAACTTATAAAAAATAAAAGCATATATATATATATATATATATATATATATATATATATATATATATATATATATATATATATATATATATATATATATATATATATATATATATATATATATATATATATATATATATATATATATATATATATATATGGTAACATCAATTATAGTTGTATATTGTTTAATTTAACTTTTAATTACTTTTAAGTATATATTTGTTCTACTAAAACATAAAATAAAACCACAAATCATACCCGTCCATCGGACGGGTTTTGACACTAGTATATATATATATATATATATATATATATATATATATATATATATATAGTTTGGATCAAATAAAAGTATCTTTTAGTAAAAGGATAAAATGGTTAAAAATGGTTAAAAATGTAACATATATAATTTGATTAATAAGGATATTTTAGACATTTGACACTCATCATTTAATTGCTCATTTATGCCTTTTTGTTAAAGTATTAAACCTTATTTATATCCGACTTTTTTCACTAGTTTGGTCAAAGTAATAAAGATCATTTAAACCTTTTTTTTTTGTCAAATTACGTATCAAACAAATTTTCTTTTACCAATTTTGTCAAATTATAAAAGCTTATGCATACCAACGATTGGTTTAGTGTGTTAAAAGGACAAAGTGTTTCAGCAAACATGTAGCAAAAAAGTTTGTGTGTCACTTCAAATATATCATGATAAACATTGTGTGTCCACAATAAAATGAATTTTGACACTAAATGTGTCAAAAGACTTTATTAGTCACAAAAAATGCGTCATAAAAATTAGTGTGTCGTTACGAATGTATCACGAAATTTAGTGTGTCACTATATATGTGCTAAAATTTTAATGTATCACTAAATAAGTATCAAAAAATTTAATGTGTCACTATAAATGTGTCAAGAAAAATGATGTGTCACTACATATATATATAGTGTGGATCTTGTGAAAAGTCATTTGTGCTAAAAAGTATAGGAAGGATTTATGGCCATAGGATGGATCAATGCAAAATAGATTAATGGATGAGATTTAATTAGTATATTAATGACAATCAATTAATTTTAATGGGTCATTATTTATCATTGTGAAACATAAAAGGACAATATGGTCTTTTAGTATTTGGCATCAAACATTTAAAACGTTTAATTCAAAAATTGACCTACGTTCAAGCTTAATGGTCAAATTCAAATTTAATGTCATGACACTTTTAATTCAAATTTTAAAATGTTTATTTATGTTTCTCACTAGTGAGTGATGACACACTAATTTAAAATGTAAAATGTTTATTTATTACACGTTAAATGTCTTAATATATATATGTAGTGACACATCATTTTTTCTTGACACATTTATAGTGACACATTAAATTTTTTGATACTTATTTAGTGATACATTAAAATTTTAGCACATATATAGTGACACACTAAATTTCGTGATACATTTGTAACGACACACTAATTTTTATGACGCATTTTTTGTGACTAATAAAGTCTTTTGACACATTTAGTGTCAAAATTCATTTTATAGTGGACACACAATGTTTATCAAACTATTTTTTTTGATATATATGTAGTTACCCACTAAACATTTGTAGTGACACACAAAATTAATTGACACATTTTTAGTGACAAACTAAGTATTTTGGCACACTTAGTTTCATATGGAGTAATACATTTATAGTGACACACTAATTTTTTAACACAATTTTATCGATAATATAATTTTCTAACACATTTAATTTCATGATATATTTGAAGTGACACAGAAACGTTTTTGCTACATGTTTGCTGAAACACTTTGTCCTTTTAACACACTAAACCAATTGTTGGTATGCATAAGCTTTTATAATTTGACAAAATTGGTAAAAGAAAATTTGTTTGATACGTAATTTGACAAAAAAAGGTTTAAATGATCTTTATTACTTTGACCAAACTAGTGAAAAAAGTCGGATATAAATAAGGTTTAATACTTTAACAAAAATGCATAAATGAGCAATTAAATGATGAGTGTCAAATGTCTAAAATGTCCTTATTAATCAAATGATATATGTTACATTTTTAACCCTTTTTATCCTTTTTACTAAAAGATACTTTTTATTTGATCCAAACTATATATATATATATATGTGTGTGTGTGTGCGCGCAATTTTAGTAGAAGTTTTGCATAAAAAGCAACTTTCTTTTTTTTATTTTTCCTTCATCTTTAAGCATTGTACTGAATGGCTAACTTTATGAGGCAATAGCTTATTCACATCAATTTCATTTTGAACATATAAAGACTTATTACGAAGCTCTTTTATAAAAAATGCGAAGCTACAAACTATTATTTATAGGGTAAAAGTTAAAAATGACTAATGTATTTTTCAATCTGTGCTAATATGACTAACATACTTTGTAAATGTCCACTATGACTATTTTACATTCAAGCTTTAACCACTTGACATTAGGGTTGAGCACGGAAGGTTCAAAACCGAATCGGACCGATGAAACCGACCGAACCGACAAAAACTGAACCGGACCGACAGCCCGTCAGTTCGGTTTCGGTTTCAGGTTTTACATAATTTAGGTTTCGGGTCGGGTCGGGTCGGTCCGAGTCGGCCTAAAACCGACAAAAAACATACAAAAATACACCTAGACCAACAAAATCGAACCAAACCGAACCAACAACATTCGGTTCGATTTGGTTCGCATTTTTCACGGTGTTCGGTCCTCGGTTTTCTCGGTTCGGGTCGGGTTGATTTATGAACGATGCTCTGCCTTACTTGACATGATACTTAACCGTTAGTCCTCAATACATTAAAAAATTGCAACGTTGGTCCCCAATACATAACCTCAATTACGTTTTCGTTTGTTTTTTTACGCTTTTGTCTGTTTTTTACGTTTTCGTCCGTTTTTTTACGCTTTCGCCTATTTTTTACGTTTTCATGCTTTTTTTTAACGTTTTAGTCCATTTTCTTACCTTTTAATCCGTTGTTCTACGTTTTCGTATGTTTTTTACGTTTTCTTTTGTTTTTTTTATGTTTTTATCCATTTTTTTACGTTTTAGTTCGTTTTCTTACGTCTTCTTCCGTTTTTTTTTCCGTTTTCATCATTTTTTTTTACGTTTTTACGTAATAAAACGAACAAAAACATAAAAAAATTGATTTAAACTTAAAAAAACAGACGAAAACATAAAAGGCAAACAAAAACGTAAAAACGGTCGAAAACGTATAAAAACGTACCAAAACGTAAAAAAATTGATGAAAACGGAAAAATATTGGACGAAAACATAACAAACGGTCAAAAACGTACCAAAATGTAAAAAAACGGACGAAAACATAAAAAATGGTCGAAAACGTAAAAAAACAGACGAAGAAGTAAAAAATGGACGAAAATGTAAAAAACGGTTGAAACGTAAAAAATGATGAAAACGTAAAAAATCGGACGAAAAAGTAAAACAACGAATGAAAACGTAAGAAAACAAACTAAAACGTAAAAAAACAGATGAAAACGTAAAAAAAGGACGAAAGTGCAAAAAAAACGGACAAAAACCTAAAATAATAGACGAAAACGTAAAAAAACGGACAAAAACGTAAAAAAAATGATCGAAAACGTAAAAAACAGACAAAAAGGTAACTGAGGTTATGTATTGGGGACCAACGGTGCATTTGTTTAATGTATTGGGGACTAACAGTTAGTTATCATGTTAAGTGGTTAGTCATATTGGTTAAAATTTGAAGGCATAATAGTAATAATGAACCCTTTGAAAATATATTAGTCATATTAGCACAAATCGAAAAGTGCATTAGTAATTTTTTACTTTTACCCTTATTTATATTACTATCTTATAAAAGAGGGATGCACTTCCCTCATATTAATTATTTTAAGATTTTCATATATAAAATTTTAAGCAAATACAAGTGACAAAGCATTAGTTACAATACTTAAAGCATTTAGACACTTCCCTCCTATTTAATTTTTAAGACTTCTAAAATAGATTTTAAGTAAATACAAGTCAAAAAACATAAATTACAAGTATGTAAAGCACAAATCAAACTAAAAAAAAACTATTTTTTACATACAATTAAAACATAATTTAAAACACCCTTTCACCAATATATACAATCATCTAAGCACAATGTACAAATACAATTAATATTAATACTTTTGCTTCCACATAGGCACGTAGCAGCCTAAAACTCTTTGCGTGATCGAAATTTTTACCAAGTTTCAACTTAGCTTGACCAAGGTTTGATCAAACCAAGACTACGAATAAACACATGATTAGCATAATCCCTGTTCATGATTAAACCTTAGATCTGTGTCTTCATCGGTCCAAGAAAAGAAAAAGAAAAGAAGTTCAAAAAGATTAAGTGCATTATATTATTAACCAAAACAAACAACATCAAACCACAACTTTTCTCAACCCATCTCCTCAACTTACAACAAAACTTGAACAAGAATAAAAAATGAAAAGAACTCAATGATCTTAGATCCGTGTTGAGGTTATAAAACAACTATCTTTAAAGATTAAAACATTTTCATTATAGACCTACGACAAGTTAATCTTTTCCTTCAATATTTGAATATCAAAGGAAAGAAACAATAACAATAATGTTACCATTTCTTCCTTTAATTCGTCGAGATAAAACAAACAAAAACAAAACACAAGAACCTAACCGAGACCTCTTAGTGAGATCTTGAAGCCAACCATGAACAAAATCGGAGCAGTAAAAAAAGAAATGGATTTTTGTTTGATTCGTTTTGATTGAAAGAAAGATCAAGGGTGTTCGGTTTATGTGACTATTAAGAGAAGGATAAAGATGGGGGCGTTATGTTTGTATGTGTGTGATTAGGGTTCCACTCGAATAGGATACAATGACAAAGAATACATGCGACACATAAACAATTGAAAACCTAATACTGTCTATGGCCCATTCCAAAACGAAAGCGTTTATAGGCCCAAGTAAAAAACAATATACATGTACATGATTTTTAACGTTTGTCTTTATTTATTTATTTATTCATGTTGTTTAGTTAGTACTAACTTTGTATTTTTAATAGCCAAATCATGACTACTTGATCAAATTGCAGCTATCTTACGGTGTTCTCATCATCGGGTGATAACGAATGAAAGAATATAATTCAACTCTTTTATGGTCGTTATTTACGTATATAAAATATGAGAGTCGATATTGACACCAAATAAATTGATGGGGCACCACAATTATGCTGCATAATTTATGCACATGATATATTGTAACATATGCATTAAGGGTGTAATATTATGGTGTTTGACATCAATTTTTATGGTATCAATATCAACTCCCATAAAATATATGCATGACTAAAAAATAAACTGGTGTATATTGGTAAAATCATTTCTTACATAAATACTTTTTAAAAATTCTATACGAAATTAAATTATCATGTTTAGTGATTAGTAAATGTAAATTTATATTAGTATAAATTGTAATGAAACTTAATGCACCGTCTTCTACTAATTTGTGACAACAAATGACTTTCATTTTCTACTTTCATAATTTAAGCAACTACCACCTTATCTTGCGGGATGTTCTCATTGGTTCTCTATTACCTTTATATTAAAAGAATTGTTATTGCTTAAAGTTAGTGTAACATAAAATTCTTATAATTCGTAATGTTATTGTAAAAAAAAACGTATTATCCAAAAAAATTAGTCACAAAAGGTTTTAATTGTAGGGTGCCTGCAGCCGCAAAACGCGGGTACCCTGCTAGTATATATGACAAGGTATTTGAACCCCCTGTTTTACAAAGGGGACCCTCCTTACTTTTTTGCGTTTTTATTTTTTTTTATTTTTATAATATTGTTTATATAAAAAAACTATGAACCTGAAAGTGCGAAACAGAATATATAAAGTTTAATAAGTCAAAAGCTTAAAACTGTAGAATTTTTTTTTTGTTATACCGGAAACAAATGAGGGACAAAAGGAATCTTTGACCAACCACTCCTGATGTGACATCATAGGGAGGGTCCTAATAGTATATAACCCCCTTATGTGTCAACCGTACAAACTGCGAAGCACATACTACAACCTCATGATGCACACTGTACAACTCTCCGATGCGTGCAATAGTTGAAACCTCCTATAAAGGTCTGTATCAACTACCTCGTTTTATATTAAGAGAGTTTTTATATGGGTCCTACTATTGGAACCCTCCCTATGGAGTCACATCCATAGGGAATATTCCCTTTGTCCCCTTATTTTTCAAAGACAACGCATTTTTGTCGATTCTGTTCAGTATTTACGGTTTTAAGCGTTTGGCATTATTAAACTTTATATTTACAGCCAGATTTTCGGGTTTATAGCTTTTGATATAAACAAAATTATAAAAATAAAAAAAAAAAAAAAAAAAAAAAAACAAAAAAAATAAGGGGGTCCTAATAAAAAACTAGGGGGTCCTATTTATATATGTGTTTCGTACATGATATCTTGTACGTTGTGTCATTAAATGTCTAGCGGCACATCTTGCACATATCATGCACTTTCATGTCAATCTTCACTCACCGTCTTCTTGGTTTGACATTATATCTTCCTTTAACGTCATCTCTATAGGAGTTTAACTATTATCGCTGAAAAAATTGGTCGGTAAAAATGATTTTGGACACAATAATAAGACGGGGTGATTTATCCATACTTTCCTATAGGGAGGGTATCCAATTATTGGATGCATCATCGGCTTGTATGCTGTGCATCGCGGGTTGTACGGTTTGATCAAAACCTCTTGATGTGACGATATAGGGAGGGTTTGTATAACATAGCCCTATAAAACAGATGACAAAATTGGAAATTGTTTTGATATCGTAGTACTTTTGGTAGTTTTCCATCAACTTTGTAAATCGTATAAGTTATTTGATTTAATTTATTACCAACCCTTAGACATCAAGTTACTTGAACTGGAATTATACTATACGTCTATACCTAATCAAAACATTTTTTTTTCTATAAAAAACTATAATCCTACCCCAAATACGCTAGCTAGATAAAACTAACATTAGAAGACAAATTCTCTCTCTCCTCTAACTGCCTCAACAAATTTCCCGCTCTTTTTTCACCATGAAAATCATCAAAAAAACTTAGATCTACTCCCATTTCTTTAGCTTTTTTCAATTCTAAACCGTATAATCGATTCAATTTTTCATTCCGCACATCATGATCATGTTTTTAGCTGTTTTTAGCTAGTCTTTTGTCAGTTTTGATTGTTTTTCAATTTCCGAATTTTGGCGCCAAAATTCAATTCTCTTAATTAGGTATGTCTAATAAGAAACGATCATCAAAAAGGCAAATTAAGATCCCTTTGAAGTATAATGATCATGTTTTGGACAATTTGAGTCAGAAAAGAAGTATGGTGTCTGTTGATGTTGAAATTGAGGATTCTGGGGTAAGGGAAGAAGGTGAAATTGGGGAAACTGTTTGGGTGAGGAATTAGGAGTGAGAAAGCTAGTGATAGTTGTCATCTTGGTTTGAATATGGAAGGTGGGGTGAATAGCAAGAACTCTATGGAAGGTGATGGAAATATGTCAAATATGGATCTTGATCCAACAATTCCTCCCTGTTGTAAGTCATGTTCTTGATAGTATGAATTCTTCCGAGAATATTAATGAATCCAATGATATTGCTAATGCTTGTAAAGTGACTGATTCTATGTCTGATAAAACTGAGGCATGTATTGAAAATCATCTGTCTTATGCTAAAATGGTAAAAAAGGATGAAGTTTCTAAAATCCTGAAATACATCCCAACTGAAGTAACTGAAAATGGTAATGAAGTTGTAATATTTGATGATTTGTTGGTTTCTAAAGGGAGTCAAAGATGGCAGAATACTATGTGTGGACAATTTGTTGGTTTTAATATGCATATTAGTGAACTCAGATACAATATTAGAAGGATGTGGAGTAAATTTGGTGTAACTGATATTGATGTTATCAAGAATGGCCAATATGTCTTCAAGTTCAAGGATGTTAAAGGTCTGAATGAGGTGATTGAGAAGGGTCCTTGGATGGTACAGAATAAGCCTTTGTTTGTCCAAAAGTGGAATCCTGAGATGGACATGGAGAAATTGGAACCTAAAAAATTACCTGTTTGGGTGAAAATTACAAATGTCCCTCTTGAAGCATGGTCTGTTGATGGTATTAGTGCTTTGGCAAGTAGCTTGGGGAAACCTATAATGATGGACACTATGATCGCTGATATGTGCCATAAAGGGTTAGGTCATCTTGAGTTTGCTAGAGTTCTTGTTGAAATGGATGCTGAGAAGGAGCTTAAAAAGGTTATAGAGATCCAGTATAGAGATGTGTGTAACAATGTGAAGGGGAGTAAAAAGGTTCAAGTAGTTTATGACTGGAAACCTCCTGTTTGTGGTCATTGCAAAGTGTTTGGGCATGAAGGAAATCAATGTAGAAAGGTTGTAGGAAATGCTACTGATATACAGAAACATACAGCTGAAAATAATAGTGTGGGTTTAGATACTATTGGTGAAGTGCGGGAAAGAGTACTACTAATGGTAATAATAACAATAAGTTCCCAAATTCTAAGAATTTTCAAACTATTCTAGAATGAATAGTGGTGATGTTAGAAAGTATACTACTAATGGTAGAAAACAGAAGTTAGGAAAAACAAGTGGCCAAGGAGAATCTTGGTAGTAGCAATGAAAATAATAAGGTAAAGAACAATGTTTGGAATGTAAAAATAAGGTGGTTGAGGAATTAAGGAAGACGCTAATAAATATTCGCTTTGGATTCTCTTCACAAGATAATGAGCAAGAGTTGGAAATCTTGAATGAAAGAATGATTGTGGATAAGTTTCAATACCAAAGTGCGACCTAGATTTGAAGATCTTCGAATTGGTCCCAGGATATGTGAATACTTTAATAGGAGTAGAGATATGGATGATTGAAAGAAGTGATTGTAGTAAGGGATGAGAATGTGGTTGAAGATGTTTTGAATTTAAATAATGGACTGCTAAAGCTATGGGAAAGAATATAGTAGAGGTATGGAGAGTAATGTTCTCAATGATGACTCTTATGGAGTATAAGATTGGAATATGGAACATTAGAGGAATGAATACTTTGGATAAGCAAAAGAGGTAAGGAATTTGATACATAATGATCGACTTAAGGTCCGTGCTATTTTGGAAACAAGACTTAAGAGCAAGTCGGTGACTACTTGTGATAAGGTCTTCATCAATTGGAAATGGATCTCAAATGAGCAAGAATGTGAAAAGGATGTAGAATTGTGGTAGGATGGGATGACGGTGAGACTCAAATTCAAACTCTTCACATTACTAGCCAATCCATACTTGTGTAATCGTGCCCCAAAGTACAAGGTCAAATGTTTCTTCTCCTTGTGTATGTTGCTAATGAAGGTTCGAAGAAGGAAACTATGGAGGAATTGATTGGTAATAGCAGATATGTTAATGGTAACCCATGGTGTATTGCGGGGATATGAATGTTATACTCCAACCTAATGAGCATTCTTGTGGAGTATCATGTATATCGCCGATATGATTGAGTTTCAAGACTGTTTGAACAAAGTTGAAGTTGAAGATATATGCAAACCGGTCTTCATTTCACTTGGACTAAGAATTTGCATAGAGCTAAAGTTGGAAACATGATTTGGAGTACTTAAGAAACTGGATAGAGTTATGTCTAATGAAGGCTTCATAAAGGAGTTCCCATCGCCTAATGCTAAGTTCCTCCTTACATTATCTCCGATCATACTCCTTCCATTTTAAGTATTCCTACTACTGTGAATAAGAAACATAAAGCTTTTAGATTTCCTAACTACTTAACTGATAAACAGGAATTTATTCCTATTGTTATGGACAAATGGTGTAAGGAGGTTCATGGATTCTTCATGTTTCAAGTTGTTAAAAAATTGAAGAGTATGAAGATTCCTCTTAAGAAATTGGCATGGAGTAAAGGGAATTTGTTCAAAAGAGTAGAGAAATTGAGGAATCAGTTGAAAGAGGTGCAAGTGGCTATTGATAATGATCCTTATAATCACAATCTTAGACTGCAAGAAGCTAATCTGCTTGAAGAATTTTGTGAAGCAGAATCAGATGAGGAAAAGTTTTTGTTTCAAAGAGCTAATATTAAATGGTTGCGGAGGGTGATAAGAATAGCAAATTTTTCATAGAGTTCGAAAGGAGAAGCAATAAGGGCAAAGTCCATTTTCTTGTGGATGATAATGGGGTAAGGCATGAAGGTGATCAAATTCCTCAACTGTTTCTGAAACATTTTGAAAATTTCCTTGGTAAAAGCTTTCCTGTTCAAGGAATGGTGGATACAGAAACCTTGTTCATTAAAAGACTAAGCAATGATATGGCTAATGACATGATTGTTGAGGTTACTGATGAGGAAATAAAGAATGCTATGTTTGATATTGATGACTCAAAAGCACCAGGGCCAGATGGTTTTACATCAGCTTTCTTTAAAAAAACATGGCATGTTATTGGAAAAGATATTTGCGGTGGCTATAAAAGAGTTTTTGATTCAGAAAGATGTTAAGGAGATAAATGCAACCTTGGTATCTTTGATTCCTAAAGTTCAAACACCAAATAAGGTCATCGATTTTAGACCAATTGCTCTTTGAATGTGCTTTATAAGTGCATCAGTAAGGTCATTACTAATAGAATCAAACCTGTTCTTGGTAATCTGGTGAATTGTAACCAAAGTGCTTTTATTCCTGGTAGGCATATTCAAGACAATATTATGCTTACTCAAGAAATTATGAAGGGGTATAATAGAAAAGTTGGACCCAAAAGAGTAGCCTTCAAGATTGATATACAAAAGGCTTATGATACAGTCAACTGGGAGTTCCAAAGCAAATACTTTTGGGTTTTGGATTTCATGAAAGGATGGTTTTATGGATAATGGAATGTGTTACCACCACGCATTTACTCTTAATGTCAATGGAGAAAGAATTGGATATTTCAAAGGTGGAAGAGGTTTGAGACAAGGAGATCCTATGTCTCCTTATCTGTTTACCTTAATAATGGAAGTCTTTACTCTTATATTTCATAAAGAAATTGAAATGGATCAAAATTTTCAGTTTCATCATGGATGTAAGGAGATCAGATTGTCTCATGTGAGTTTTGCTGATGATTTGCTGGTAATGTGTCATGGTGACACTAGTTCTGTGAAGGTTATCAAGAAAGCTTTAGAAAGGTTTAGTACTTGCTCGGTTTGGTGCCTAATTTTCTAAAAGTTACGTATTTTTGGGAGCATGAATGATGCGTAAAAATTGCTATTAGCACTATTCTTCCTTTTCTGTTGGGAATCTACCGGTCGATACTTAGGAGTTCCTCTCGATTTCTAAAGATTAAGTGTCAAAGATTGTAATTGCTTGTCGGATAAAATCAAAACTAGAATTAGAAATTGGAAAATAAGTGTCTATCATATTTGGAAGGTTGCGGTGATTGCTTCGTGTTGGAGTCTATCCATGTATATTGGGCTTCAGTGTTTCTTATCCCTACAACTATCATTAATGATATTAATAAGCTTTTGAAGAATTTCTTATGGAATAAGGGTGATCTTGCTAGAGGAAAAGCTAAAGTTGCTTGGAATGTTGTTTGCGACCAAAGGATCAAGGAGGTTTAGGCCTTAAAGACTTGAAAATGTGGAATAAAGCCATGCTAGCTAAACACATTTGGAATATTGCTTCAAAAAGATACCTTATGGGTTAGATGGGTGCACAGTCAAGCTTAGAGGGAAAAGCATTTGGAATATTGATGTTGAGATATGTGACAGCTGGGGGTGGAAGAATTTGCTTGGTGTTAGAGACTTAATTAAGAATAAAGTCTTCAAGATAATTGGGAATGGTCAGAGCACTTCTATGTGGTATGATAGTTGGAGTAATATTGGGCCTTTATTCCAATTTATCACTCATAGGGACCTTTATGATGCTAGACTTAATGGGGACATGAAGGTTGGGGATATGATTTTGAATGGCAATTGGTCATGGCCTGAGGAATGGTATGAGAAATTTCCTATTATTACTGGATTGGCAGTCCCTAGCATAAATGATTTGGTGGAGGATAAAACTATTTGGAGAACTAATATGGGTAAAGATGTTGAGTTTTCTATCAAACAAGTTAATTTTGATCTAACCACTCAGAATCCTAAAGTGTATTGGTGGAATTTGGTTTGGTTTTCCCAGTGCATTCCTAAGCATGCCTTCATTCTACGGTTAGCAGGTCCAAGATAAGTCGACTACTCAAGATAAGCTAGGAAAATGGGGAATACAGGATGTTAATAGATGCCTCTATGTCTTAATGACTATGAAAACCCGAATCACTTGTTTTTTGGTGTCCTTTTCTAAAGAAGTGTGGTGTAGAGGTAAAGAGTTGGCAATCATAAAGGAGCATAGTACAAACCGGCAAGACATTGTTCAAAATCTTACTAATCTTTGGGTGTGGTAATAACATAAACAATGTGGTGAGAAGACCGATGATTGTTGCTAGTGTATACCATATCGGAAGGAAAGGAATGGGAGAATTTTCGAGATATTAGTAGAAGTTATGAGGCGGTGTTTAATAGTATTCTGGATACTATTAAGAGTAGACCGCTTGGCTTGACAGATTATAGAAAGTGGTGCTATAAAAGGATAGAGAGCGGTGGGGTTTATCTCTTAAAAGAGCAAAATGAAGTGTTGGTTAGAGGTGTTTAAAGGTGTGGTAGATAGTTTTCTAAAGGGCGCTTTGAGGTGTGGTTTATATTCCATGGTTAATGTTGTTTTGAGAGGTGTTTGGATATTAGTTTTCATCCGAATGGTTACTTAAGTCTTTGACTTGCTATAAACAATCAAATGATTTCTTTGCAAACCATAACAATGGATATGTTTCTAGTACCTTGGAGTCCTTTTGGTGTGTTGTACTCTGGAACTTCTACCTTAAGCATGTTTGGCCTTGGGAGGAAACTGTGATGAGGATTGAAGCTACAGTGAGAGGTCTAATTCATTAGGATGTACCATAATGTAGAGCATATCATTGTGAAGGGTATATGGTTGGGGCGGCCAATGTATGATAAGTGGAATAGCGAGGAGTGAAAGATGAACCTGCTTGGTCCACTTAATGCATTTGGCAAAGGAGGTCTAGTTGGTCATCATTGAGGGTGTGTGTTCCCAGGCAGTTGAAGCCTTTTTCGAGAAGGAAATGTAGACTGTCTTGGTAGAGCCCCCCAATGGATGGGTTATGGGTTCCTAGTGAAGCCTCACACCATTCCTGTCCATTCTATTGTGGTTGTAGGTTGAATGGTTTGGATAGGATGGTGATGGGGAAATGTAGCTAGATGGTGAGTGCAAATAAAGGTGAATTGACAAGCAACCGGTATGGTTTATGCTACAATCTGATTGCATTGTTTGAAAGCTTAGTGGTGATAGAGTAATGGTGATAGCATTGTCTGTTTTTGGTTGTTTTTGTGTATATCCATCTGATGTGTAGTGTTTTAGCATAGGTTGCATGTTACTGGATGGGGTATGTCCATCTCAGTCTTGAAGTTCTTGTGTAATTTGGAGTTTTTGATAATTAATACAATTCACCTTTTGCACCAAAAAAAAAAAAAACTATAATCCTCGAAATACTTTAAGTTCTACTCTTCAACTATATAAAAACAATTACTAACACCTCCTCTACAATTAAAGTTTGAATCAAACAATAATAGTCAATTCGCCAGTGATAATTTATTAATTAATGTTTACTCACGACAAGAACCAGAAAACACGGATCCTAGTTCTGATTATTTTTATTTTTAGGCGTGGCTTACGCAGGCACCTCATGAAATCCTTGGCAGGCACCTCAAGTAGGGTGGACCCCATTCCGTACGGCGGCGACTTTTTTTTTAAATAATTGTGTGTGTTGTGTTTTTTATAGTGTATTTAATTTGTGTAGTGTATAGTTTGTATAGTGTATTTAATTTGTGTAGTGTTTTTATGTATAGTGTATTTAATTGTGTAGTGTTTTATATGGTATTTATTTTACGTTATGTTTTTAATTGTGTATAACAAAAATGTTAGCCATTAAAACATTAAACAAGTATAACAACAAATGTTACTAATATTACAATAAAACATTAGACATTAAAACATTAAACAAGTATAACAACAAATGTTACTAATATTACAACGAAATCTACTCCACATGAAGATTATTAATGTCATCTATAAGCTCATAGAGTATTCCACTCTACCGACATGCGTGTTCAATGGATTTCTTGCCAATTCCGGTGATGCCTCCAACGCCTTTATTTTTGCCTCGCAACAAATTGTTTTCACCAATAGCATGTTGATCATTGTATCTTTAGTTTCACAGTTTGAGCACTGCGTTGAAGAAGAGGCTTCACCAAAGTACTTTTGTTGAAATATTTCCTTCCACATGAAGTATCGACACCCATAGTCTTTAGTCCCCGGCCGTTACATGATTTAAACAATTATAAGAAATGTATTCTAAACAAACAAGTTATTGATATATTTACGCAAATAAGCAAACGTTTAATTATTTACCTTTGACAAATGACATGCATAATACTTGCACCACAAGTTTTGGGCTTGTGAGATGTTCTTTCAATTATTAATCCACGTTGACAACGACACAAGAAAGGATTTTCTTGTTGCATCCGCCAAAAGAATTTGTATAATTATTCACAACATAAATTAGTAATATCATGGTTCACAAAATTAGAAGCTTGAATACATAAATAACCAATCTTGTTATAGATTAATAGTTGATACATGGTTCACAAAATTACAATATAACTAGAAACTAAGATCAATCACGCCCGAGGCGTAGTCGCCCAATGATCTCGCCATCCGTCCCACACGAGACTCTAACTCAAATCGTCTCCTCAATCCGTCAATCTCTCTCGACTCGTCAACGCGAGACGGTCAGTAATAAAAGATGAGGAAGAACCGGAGGACGGTGTATAAAATTGTCCTCATCTCGCAGCTAGAGAGGAGGCACATAAGATTGTGAAGAAAGCACAAAATCTGGACTCTCAACACGAGCGGTGTGTGGTTGACACAATGAATGTCCCTCCACCGAATGTCATCCGATTCTCGTAATAAAAGATGAGGAAGAACCGAGCAGGAGCGTAAATCGTAACAAAAGATGACGAGTCGTTTGCTATAAATCGAATCGCCTATACATGTTTTGTCATTTACAATATAAATCAAGAATCGTCTATACATGTTTTGTCATTTACAATATAAATCGAATCGTCTATACATGTTTTGTCATTTACAATATAAATCAATAATCGTTTTCACGATATCTAAACATCCTCTCGTCGTTGAGTAAACACATGTTCCCATGGCGCGCCACGACATTTCTAAAATATCTCCATTGTGGGTGATTATACGGGAGTGGTGAGTCTTCATCAAGAACCGCAAGAACGAAGTGAGCACATTCGTTGTTCCCACACGAAGAATCACAACCGGAGACAATATTTCTGCTGAATCAGGAGAACCACTCAGCGGAAGACACAAAAGAGATTGTGAATTGGTTATACATACAATAAGACGGTTAAGAGCTGTAGCAATAACCACTCCCATTTCTGGCATAGTCATCCAATAGCGCCGGAGTGCTGCACCGTTAAACCAATTCATCGAGTTACGTGTAGATGTAAAAGAATTACCCCACATTTCCCTGTAAACTTCCTCGTTATTGTCTACCTCTTCCTTGGCAAGAGCTCGAATTCTGGGCCACATTTCTTGCTGATGGCCAAGACCTACGGCAAGAGCTCGATAGCCACAATTTCCATCACCCTCCACATTAAAGATCCCTAGGATCCAGCGTCGAAAAAGAGCTGGAATTTCAGTCATACAATATTCGCTAAAGTAATCTGGAACGTACAAGTGGTGTCTTAAGTCGCCCTCGCTAGGTCCTTCGTTAGGTCCTTCGTTTAATTCAGGACGTTAGAAGGCTCTCCCACATAAGAACTGTGTGTCTCAGATTCTTTATTTACTCGGGACTTTTTAGGTTTGTGTAGCCTTCGGTGCCTTGTGGGGGTTCTTCGCTCAAACCGGATATTTGGTTTAAACTTGGATTTGTTGTCCTTGCGCCGACGTCCACGATTACTTTCTTTAACAAAGAAGTTGTTGGTGACACAGATTCAGAGCGATATACCTCTAAGCCTGCTTAACATATTTTTTGACAAACACGATGCTCGTATAAACACTTTGGAATTTTGTACGTCATCTTGACAAGAAAATATTCAGCTCTTCAGCCCTCGAGGCTTTTGAGGATATTCAGCTCATCAGCTCTTGAGTATTTCGGACAACAAAGCCGTGGAACGCTTAGTGTTCTCCAAAATTATCAACAAAATCAAGCGGAATTGGCAATCTGTATTCGAAAAAGAAACTAGTTAAAATTATCGGTATTGACGGAAGAATAACTTGATAGGCATAAATTTTAAAATACATACCGTTTGCTTGAAGCCAATACAGTTGGTGATAGCATGGTAAACCATACACTAACCAAGATCCGATGACCACATGCATGTGGGTCAACATCCGCTTACTTTATGCGAGTATGAGCCTTAAAGCATCCATTGAAACATTATACCGCAATTGTTAAATAGAGTGCTCTTCAAGCATGCGTTTCTTGATTTTGCTTATATTCAAAGAGGCTCGTATCGCGCTTTCTTGCGCAACTATAATCTTGTCGATCGAACACAACAACGTGTCTAAGCCGGACGTGTGGAGCCCAAGTATAACTTCAACAAATAGCGTGTTGACCCTCAACTCTACATGTTGTTGTTTGGTCAAGTCTGCGATATTGATCGGTAATGTACGACACAAACATGCGATCGTAATCTCGCATGACCTGGCCATTTAAAATACCGTAAAACATCCGAGAAAACAAAGAATTACTAAAGTGAGAAAACAATTCGAGTAGTTATTTATTAAATAATAATAAAAATGTATTATTAAATAACAATTCGAGTACCCTTTTCGGACCAATAAACCATGTAGGTGCCGATAATAATGCTCGAACACTTCTTCGATCTGAGTCAGTAATCATCGAATCCCATGTCAATCTAACGAACTCATACTCCTTTAACGTATCGAATCTGTGTCTGCAATGCTTTAGCACATTTTGATTGATATGCCATCGGCAGAGTAATCTGTTAGCGTTTGGGAATTCTTCTGCGCATGCCCCAAGAAATGCTAAATCTCTGTCGATGACGATAACCCGCGGGTAATATTGTTCTTGTATCACCAACTTAACACATTCCAACACCCATTTGAAATTTGGCTTTTTTTCCTTGTCCAAAAAGCTAAACGCCATTGAGAATGTTGTGTTTGTTGGAGTAACCCCAACAACTGTAAAGAATGGCAGTTTAAACATGTTGGTGTTGTATGTGGAGTCCATCAACATGATTTCCGGATATGTTGTCCACAGGGCATATGACGTCGGGTGAACAAAAAATATTTCATCGAGCTCATTTGTGTGGTCATTTATCCTAGGGTAATATGTATAACCTTTACGCTGCAAATGTACTAAAAGCAATTGTATCGGAGTCAAATCACCACGACTGTCATGACGTATCTTTTCTTGTGCATTATACACCGTTTTAATGGTAGACACGTTATTAGGATCCATCTCTTTAGTGAAGAAAGTATAATTCGTGGTGCTACATGTCGCTTTTGTCATCCGCCTCACAAAACTAACTCACTTTCTTTTAATCGCATGGCCCGTGAAAACCATGTAACAGTCCGAAAATTATGATTATGCCCCGGATACTTAACCCTCAATATCCAACCATTAAAACGTTTTATAAATTTCGCTAGTAATCTGAATGGGCAATTCCATTTGTCGGTACTAGTCTGCCGTTGAAGTTCATCTTCTAAACCTTCACGTGAAGACGTCCCATGTCTAGAACACAAAAATTCGATAGAGTACTTATAGCCTCTATCTGTTTTACTTTTTCCAATAACAATAACAAAACCAATCGATTCAGCAGTAGATCGCACCTAATTAATTAAATCAACTTCAGTACCGAACACCTATACAATATAAAAACACAACAACCTTTATAAAAAACTTCGATAAAAAATACTTGTACAAACTTTTTTAAAAAACTTTTATAAATACAAATTTTTTACAAACTTTTATAAATAATTTTTATTATCTTTTTTTATAAATACATTTTTTTTACAAACAATTATAAATACTTTTGATTAACTTTTCTTTATAAATACATGTTTTTATAAATATTTTTAAAAATACTTTTATTACATTTGTATTAATTTTTCTTTATGTATAAAAACTTAAAAAAAAACGTTTTTTTTTTGTTATAAATGGTTTGAAATGTGTGTGTGTGTTGTGGTGCTACGTGTATAAGTAAAAACGCGTTTTTCTTTTAAAAACGTGTGTGTGTGTTTATATGTGGTGCTACGTGTGTGGTTCTCGAATGGTTTACGCGTTTCTTTTGTTGACCGTGTATACTGCACATGGTGTATCTGTCTTTTGCAGTTGATATTCGTTCTCTCTCTCTCACTTCTGTCAAACTACTCTCTCACTCTCACATATGCAAACCTCTCTCTCTCTCTTAAAATTTTAGATCTAACATTTTAGATCTAAAATTTTGATCTAACAAGTATTTTACTTGTTAGATCTTGAGTATGGTTATGATATTGTGTTTGTGGTGATGCTGTGGTGGTAGTGGTGATGCTGTGGTGGTTACGTTGTTAAAGTTTTTAGATCTAAAACTTTTTTTAGATCTTGAAACTGATATGTTGTTGAAAAAATTATGAGGTTTGTAAAAAAAACGTTAACTTTGATTTTCTTAATAAAAAATGTGTAGTTGTTAAAGTTTTTAGATCTAAAACTTTTCGTTAAGTTTTTTGATCTAAAACTTTGATTTTCGTTAAGTTTTTAGATCAAAAACTTTTCGTTAACCTTGAATATGGTTATGATATTGTTTTGTTTGTTTCGTTGTTAAAGTCTTTAGATCTAAAACTTTTTTTAAATCTTGAAACTGATGTTGAAAGAGTTGTTGAAAAAATTATGAGGTATGTAAAAAAAACGTTAACTTTGATTTTCTTAATAAAAAATGTGTAGTTGTTAAAGTTTTTAGATCTAAAACTGTTCGTTAAGTTTTTAGATCTAAAACTTTGATTTTCGTTAAGTTTTTAGATCTAAAACTTTTCGTTAACCTTGAATATGGTTATGATATTGTTTTGTTTGTTTCGTTGTTAAAGTCTTTATATCTAAAACTTTTTTTAGATATTGAAACTGATGTTGTTGAAAAAATTACGAGGTTTGATTTTCTTAAAAAAACTTTTCGTTAACCTTGAATAAAACTTTTTTTAGACAAAAAACGTTAATTTTGATTTTCTTAAAAAAAATGTTTCGATGTTAAATTTTTTAGATCTAAAAGTTTTTTTAGATCTTGAAAAACTGATGTTGTTATTTTTTAGATCTAAAACTGATGTTGTTGAATATGGTTATGATGTTGTTGAATATTGTTATGAAAAAATTAAATTTTTTAGATCTAAAACTTTTTTAGATCTAAAACTTTTGTTTGTTTTTTTGCAGGTTTGCATAGGAGGACCCTTTGTGGGCAAGCCTACGCAGGCACCCCATGAAATCCTTGGCAGGCACCTCAAGTAAATCCTAGCCATGGTAATGCATATTCATTACTGGATGGTAAAGTGAGTTTTTAATTCACTTTGCAACTTTAATGAAAAAAACTTAGTGTTTTGGTCTAAAAGAACTTCATTACTGGATGGTAAAGTGACAATTCAAGGTCATTTTGCAACTTTAATGTAATAAAAAAGGCAATGATGATTTTTTTTTAAAAAAAAACTTAAAAAGAGTTTTGGCGAGGCAAAACTGAATTTGCAGCCAACATGAGCTATAAAGCTAATAATCGAGCCTATTGATAAGTTTACCTCTTGTGTGTTAAATGGTGAACTAGACATGGTTGTTGCTTGTTGTTGTTGATCTGGACCACTAGTTGCTGTTGTTGGTTGATTGTTGTTGGTTTCTTCTTGTTGTTCTGGACCACTTGTTGGTGTTGTTGCTTTCACCTGGGATTATATGGGGTGCCTGCCTAGGATTATATTTGTTGTTGGTGTTGTTGGTTGATTGTTGTTGGTGTTGTTGCTTTCACCTGGGATTATATTGGGTGCCTGCCTAGGCCACGCCTTTGAGAATCTTAGTACATTGCCTTTGGGAATCTTGTGAACTTTTGCAGTACCTGGTAACTTGTGAGAATCATGTTCAAAACGTGTAACTTGTGAAACCTGTGAAGTTCATGTGAACTGGTAACATGTGAGTGTCTTGTGCTTGTGCAGTTTGAGACTTGTGCAGTTGTGAGGCTTGTGCAGTTTTGTGAGGCTTGTGCAGTTTTGTTAGACTTGTGCAGTTTTGTGCAGTTTTGTGAGGCTTGTGCAGTTTTGTGAGACTTGTGAACTGGTGACTTTGTGCAGTTGTGACTAAAATTTTTCCGAGGCGATGATGATAAAAACCGAATGGACGGTAAAGTGAGATCAAATCTCACTTTGCAACCTTCGGGTTTGAGCCTACAAATTTTCCGAGGCGATGATGATTTTTGAGCCTAAAAATTTTCCGAGGCGATGATGAAAATCGAATGGACGGCAAAGTGAGATAAAATCTCACTTTTGCAACCTTCGAACTCGAGCCTCAAAAATTTTCCGACTACGGTTTTTAAAAATTTTAAACCGAATTTATAGCATAAAAAACTTGTATAACCAAAAAAACTTGTAAAAAAGTTATAAAAACTTGTTAAAAAGGTTATAAAAAACTTGTAAAATTGTAAAACCAAAAAAAAAACTTGTAAAAAAGTTATAAAAAACTTGTAAAACAAATAAAAACATGTAAAAAAAACTTGTAAAAATAAGTGGTATAAGTGGTAAAAAAAATAAGTTGTAAAAAAACTTGGCACGGAAATCGAGAAACCAATCATTGGTACCAATGATTGGCACGGAAATCGAGGCACCCCATGCAAAATGCAGCCACCCCCTACCATGGGGTGCCTGCATAGGAGGACCCTATTTTTATTGGGCTGAGATATTGCGGACAAGCCAGGCACCCCATAGGCATGGGGCCCGCAACAGACGTTGCAGACTTTTTTTTTTTTTTTTTTTTTTAATTTAATTGTGTAGTGTTTATTTTGTGTGGTATATTTAATTTGTGTAGTGTTTTTGTAGGACCTTACTTATATAAACCTTATCACTTTACTAAGCAAACCCAACACACGTATTCCAAGTTACGCGTATAAAACGTGAAACACAAACACATACAAAGCTTAGAAATAAGATGAGAAAGATGGTGACTTGATGTTATATTCGTGTATGTGAGAGGATAAAGATAAACACAAGATGTTGTATATTCCAAAGGAAAAACACACACACACACACACACTTTCAAGCACACCCCTCAAATGACCATTTGAGGGGTATATATAGTACAAGTAACTTAAAACCCTAAAATGCTTTGCTTGGGCTTTTCGTGGGTTGGACATGGATTGGGCTTTGGATACTTAAGCTTCAAACGGCTAGCATAATCATAACGCCTAGCCATTTAGCTTAGTCCAATCCACGAGCCCGTTGACTATTCTATCACGATATCTAACACACGTTACAAAGTTCCTAATCGTGAATGACCATCACTTCTAATAAAACTATTAAGGCTAACAATCTCCCCCTAAGGGGTGGTCATTCAAATGATGCTCCACTTGATTAGGTCTTTACTTTCCTTGAGCTTGAACTTTGTGCGTAGATATAGAATAGTCTTGATTCTTTGTTCCTTCATGCTTTGTGATCAGATAATGTGGTTGTCTGCCGTTGTCAACTTCATTGGTTAGGTATCTCCACGTCTTACTCCACCATGCTCACACTTCTATTTGACTTTGAGTTTCCAATGATGAAGTTCTCGAGTCTTTACACTTTGTAGATTCTTTGACATTGACGAAGAATCATCTTTAACTTTGAGTTGCCTTTGATTTTGATGAGAACTTTCATGTGTTGTTGGTATGAGCATGTGGCGAGTCTGCACGATCCATCCGCTCCGGAGCTTCCATAAGAAGAAAACATAAAACAAAGTTAGTAATAAGCGGATTCCGCACTTACAAGTTTGAATTTCGAGGTGTTAACAAAGATAGTGTGAAAACACGCTCTAATTCTCACAAGGGCCGTTCTCGAACCTGAGTCCCACAAGTGAGATAACACGATATACAAGTACATCTACAGATTCGGATGAGTCCGAGGTACACCAAGCATCACCCCACGATCAGACCGTTTGAGACACACTAAGCGTAATCCACGTGGAGTTACCGGTGACTCTTTGTCGGTCGCTGATGTTGACCCGGCAGAGTTTCCATTCAATCACCGAGGATCACAATTGTGAAACCTCTCATAAATGTTTCGGCGATTGCTAAGATCTGCGTGGGACTCTAGAATATATCACTTGTATCCTTATTGATGAACAACAAGCGATGTCATGTCATGTGTTCCTATGAGATCTTTTGATGAATCTCGTGGCTCTAGACTCAATAAGTGCATTTTGGTTTTCCGAGTGGAGACTAGGAGAAGGTCTCCTTCTTCAATACCAATGATCTTTAAGAGAAAGTAGATAGATTATGTAGGGTTCCCGGTGAGAATGAAACAAACCTTTGAGAGGAATTGAGTGGCTAGAAGGTTTAGTGCGGTCGCCTTTGGGTCCATGACGCCTTTGTCTTCAATACCGGTGTCATCTAGTGACAACTAGTAGCATATGTATTGAACCCGGTTTCTACCCTAAGGTTGATTATGGAGGGCTATTTCTTTTCACCCTTTCTTTTACATTTCTTTTAATTCTTCAACCCTTCTTTCTCCTTTCTCACATTACTCCTTTTTTCAATCATTCCTAAGGACTTCTAATACTAACTATTTGTGATGTCCTTGGGTAGATCCCTCCGGCTCTGGCGGATCATAGGACGAATTTCCTATTCTTAGTCACCTTATAACACCATGACTGTCCTATTGTTGCCATAAAACCATTTTTCTTGAAAATCTCTCAGAGTGTATATGATAGAAAACATGTTTGCAACACTCCATGAGTTTTGTATTTTCAGAAACACTCCCCCTTCACATGTGCTTATAAGTTTTGACAGAAATATGCACAGTGAGGGTAAAGTTCTCACTTTTTGAATTGATCGACTTTAAATGAACAAGATCGATTCGAGACACGTTTACATCACTAGAGAACTAGCTTGAAATTATTACCCGTCCTGGTCAAGTCATAGAAAGTTTCTCGAGATGGTACATTTACTGACTTTGATTCCCGTCAATTCATTGGTTCCGTCTGAGTCGAGCTCATTTTGAGATTTAAACACCGATTTTGATCACATTTTAATCACGTTTCCTCCCCCTCAAAATAGCATATAGGTGATATTTTTGATATCATCGGATTAAACAACATTTTAGAATCTTTTGGGGAGACAAACGGATTTGATGAGTTTGGAACATTTTTTGTTTTATACTCCCCCTTTAATAAAGCATAATCAATTAAAGGGTTTTAGAGGGAGTTATCTTGAGCACAAAATATTTTGAAGGATTTTGAAAATCTTTTTGAACAATCTTGAAAAGGTGCTCAAGATGATGATGATTTCTCACCATTTTTAAATGTAGTGCACTGAAGCGTACACTTGATTTTTCTATCAAAGCACGAGTTTTGATTTGAAAGTAATCAAAAGTCATCATTTCGGTCCGGTTTCGCATCGATGTATACGAAAGCCATTTTATGAAGAAATTTTGAGAAACGACATGTTTTGGAAAACATTTAAAGAACTCTCGCTCAAGCATCCGTATATACCGTATCATTGTTGAATGACATTTCTAGAAACGCATGTAATATCGATTATACGAGAGACATGTCGTGAGAAGAATATTTTTGGATTTTTGATTTTATATTGTTTTTGTATTTTTGAAAGTTTTATATTTTTATATTTTGTTTTTGTTGGTTTTTCAAATTTTGTATTTTGTTTTTCAAAAATATTTACAGCGAAGCTTTTTGGAAAAACATTTTCAAGAAGAAGATTCGAGAAGACGTTCTAACTCCTCAGAGGTTAGGCTTCGCATTCCAATTCGTCTAACTAAATAGTCAAACCTTTCTTTTGGAAGGGCTTTAGTTAATAGATCGGCGAGTTGGTAATCAGTCTTCACGAAAAATAATTCAACAGTACCATTTTCGACGTACTCTTTGATGAAGTGATAGCGGACACGGATATTCTTAGTCTTTGAGTGATGAACAGGATTGCAGGATATGGCTATGGCACTTTTCGAGTCACAATACATAGGTATTTTATCGAAAGTAAAGCCATAATCGTGAGTTGTCTCTCATCCATAGAACTTGAGCACAACACGCAGATAGAGACACCTACTCGACTTCGCGGTTGAAAGTGCAAAGGCAATCTTGTTTCTTTGAAGACCGGTGACTAACTTTTCACCCAAAATTATGCTCCTCCGATGTACTTTTGTCAGAACTTGATCACTGCGTGGTCCGCATCCGAAAAGGCAATTAGATCAAACCGATTCCTTCGATACCAAAGTCCCATGTGAATGGATGTCTTGTGCACCGAAGATCCGTTTAACCTCTTTGAGGTGCGATTCGGTAGGCTTTGCACGAAACCGTGCTAATAAGCAAACAACAAAATGAATATCCGTCAACTAGCAATGATGTACATGAGAGAACCAATCATGCTCCGATATTTCTTCGGATCAATAGGTTTCCCAAACAAATCGGCTCCAATTTTGGTGAAGTTACCATTGGTGTTCGAAGCAGTCACAATTATCCATACCATGATTTTTCAAAATCTCGGTTGTGTATTTAGCTTGATTTATAAAAATTCCACGAGGGACCGATGTATTTGTAAACCAAGAAAGAATTTTAGTTCCCCATCATGGACATTTCAAATTTGCTTTTCATGATATTTTCAAAATGTTTTGAAAGATTCGGATTAGTGGACCCAAAGATGATGTCGCCCACGTAAATCGAACAATCAAAATATCGTTTTGCATTTTGTGTAAACAAGGTAGGATCAACTGTTCCTTTGGTGAAATTGTTTTAGATAAGGAAAGAGACGATTCGTCATACCACGCCTCTGAGCTTGCTTTAAACCATAGATTGCCTTTTGAGTTTGTAGACGTAGTCCGGATGTTCCAAGTCGATGAAGCCTTCGGCCGACTCACGTACACTTCTTCTTTTAGAGTTCCATTCAAGAACGCGGTCTTAATGTCCATCTGATAAACCGTGATGTTTTTGTGAGCTGCATATGCTAAGAATATCCTGACTGCTTCAAGTCTAGCTACCGGTGCGAATGACTCTTCAAAGTCTATCCCTTCCTCTTGTCTATATCCTTTGGCCACAAGACGAGCTTTGTTGCGAATTACATTCATATCTTCATCCCTTTTGTTTTTCCATAACCATTTGAGATCGATGACGCGAACGTCAATTGGTCTTGGAACCATATCCCAAGAGTTATGAAGACGGTATTGGAGAAGTTCCTCCTGCATCGCTTCTATTCATGCGGGATCTGCCATTTCCTCCCTAATGTTTTTTGGTTCAATATTGCTAATTGAGCAAAGGTAAATGCACAAGTCGCAATCGGTGGCAAGTTGACGTCTCGTCTGAATTGGCTTGAAGGTTCACCAATAACTTGTTCAATAGGGTGGTCTTTTGTCCACTTCAGAGTAGAAGGATACCGTTGGTTATACGTATGCGAGTTAGATGGTTCTCGTAAGAATGAAGATGATTCAGCTGATTCCGTAGCAAACGGGTTTTCAAATAAGTCTTCATCTAACGTTGCATCGCTCGTTTTGGTTTTGCTCATCAACCGCCGGTAGAACGGGTGCAAGAACCTGTAGTAGATGTAGATGATGTAGATGGAGTTGGTGCATTGGTTTCACCGTTGTAGATGCATCTTCATTGGTGGTGGAGGATGATTTTGAGCGGGTGCAATGGAATGATGGTTTGATGCATTTTGAAGTTCCACCATAGTATTCATCGAACATTAACTCAAGAAATTTTCCCATTCTTGTTCTTTAGGATTGTCATACGCATTGATTGAGCTCTTTGAGGTACGAGTCCCGGCGATGTGTCCGTAAGTCTGTCGATTTAGTGTGGGTTCTAGAGCGAGTCTCTCGAAGCCATATGTGAAAGTTCATCAAATTTCACATTCATCGTCTCTATGATCCTCCTAGTTCTTCATTATACACCACGAATGCCCTCGGAAGATACCAATATCACCTTTAGCTTTCAATTTTCCAAGATCTTCTCTGTCGTTCGTCGGATAGCACAAAGCGCCAAACACGTGAAAGTAAGAGATGTCGTTTTCGTTGTTCACAAGCTCATACGGGTTTTATTGAATCTAGGATGGATTAGGGATCGGTTCGAGTGAAACAAGCAAGGCAACAAGATCGACCCATAGAAATAACGGTGCACTAGAATAGATTAGCATTGTGCGGCGACTTCCACAAGAGTTCTATTTCTTCTTTCAACTACCCCATTCTCACGTGGAGTTCTAACAACCGATGTTTGATGAGTAATTCCAACATCTTCAAAATAAGCTCTTAACTCGATTTGTGAATTCGTGTCGTTGTCCGCTCTACAACTCTTCACGGAGCTTGAAGAAGTACTTGAATACGTTTCGTGAAGGTGATGATGATGCACAGTGCTTCGTCTTTTGATCTCGTAAACTTAACCCATGTATATCTCGAATAATCATCGGCGATAACAAGAATATACTTTTTCCGTTAATGCTTTCAACTCTCATTGGGCCACATAAGTCCATGTGCAACATATGCAACCTTGCTTCCGAACTAGGTACGGTTTGGGTTTATATGATGCTCTTTTGCTTTTCCTTGTTCGCATGACGGACATAGGTGATCCTTGGTGTATTTGAACTTTGGAAGTCCATTGACGATGTTGTCTTTGGCAAGATTGTTGATGGTGTCAAAATTGAGATGGGATAACCGTCGTGCCACAACCAGATCGTGTTCCGGATGCTCGTGTCATAAGACATATTGGTGATGAAGAGGCCATTTGGTTAATGTCGATAGCATACAAGTTTGTATCACGATTCCCGTTAAGAGATCGATGCCATCCAAGTTTCTAAAGAAGCAAGCATTTTCCTAAAAGCAACCTCTAAATCCGCATCACGTAATCGCCTGATCGAGAACAAAAATTGTATCCCAACCCTTGGACATAGTAAACCCGAGTGATCAAATAATTTCCAAAGGTAGATCTCCATAACCCATGATAGTCGCTACATGATCATTTCAAACGTCACGGTTCCCATGAATTTCAGACGAAATTGATCGCAGACTTGATTCCGGTCATGTGCTTGGAGCAACCCGAGTCGACGATCCAAAGACATATTTCGATAATCTACCAATAATGAAGAAGAAGATTTTGGAAACCGTTTAGATTTTGGTTCCTTTGGGTTAGAGGTAAAATCGATCACACTCATAGAAGTCATCTATTGGTAAGACAGTGCATCACTCATTCTTCCATTCTCGAGTGTGAAAGTTCTACCCGTGGGTTTCAAATGTCATCCCTAAAGTAAACATTATGCTCCCTATCGGTGAGTGTAAAGCCTAAGTCTCGCAACTAGTCTTCCTATTCGCTTAGCATAAGTTCTTTTGGGAACATTCTTCTTATGAGCTTAACAATCTCATTCTTAGAAACACAATCATCATGAACATTAGTTAAAGATTTCGTGCAAGTTAAACAAACAGATTCAACCGATTCATTAAACTTAGCAGATTTCATAGGTTCATTACATTCAGATGAAATGTCTTTCTTATTACAAAGCGGTAAATTCCTATGGTGTTCTTCTACTTTCTTCTCTTTATTCAAGCTACTACTCCTAGAGGCATGCGAGACTCAATTGTTCCTTGTATTGCTCTTAGGCTTTAGTCTGCTGCTCCTAGAGTGGCTTTCTAGTCCTGTAGAAGGTAAGGCACACGCATTAGGATTCACATTTTTATCAAGGGAGGTGGTTTCAGCTGTCCTAGTCTCTTTAGAGTGCTTTTCTAAACTTATGTCGTTTGTTCCATATGTTTTAGATGTGGAGGCGCACGATTAGTGGTACTCATCTTAAAAAGGCCAGTGCTAAAACTTTTGGTTTCTCGATAACCGCTTTTCTCTTATCAACATTTTGAATAGGTAGGGGCGGTGGAGTGACCGATTTTGATGAAACATTTTCTCATTGACTTTTGGAGGAGGCATAGAAGCAGACATTTTGGTTTAGAAACCGTTTGGTGACATTTGCTTTCTCCGCATCAATGGTTTTGTAATCACAAGTATCCACCGCCTTTCCTTTTGACTTTCCGGTGAGCCTCAAAAGATCATTTTCGCTTTCATGTCATTGTAGGCACGCTCATACGACGGTTTGTCATATTTGCATTCCTCGCTTTTTCGATCAAGTTGTTAAAATATGAGACATTTTCTTTTCAAGTTTCTCAAGTGCTTTTCATATTTTGAAACAATTGTGGAGGTCTCGGTGGAGTCTTTCATGATCTTCAACGTAATATGTTTGCAAAATGATGGACATAATATCGATGGTCGAACATCTTCAAGAGAGATTCATTTAAAGCTTCCAAAACTTTGATTTGTTCAACACGGTCATTAGCTTGCTTTACGTGGATTTATGGTCCTTGACAAAGTCAACTGTTTCTTTCAAAAACGCTTTGTTCAAAATGAATTACCCTTGCACCGATGGCATTCGGTGAGGGCAATTTGAGTTTCAAAAACTTTCTTTGTTCGATGTCAAAACTAGAGAACCAGTTGTTAGGAGTAATAGTTGTAAGATATAACTTTTCACATACACATCAAACCATAACACAAAGTAGCATATAGATGGAATTCTAGAGAGAAAGTTAGAGGTTTAGGGAACTTAGTGAGAGAAAGTGAAAGATATTATTATGAGCTCCAACTCTACCTTGGAAGGTAGAGAGTATTTATAGTCTTACATAAATCGCCACACATCGGGTGTGGATCGGGCATACATGGGTAAAGACCCGTCCGTCCTCCACGGTGTTACTTAACTAAATTACTACTTAACTTAAGATAACTACGACTACGAGCTTTCTAACGAATACATATACTTGAGGTGACCGACTCTTTAATACCGGAATTTCTAATTCCTAACAATCTCCCCAAGGAGGTCACCTCAATCATGTACCGACTTACATTGAATACAAAAGATATTACATTAACAATTGATCTTGCATTCTTGATGTAGTCCTTTGCTCCTAAGCTCAGACATTGATTCTTCACATTGCATGTTTGGTTACTTCAAGTGGAGGTCTTTCTTGATCCACGTGATAATAATTTTGAGCCATCTTTTGAGATCATCACTATCAAAATCTCTAAGACATCCTTTGTGGTGTTGTGACTTTAGGACCGACATGCTCACATTCGGATCATGATATCTTCTCATCGAGTAGCGGAAGCATTTGTTGAATCATGATATTGGCGGCAGTAGCGAAGCATGGAGTGAAAATATCGAGTCATTGATGCACTAATCATGATTTCTTTTGAGTTGAATGTGTTAAGTGAGCATGCGGTGTGGATTGACCGCTTCATTCGATCACCGCAAACGTCGGGTGTACCGCATACTGTGATTAGCAATAAATCGCACGAAAGTGTCTTTGATCACTTTCGTTGAATTGAGGTACACGCCCACGGTTCCCGTTGATCGATACAAATCTTGCTGTGATCGGTATAATTCAAGAATTTCCTTGATGAGGTTTCGCAATGTTCTAGTTGTTCTCAAACCGAACGTCTCAAAGAAGACAACGGAGTGAGTGAACCAATAATTTTAAGTCCACCGATTGATGAAAAGATATTTGAAAACAATCGTGTATTGCTTAATAGAAATTGTTTTGCAATACAACAAGGTTTTAATGAAAATCAATTATCAATCATAAAACACCTTTGATTTGAAATATCCAGTACACGGTCGATGTGCTAACGAAAAGAGTTTTTAAGCACAAAGACCGGTTTTTCAAAGGTATCCGTCAATCCATAACTCGAACCGTGATTGATTCAAGAGATTGAATCGCCCCATTGTTTACATTCGGTTGTCACATGGTTGATCCATATAATAGATCTCACATGCCACCTACCGTGAGCTTGTTTGATGTTGGCTCGTAAGGCTTTCCATCTTCATTGTGAATATGTAAACACATCACTCGGATGTTACGGCGGTACCACAAGGATAATGCGAGGACTCAAGATATAATCTCTTCCACATTGTGTGAAAAGAGAGTCTTCATTGAAAGTGTCCTAATGAGATTTATTGATGATCTCGTGGCTCTAGACTCAATTTGTGCATATTTGGATCCCGTGTCGAGACTAGGAGAGGGTCTCTTCTTCAATATCAACCATCTCTAAGAGAAAGTCGATAGATAATGTCGGTTCCCGTGAGAATGAAACAAGTCCTTTTAAGAGGAACTTGAGTGGTTTGGAAAGTTGAAGTGCGGTGCGCCTTTGGGTCCATGATGTCTTGTCTTCAATACCGATGTTACCATCGGTAGCATATGAATTGAACCCGGTTTACGCCTAAGGTTGAATAAATGGAGGGCTATTTGTTTTCACCCTTTCTCATTCAATTATTTTAATTCTTCAACCCTTCTTGCTTACCGAGACTTCATAGCTAGAACCTTGTTGGGTTTATTCGAAGACTAGCTCGGTCTTAGTCCGCACTCTTCCCATATCTCATTTTCTCCTTTTAACATCATACCTAAGGACTTCTACACTAACTAGTGGATTGTCCTCGGTAGATCCCTCCTGCTCGGCGGATCATGGGAACATATACCTAACCTTATCATCCTTATCTCACCGTACATAAAGTAAAGTTGGTCGGTCTATTTGGTATTGTTCGTCCGCCATTGGATCCAATTGAAAACCATTTGAAAATCAATTCGGATACTTGTGATATATTATCAAAGCATTTTGTACCGAATTGTTTTTGATATTTTAGAACGAGAACTCCCCTCAACATGTGCATCAAGTATTTGAAAATGTTTAGCACACGGAGGCAAGAGATGTAATTAACTTCTTTGATTACCATTTTCTAAAGATATCAACATCACTTCCATATCAAATCAAGTAGATATAGGATTTCCGGAAGGATGAGGTTTCCATAAATTTGCTCCCCTCAATATGTGCCTCGAGGTTTGAAAAGAGTTTTGCACATACTAGAGGAACCCGCACATGGGATAAGTTGATCACATTTCAAATCATAGGTTTAAGATAGATGCTCCCCTCAACATGTGCATTGAAAAATTGAAATCGTTTGTCACATGTGGGAAGGATAGCATGTACATCCTTATAAAACCATTTACGAATTATCGCTTAAACCAATTTAAATCACACATTCTCCCCCGATCACAATTATCAAATCATTTGAGATTTGTGATCTCTTATAGATTTAAATTGATTTTGAAAGCTTTTTAAGGGGAATTGTGACTTGATTATGAAAGTGTTTTAACTGATAAGGATCGGATTTAAGACTTTAAACTCCATTGATAAAACATGCATGTATATCTTTTGAAAACAATTTAATGCCAAATAACTTTTTAATTTAATTGAAATCATTCTCCCCCTCAATCAATGACATAGGTTGTTGATTGAGAGATAGAGATTTTGACATATGAGTCCTGATGATTATCAAAAATAGAGACTGAGTTATTTTTCAAAGCATTTAGTTTTCAGCAGATAACTGTTTATAGAATCAGAGCATGGAATTAGAAAACATGGTGAAACATGGCTCGTTCTTTCTTTTTAAACCGGTTATTGCTCGAAAATGACAATAAACCATTGTTTCTCTTTCTCCCAAAAAAAATATATATATATATATATATATATATATATATATATATATATATATATATATATATATATATATATATATATATATATATATTTTAATATAAAATTCGAACAACATCTAAAGTCCCGTGTCATTCTTTGAATGACAACATCAAGACCGTAGATATTATCGAATCGAGAGAAACATGACAAAATGACAATATTTTTGAAGATTTTCAATTTTTCAAATTTTTATGGATTTTGAAAGTTTTATATTTTTCTATTTGATTTTGAAGGTTTTATAATTTTGTATTTTGTTTTCGAATAGATATATACAAGAGATAGATGAAGATAGACCTTTACTCCTCGTCTTCCTCCCGAAGACGTTTGAGAGTTTCGGTTGAAGGCTTTTCAAGCCAAGTCGTGGAAGAATAAACTCAAAACGTTCTCTTGGAAGAGCTTTGGTGAAGATGTCTCGCTAAGCGATATTCGGACCTCACAAAATATAGTTCCACCACACCTTTTTCCACTTGTTCCTCGATGAAATGATGTCGAATGTCGATATGCTTTGCTCTTGAGTGTTGAACGTTGTTGCATGAGAGAGCAATAGCACTTTATTATCACAAGAGAGGATTTTGTTGAATTCAAAGCCATAGTCGGATAATTGAGATCTCATCCATAAGATTTGAGCACAACAAGATGACATGGCTATGTATTCACCTCTGTAGAGGAAATAGAAGTACTCATTTGCTTCTTTGAAGACCACTCACAAGCTTATCACCCAAAAGCGAGCACCTCGACGTGCTTGACGAGTATCTTGACAACCGCATGATCAAGATTCAGATAGGCCGTTAGTGACATACCGGTGTCCTTGGTACCATAGTCCCATATTGATGGTTCCTTGGAGATACCGAAGACCCGTTTAAGCGCTTCAAGGTGCTTTTAGTAGGCTTAGCACGGTATCTAGCACACATGCAAACAAATGAACAAGATGTACGGTCTACTAGCGTTGAGATACATCGGGATCCAATCATACTCCGATATTTCGTTTGGTCAATCATGATCCACGAGAGGTCCTCATCTAGTTTGGTTCGGTCAATCATGGGGGTGTCAGCGGTCACTTGAATCAAATCCAAATTTCTTTAAAATCTGTTGCATATTTAGATTGATTTATGAAAATGCCTCCGGACTTTGAGAAATTTGTAATCCCAAGAAAATGACATTTGTCCCATCATTGACATTTGAAACTTTGAACTCATTTCATTTGAAAACGATCACATTCCATTGGGTCATCGAGGCAAAATAATATCATCAACATAAATTTGAACATGAATCAAATGTTTGCCCGACTTCACGGTGAACAATGTAGGATCAATCGCTCCTTTGATGAATCCGGTTGATAGAAGAAACTTTGATGATGTATCATACCATGCCCTGGAGCTTGCTTTAAAGCGTAAAGAGCCTTCTTCAAACGATAAACGTGAGTAGGATGCTCTTGATTCACAAATCCTTCAGTTGGGCGACGAGATGACTTCTTTAAGATCTCCGTTCGTAAATGCCGTCTTTACATCCATCCGATAAACTACCATGTTCTTACTAGCAAAGATTAGCGGAAAGATTACGATTGCCTCGATTCGAACAAGCTGGAGCAAAAGATTCTTCAAAGTCTATACCCTCCTCTTGACGATATCCTTTAGCAACTAATCGAGCCTTGTTCTTCAAAGACATCACCATGCTCATCAAGTTTTACTTTGAAGATCCATTTTAGAGCTATAATCATAGACGTCTCGAGCAGTACTAACTCCCATACATCAAGACGATCAAACTCATGAATTTCATCTTGCATGGCATTGAACCATTGTCTTCATTCATGGCGGTTTAACATCTTTTGGTTCGATCTTAGATAGTACGGAGTTGAAGAAACACCATAAGGCATCGGTTGCAAGTTGTTTCCGGGTTGATACAGAGACGAGAGGATTTCCAATGATGTTGTCTAATGGATGATCGTGAGTCCATTTTACGAGGTGTTCATGTGGCGGTTGTTGAGGAACCGAGGTAGCGAGTCGATGTCTCTGAAGAAGGTGGTTCGATGATGATTCGTGAGTAGCAAATATGTTTTCAAAAGGAGCATCTTCGGAGTGGCAAAGGGATTAACTTCATCATAGATGCGAAACATTTCCATGATGTACATTTGAAGAATGATGATTTGTTGATGAGGCGAAGGATCGCAGACGGTGCTTCTTGACTTAAAGATATTGAGGCAAGGATTGACTTCATTCATCGGAATCGAGCATCCTCTGTTGTAGGGATCAACACCTCATTAGTAATTGAATCATACGAGTTCATCAAACATAGGATCAAACAATTTCTTTACATCATCTTGAGATAGAGGTACATATGGAGTTTCTTGAGAGGAGTTTGGAACAAGAGATGAACCAATGGGACTGTTTTGAAGTGCGGGTCTGAAGTGGAGTGTCCAGAGCCATTTGACCGGTCACTCATCAAGCGTAACGTGAATTGTTTCTATGATATTTCGGGTTCTTTTGTTGTAGATTCGGTATCCCTTTTGTTTGATGCATATCCTACAAATACTCAATGTCGACTTTGGCCCTAAGTTTGCCTAAGTCTTGACCTCATTAGTTGGATAGCACAATGCACCAAACACACGAAGGAAAGATAGATTAGGTTTTCTGTTGTGGACAAGTTCATATGGAGTTTTCCATGAGCAGTGTGAATCGTGGAGCGATTTTGTGTGTAGCATGCGGTGGCAATTGCTTGACCGGAGAAACATTGGAACCTTTGAGTATATCGGCATTGTTCTAGCGGCTTCAACAAGAGTACGATTTCGTCTTTCAACTACACCGTTCATTGAGGGGTTCGTGGAACACTTCTTTGATGGTGATTCCAACGCTTTCATAGAATTCACTAAGTTGTTTGTTGACAAACTCGGTTCCATTGTCTGCTCGATAATTCGACGCTTTGTTTAGTCGAACTCGCATTTGTTTGATGAGTTTGATGATGATATCGGAGTTTCATCCTTTGTCCTTAAGAACTTGACCCGGTGAATCTAGAGTAATCATCAACCACAACTAACACATATTTCTTCCCAAAGATATTCTCGCACCTCATAGGTCCACATAATCCATATGAAGAACTTCGTCGTGACGAGTTAGTAGGTTTGGGTTTATGGGCATACTTCTTGCTTTTTCCCAATTGACATCTTTGAACAAAGATGATCCTTTTCATACTTTAGTCTAGGTAAACCTACAACTAAGTCTTTTTCGAAAGATCGTTGATGGTGCCGAAGTTCAAGTGATTGAGACGACGATGCCATAACCATGACTTTGTTTTTGAAGCCTTTGATAGCAAGCGATTGGAGAAGCCCTCATCATGTCATCGATAGAGATGGTGTAAAGATTTGACCCACGAGTTCCTTTTAGCGTTCCTTACCATTAAGATCTCTAACAAAGCGGTATGTTTTACAAGGCAACTTCTAGATCGTAATCACGTAATTGACCAACAGAGAGCAGTTATGACCCAAACCTTCTACATAGTAAACTCTAGAGATGACACTATCACCAACTACATAATCTCCATAACCCATGATAGCAACCGAAATGATCATTACCAAATCTAATGAGTCCGATGAGCACGAGTCCGGTACCACGAGCGATTTGAACGATCTGCGGTTGAACACGGACAAGAATGGATAAGCGGATAATTGGGATCCCATGCAAGAATGGGTTCCATTTGGTTAGTAACAATGTTTGGAACACCCATATCGAAATAGAAGCATTCATATCGAGAAAGTGAGGCAATGGAATCGTTGTGAATAGATGCGATACTAGTGTCGATTATTAGCCACATTCATAGTGTGATCACTTCTTAAGGGAATAGTTCTACCAAGAGGCATCCATTTTCTAGTGGGCATTATCGATTAGTCTTAAGACTAACGGTGTCCAATAAAAGCCTATTTTCTTGAATGTTCTTCTGTGGGTTTCCTTTGTTTTCTAACTTTCTTTCGTTTTGCCTTTTAGCCTTCTTAGCAAGAATTTTAGCATTAACAATATTAGCTGGACAATTAACATCATTAGGCGGACCGGTAACACCACATTCATGATTAGAAGCGAATTCAAGCAGACATCGGTACAAGGTTTGCAAATAGTATCGAATTGAATTAATTCTGATGCGCCTATGGCTAATACTAGAATCAACACGATTCATTTTATTCGATTCAAACTTAAAGTTCCTAGATTGTTCTTCTACTCTTTTCCGATTGCACATTCTTAGCTTGTGAGGTCCTATCATTCCTTGTATTGTCTTGAGACTTTGACTGCTCCCTTTAATGTCACCGATTACTCTGTAGAGGAATGGGAACATTAGTTTGTTTTACTACTCTTTGCACCACTGTTTAGATGTCTTTGGGATCGAACTACATGCTGGGTGCACTACGGTTCACATTCTTAACACTAGAGGTCTTGAGATTTGTACTCCTAGAAGGCACACTTGAGTTCTCTTTCTTAGCATTAGCGGATCTAGAATCGAACTACTCAAGGGTACACTACGGTTCACATTCAAAACATTGGGAGTCGAGTGCATATCATATTTGGCATTAGGCATCGAGCATGGAATCAAAGGGTTAACTCTCTCACCTAATGTCTTTGGGCATATTGTGATCAAGCATTCTAAGATTTCTTGAGATCGTTTGGCATATAAGCATGCATGTCCAATTGCATTATCATGAGGTTTCTCTAGCTTATCCTCTTCAACAATCTCACGCATGAGACATTCTAGGCAATCCTTAAGGGATGAGAAGTATGTTTGAATGGCAAGTTTGTTGTTCCTTAGATGAGGAGGACATATGTCACGAGATAAAGCATATTTATTACAAGAGTGAACCTTTGATACAACATTCTCCCATTGGTCATTGGCATTTTCCTTTAACGACCCTTGATTCTCAATTTCCTTTTGCAATGAAGCTATTTGTTCGTTGTTTTTGTTACGAGTGACTTTAATTGATTCAAATAACTCATTGAAATGACGTTTAACCTTTTCATTTTCGCTAGAAAACTTTCGTTTTCCTTTTGTAAAGCATTTACTAGGTTTTGAAGATGAAACGTTTGAGAATTCGAGAATCTAAAGGAGGAGGCATTTGGGAACTGTCATATTGTTCGTTTGACCCTTTAATTGAGAGATTTGGGCTTTCAACTTTACGATCGTGTTACACCGAGCTTGAATCATTCATCTCGTTTGTTAATTTGAAAAGCGCATCAAACTCGGAGCATCGAAGATGTCTTGATATTTGAAGTTTTGACATTTTCTTTGAGATGTTGATATTTTAGTTGTAGATTAAAATACTCAACTTCTAGTTTAGAAAAATGTTTAACCAAATTGTCGTGATCATCCGTTCAATTTTCTCATTTAGTTTAGAATTAGTTTTTCAAGCTCAATGACACGATCATGGAGACTTTCGAGGCGCGAGATAGTTCATGAAATTTGGAAGCATTAATAGAGCAATTTGAAGCGATGAAAAAGACATCTTGAGCAACACATTCAATAATAAGATTCTCATTTAATGTATGCGAGTTCTTTCTCTCAATCTCATTATATTTCAAATTGCGCTCATAGTCACTAACTTCAACAACCATTGCATCAAATTCCTTTTCCATTCCTTAATATCGGTTTCTATCCCCTTTTAAGACTCTCAAAGTGATCTTTTAGAAGTTTAAAGAAGGGCATGACCTCGTTAAATAACATTCTTTCATTTGTTCAAAACCCTTTCTCCTTGATTATACATGGGTGTGATCCTCTTCTTGCAAGTTTTCTCAAAATCAACAAATAGTTGAAATATAACGTATTGGCTAATTAATGTCTTGCTTTTAGTGGAAATTGTTCTAGGTACAAGATGTATTGGTGTATTAGGAGGATACACGTCGCTCTAGGCATTTTCCTAAGGGAGGGTTTGCTTCAACAATATTTTCCGCTCGCTTATCTAAATCTTTTTCCGAAGACTTGTTTGGAGTCAACAAAGTCTCGAGGCTTAAACTTGTTCAAGGAAATCCAGTTTTCCTTCTTGTAATCATGAGGAGTGATAATTATGTTTTCTCTTTGCATTTGGGATCATTTTGTTTCTTATTCATCTTTTCCTAGTGATTTCATTTAATTTCTTATCTTCCTCGGTGCACTCAACGCAACTAGGTTTACGCCTAGGCTTAAGGACTTCATTACCATCATAAAGCACCTTATGAGCATTTCTAGCCTTTTAATTACCTCTGGATTTGGTTCCTCAACAAGGGAATGCTATGCTTATCGCTTAAGACTCGATGTTTGGTAACCATGTGAGCGATCGAATGGTGTTTCCTTGTATGTACAACTTGTTTTCAAGTTTGTTTTTCAAAGTTTTCGATTAGAAAATCTCTCAAGAGTTTTGATTCCTTTGCATTAAATTCTTGCTTAAGCATTTTCATATTTTCTTGAAGTTCTTGTTTTGCTTAATGTTTTAGAAAGTTTTTCTTGCAAGGAATGTAATTCTTGTTTCAATACTTCTTCTCTAAACTTACTTTTTCTAATTAATGTACTCACTTGGTCATCCATTTCCGCTCACGAGTGGTCAACTCAAATTTTGCACGTTGTTCATAAATAGCAACACGTTCCTTATAGGCATTTAGTTGTAAATTACGGAATCATCGGGAGCACATGCGGTGTATTCATCAAAGACATAGTCATTGTTGATCGCAGAAGATGCATCACTTGGTACAACTTCACTTTCACATTGTTTCACGTATTGATCGTATGGGACAATATTGTTATTACCCATATTTTCAACATTTGATTCAATAGTTTCATTGGTTGTACTTTGTCATGCATCATTGCACATCGACATCATCGTATAGTTTTAATACCCGAGATGAGTTTGTCCTTGGATGGGCCACCTTGTGGTGAAGAAGAGACCTGGGAGAGACCATTGGAGAAATGCTAGCCAAAAAATTGTGTGTGTGTGGGTCCATCATCTACATCAGTCGTATGCATCACGATCAATGACTTGAAAGGCATTCGATGATTGTGACCTATCTCTTGAATAGGTTGCTCATCCACATCGCATCATAGGTCTTGGCATTGCCCTCGAAGAAAGCGACAATTCCTCTTCATTCAAAGCAAGCACCATCGTCTCCGAGCTTGTGCCAAAGATTTTATCTCTCAAGTAATCGGCGATACGCGGACGCTTTAGAGATGTGCGGTTCCTTGCAATGTGTCCCTCACCACCACGGTTATAGCATTTGATGGGCTTAGCTTGACCTTGGTTACCATTCCTTCCTCGATTACGGTTGCCAACATAACCTCTCGGCTCCACCTCGTCCACGATCATATTGTCTTTCCTGAATCGGTTGCACCACGATCCTTCCATCTTTAACAAAGTGGCTTGATTGTGTGGGTTAGATGCGATTCGAGGTTGTTGTTGGTTTGTGGGAGAGTATTCATGTTTTGACTAATGAGAAGAGCAAGTTGATTAATGAAGCTACCCACGTGAGCATCGGCATCGCCTTGTTTGTACATAGGATCGGGAATGAGTTTGTGCTTACCATTACCCAAAGGTATGACTTGTGATGCTTTGGTTGTGATTCGATGTTTGAGTAGAAAGTCGTAGAGTCATTAGGCGAGTGGTCTCTCCACAGTTGGTTTTGAACCGATTGAGAATCAATTTTTCAAACATAGCATGTCTCTCATTCGAAGGAGGAAGGCATAGAGTTGCTCATAGTTTGTATTCTTCAATCCTTTAGTGAGCTTCACAATGTAACAAACTTGTGCCATTCGGGATTCATGTTGTTCACAAATTTTGAGTTCAATCGAATGTTAGGCATAGTCATTCGATGTTCCTCATGTCATTAACTAACTTATGAAATCTCACATAGTACTCATAGACATTCTCATCCGGTTTCATCTTGAAGTGCTCAAATTCGTCATAGAGTTGGGATTCTCTGCCTTCCATAGTTAATTTCAACACAGAGAAGCATCTTTACATTGTCCCAAACCGCCTTAGCATCCGTGTTATGATTGATCGACTTGTAGATGTCTTTAGGAAGACCTTGAAGAACAATGTTTGAAGCCACGATGTCCGCATCGAATCTCTTTTTCTCCTTATCATCAAGCTCATCATACATCTTAGGTATGTCCATTCCGTAAATGTGAGTACCATCTTCATTAGTATCAAGTATGTCTCTAGTCGTCTCAACTCGATATGGTCCTTCATCAATGGATTTGAGAATGTTGACACCATTTTCCTTTCCAAGGCAATACTGACCGATTCGTTGAGCCCAAGAATCGTAGTCGATTCTGTCAAGCATGGGTGGGCAGTATCTCGAGCCGGTGACTTGAACATCCTCGACAGCAGTGGAGATGATGGTGAGGAGCGTTGGTAGACATGTTAATAGATTATACGGATTTTATAACTCTATGATTAAACCGGAAATAGATTCTTTCACGGATTTTACTAAATCAAGAGAAAACCGTAAACAATCACTCAAGTTGCTAGAAGATAATGCACTAAGTCGCTAGAAGATAATGCATTAAGTCGCTGAAGATAATGCACTAAGTCGCTAGAAGATAATGCACTAAGTCGCTAGAAGATAATGCACTAAGTCGCTAACTCTTAATTCGCTAGACAACTAAGTCGCTAGAGTCCCAAGTCGCTAGACAAAGCAAAGAAGTCGCTAAGTAGTAACTCGCTAACCCTCAAGTCGCTAGCAAAATTTTGGCGACAGATTAAGCTAGACAAGTCGCTAGAGATACAAGTCGCTAAAGAGCAACTCGCCATGAGACCAAGTCGCTACCACCTGTCGCCACTCGTGGTGGAGAGTCCACTACTTGTACTTTAACTCGCTAGATCTAACTCGCTGGGTTTAACATCGTAACTCGCTACAATTTTGTAAAGCAAGTCGCTACGAAGAAAATTATCCGTGAACTAAGCCGCTAGCATGAAAACCATATAAACATCACTTTTCAATCCAAAACAACCCAACCAAGATGATTCAAGCTTACCAAATGAAAACCTAAACACTTGTGATGATTCTAAACATAAAAGTACTAACAAAATTCAAACTTTAACACAAGAAATCAACCAAATGATGCAAAACCACTAAACTTTTTCAAACTCAAAACCACCTAAAAACCACTAGAAATCCAAAGATGTGCAAGATATGATCTAACCATGGCTCTTGATACCAATTGTAAGATATAACTTTTCACATACACATCAAACCATAACACAAAGTAGCATATAGATGGAATTCTAGAGAGAGAAAGTTAGAGGTTTAGGGAACTTAGTGAGAGAAAGTGAAAGATATTATTATGAGCTCCAACTCTACCTTGGAAGGTAGAGTATTTATAGTCTTACATAAATCGCCACACATCGGGTGTGGATCGGGCATACGGATGGGTAAAGACCCGTCAGTCCTCCACGGTGTTACTTAACTAAATTACTACTTAACTTAAGATAACTACGACTACGAGCTTTCTAACGAATACATATACTTGAGGTGACCGACTCTTTAATACCGAGAATTTCTAATTCCTAACAATAGTGGTTTTAGTTTTAACAGTGTCTTGAAGATCCACAATTCTAGTTTTCACATTTTCTAAAATACTTCTCGCATCACTTGTGTTAAAAGGATTGTTTGAAGACATTTGTTCAATGTTCGAAGAGAATTTGAGACAACAACCGGTTTTGAAACAGATTTTGAAACAGTGTTGACTCTTTGTTTGAAACACTTGGTGTGATGGAGAACTTTGACTTTTCTTTTGATTAACAAAAGTAATTCCGTTAATTTTGTTCCATTTGTTATAATCAATTGGTTTGATTTCGAATTCTTTTGTTTCATTTTGATCTACTCTCTCGAGATAGTTCTAACGTTTCAAGAGAATCACGAACAATAATGGGTTCATGCAAAACATTTCCATTGTTTAACACATTCCGAGATTTCGAGCTTTGAGGAACGAAGAAGGTCGTTACCAAGTGCCATTCTATTATTAGTATGAAAACGCGGATTTACTTGATTAGAAAGCATCTTGATTGTTTGAGCGAATGACCCGTTTAAAGCAAATTTTCCAAAGTTTGGATTTTTTCATTTTATCAAGAATTTCATCAAGAAGAGAATGTTAGGTCACTAGTTTTACAACACAAGCTTATAGAGAAAGAGATGAAGGCGGATGAACAAGCTAAACACACACACACATGCGTATAATATGAAACGGTTATGCAAAAGAGTGAATGAGAGAATAACTTGAACAACCAACCTCAAATGAGGGTTTACAATAGTTATATAGGCAAGGAGCTAGGCAACACTCCTCTCCTTCCCTATTCCTTATTGGGCTTGGGCCTCGACTTATGGGCCTTCTACATGTCGGACCTTAAACAAACATAAAGGCCATAATAAAGCTACCTATTACATATGAAATATAAATACTTGAAATCTTGTTTAGGAGTGATTCCAACAATCTCCCCTCAAGTATATATGAATGTAAGCGGTGAAAGCGTTGATGTAATAGTAAATTGTGACGATCTTCCGACGTCTTCTTTCTTGTGAGAGGAATTGTCTTGATTGAACAATCTCCCGGTGTAGAGATCGTTATCTTTGAGCGTTATGCTTGACGTCATCTTTAACTTTGTTCTTTGATCATTGTTCTTTGTGGTGAAAGTGATAGTATGTTGTTATCGCATCGATGCGCTTTTCAGTGCGCTTGTTGCTCCGGTGTCTCCACGTCATTCTTCAACATGCTCACACGCCTATGACGTTGGAATTCAATCTTGATGAAGTTCTTTAAATCTTTATCATTGTAGATTCTTTGGTTTGTGAAGAATCATTCGACGGTTGTGTTGCTTTTGAATAGAACTTCCATTAGTGTTGATGTTGGCGTGAGCATGAGAAGAATCAAGACGATCATCCCGCTCCGGAGCTTCCATAAGAAGAAAACATTGCAAACGGTTAGTAATAAGCGGTTTCCAGACTTACAAGTTTGAACTCGAGAGTGTTAATGAGATAGTGTGAAAACACAACTCTAATTCTTACAAAGGCCGTTCTCGAACCGGAGTCCCACAAGTGAGATAACGCGATGTACCGAAATACATCTACAGATTCGGATGAGTCGCCGAGGTACACCAAGCATCACCTCACGATCAGACCGTTTGAGACACACTCCGCGTAATCCACGGGAGTTACTGAAATGATGACTTGTCGTGGTCGTTTGATGTTGACCCGGCAGAGTTTCCATTCAATCACCGAGGAGCACGGATGTGAACCTTCTCATAAATGTTCTCGACGATTGCTAAGATCATGAAGGACTCGATATGAACCATCGAATCATCAAGATCTTATTTGTTGATCAACAAGTGATTAAATGTCAAGTGTTCCTAAGAGATCTTTTGATGAATCTCGTGGCTCTAGACTCAATAGTGCGTTTTGGTTTTCTGAGTGGAGACTAGGAGAGGGTCTCCTTCTTCAATACCGGCGATCTCTAAGAGAAAGCCAATAGATTATGTAGGGTTCCACGTGAGAATGAAACAAGCTTCATTGAGAGAAACTTGAGTGGCTAAGAAGGTTTAGTGCATACGCCTTCGGGTCCATGACGACTTTTAATCTTCAATACCGGTGTCACTAAGTGACAACCGGTAGTATATGAATTGAACCGATTATCCGCCCTAAGTTGAATAATGGAGGGCTATTTCTTTTCACCCTTTACTTTACATTTCTTTTTGATTCTTCAACTCCTTCTTTCTCCGATTCTCATTTTCTCCTTTTATAATCATTCCTAAGGACTTCTAACACTAACTAATGGTAGTGTCCTTGGGTAGATCCTCCGACTCTGGCGGATCATAGACAGTTATTCCTAACCTTAGTCACCTTATAACTCCATGACTATCCTATGTTTGCCATTATAACCATCGTAAGTTAAAATATCTCTCAAAGGGTTTGTAGATGAAAACATGTTTGAACCACGGTGAGAGATAAGTTTTTGCATAAATACTCCCTCCACATGTGCTTAATAGTTTTAAAGGTTAAATGCACGGTGAGGAAAGAGCCAGACTTTTGAATTGATTCGAAGATAGACAATCTCCGCGAGACACGGTTACGTTGAATAGTTAAAGAGATACATTGTCGACTTTTAGGTGACAACTAGCTCTAATAACTATCTTGAAGGTGTAGACAAACCTCGAAGGTTGTCATACCGTCGAGTTCATGTCTATCAAGAGTTTCTCGAATGGTACTTTCTACTTGGACAAGTCCTTTGCGAGACACGTTTACATCACTAGCGAACTAGCTTGAAATTATTACCCGTCCAGACAAGTCTTTTCGAGTTACTAACAGTTTAGTACCGCCAATTCGTAGGTTAAGTCCGAGGTACCTGATTCATTTGCATTTTGTACAACATATTTCTTATCACATAATTTTCTCCCCTCAAAAATGGCATATAAGATGTTATTTTTGAAACATTTTGAGAATAAATATGACCATTTTGAGTTTTTGGGAAGAGTGACCACTTGTGAACAATTTGTGAACAAAGTTTTAATTCAAATACTCCCCTCAACTAGTGATATAAGCGGTTGAGGTTTAGAAAATCATATGGGAAGTACTTGTCTTTTGAGCAAAACCTTGAAAAGTGAAAGGTTTGATAGGTTTTACTCAAAAATAAGAAGCTTTCGCTCCTTTTATAAGGATTGTGGCATCGAGGCGCACTACGTGGTCCTTTCTTGACCATTACGGGTTGTACATCTGTTATGTGTGCACAAGCCATTCACATATAAAATCATGCATCCAAAATATTATGAAGGAAACAATTCAAGGGGTACCAGAAGTGCGTTGATGTTCCTGAGAGCTTGTGCAGTATGCTGAAAGCGGTGATGTTTCTCCCGGTCGACCACCAACATAGCTCTCAGCGCTCGAATCGATCCCTTCGAACAACCGCTCATCAATCATGGTGATGATACGTCTCACATCCCTCCTTTCACGAGAATTCCGGTAGCTTAGATTTCCAACTTTCGGTATATCCTTCAATCAGACGCCAATCCATCCCTAACCATCTTCAAGGTATGATCCCGAATTTGTGGAGCTCACTACACGCCATTAAACAGTTCTGCGAAGTTCACTGCGGTAAACAATGCCGAAAGGTTTGCCGATGAGCGTAAGTTGTTTGAGTGGTTGATGTCGAAGATCAAGGCGTGGTGGAGTGAAGTTTACACGCTTCGATATGATTCAACGACCATCCGGATATCTTCGACCGTTCTTTGATCACAATGCGTCTAATGAAGATGAGAACCGACTTGATAAATTCACGTTGAACTTCGATCGAGAATTGTCGCACGACCATACTTTGGCAAGGTACAAGTCTTCGATGTCGTTGAGGACAAGTTCTCAAAGTCACCGAGAATTCATAGTCCTGTTCATCTTGTCGTTTGACTATGATATTCTTCAAGAATGTGTAGTCCCACTTAGACTTGAGATCAATGTGTTTGATGGCCACGATGTCCTTTGAGCAATACACTTCATGTTGAGACTTGAACGAGGCGACACGTAGTAGATTCTTCGCGCTCGTGCCAATGATGAATCCCATACAATGCATCTTGGTCGTATGCTTGCACGTTGTCGAAAACAAGTGATTTGCACGTTCCTCGATAGCTATGCGTTTGAGTAAATAGTTTGGAATGGAAGAGTCGATGATGTAGCGTATTTTCGTGAACCATCGCCACCATGGAGAAGAAATTCTAGGTCTTTGTTGAAGAAATATCGAAGGAATCCTTGGTTCATCTGGTTGGCGATTGTTGGTAGAGGTTTGGTCGGTCGATGTAATATGGAGGGTTGTTCCGTTTAGTGAAGTCGATGTTTGCTTCGGGTTGAGCCAATCCATGTTGTTAGACATGGCTCGAGCAATGTTTTCAAGGTGATATTCAACCTCGATTGCACTTTCCGATTTGTTTTTCAAAAGAAGGAATGCGTCATTCTTGATGCGCTTCAACTCGGATTTCGTCATCTTCTTCACACGGAATCTTTCTTGCAAGATTTTGCATGCTCCAAGGTACTACCGTCACCAATTCTTGACCTTCTTCGGGGTAGGGAGTGTCGTTAACAAGAGTAGCAAACCAATCAAATTCGCAGCTTTATCGTCATCAAGCCATGATACGACGTCATTCGTAGTCGCTTTCTTCTTCGCTTTGAAGGTTTTGATGATGATATTGGTTTCGCACTTGTTTAGGTGAGGTGGGTTGTTGTCGGGGCTCAAGGACCTCTTCATCGTCACCACCCGTGAATCCAAAGTAGTCACTGCTTTATGAGTCGGGGTGGTAACTCGGAATCATCCCGAGGTTTATCGAGAGAAGACCGGGTGATGGAGACTTAGGTTGAGAAGAAGTCCGATGTGGAGGAGGTGGCATAGATGTAGATTGACCGCATCGCTCGGCGCTTAGGTGCGAGTCCTTATCCTTATCATCGTCATCTCTTGGTCGTTTTGATTGAATGGTCGACTCCTTGCATGATGATCCGAGTTGATAGTCAAGTAGAATTTCAAAAATTTAGCTTCATCTGAGTAAACATTCCGATCTCTTTGACATTTGCATCACAAGTTTAGCGATTAACTTTCAGTTCGAGAGATCGACTTCTTTTGCCATTGTATGTTTGACCAATGCTACGATGTTAGGGGTGAGTTGTCGGAAAATACTTCTTTGTCACACTGGGACAAATGTCGAGAAGAAACTTGTGGGTTTGTTCTCTTGTCGACTTCTCCGTTCCTTTTGGACTTTTGAACGATATCACGAAGGTACTTTTGAGTGTAACCTTCAATCATTTCATTTAGTTCCCCCGACGATGACTTCTCATGAATTCTCGAATAGCTTTCCTATCTTTCCGCATCTCGTCATTCTCATCATGTAAATCTCGCATTTGTTCAAGATACCAATTAAGTTTTCTTTGAAGCATGTCCTTCTTTCTAACTTGTTTGACATGTTTTCACAATTCTTGCATGTGTTTGAGAAATCCAAGATTTAGGTGGTTTCTTCACGGATTTGGATGATGATCTGGTTGACTTAGTTGATGGTGGTGGTGATGAATGAGAAGAAGAGTCCGATGATGAGGAGACATGAGGAGACTTCATGTCCTTAGGAGTTTCTGAGGTTTTCTCCTTTGAGTGAGTTGGACTGTCTAGAAGAAACTTTGTATAATCATCCTCGTCATCCTTAGACTTTTCTTTCTCGGCCTCGCTTTCAAAATCATACATAATGGTGTCTTCAACAAAGCGGTTGTTGCGAAGAGTGGTGGCACCGATCCCTTATCGGGTTGATTAACCGCATCGGGATGCGGAGAGGGAGCGGCACCACTTGATCCTCCGGGGCCACCCATTTGATCTTTAGCAAAATCGGTGCCTTTTGAATGTGTCTGACGTTGTGAAATCTTTTCTGTATGATTTATCCAATTGCTCTTCTTCATCTTGAGCTCTCATCATAAGGTACAATAGCCGGAGTCTTCCCTTTTCTTGGACAAATGGAGGACTTGGAGGTTTTGTCACCGAGGTGTGTGTTTGGTTGCGATTGCGAGTAATGAACCTCTTCATACATCTCGGTATCTTGAGCTCTCATCCCTAAGTTGTCTTTGAGGTTCAAGTGTGGGAATAGGTTCGGCTTCCTTTACGGGAACAATCCTTTTAGAAGGAACTTTCCTTTTAGGTACCTTCCTTTGACTCACGTAACTTGTTGTGCTTCCTGCACTTCCTCTTACGGTTCTCCGACGGGTGTTCGAGAGGATTTTTCGTCAAGATGACCAACTTTGCCTTGTCTCGACCGCTTCCAGATACCTTTAGTACGATTCTAGCTTTCGACATCTTGATTAGAAGGAAATCGGCAAAGACGGCACCTTGTTTCTTCGTGGACGTTTCCTTGATTCAGCGAGAGAGAATAGGTTCCGTCAACATGTCGTGATTGTCGGGGTCATTGAGCCTCTTGGGAATATCGGGATGAAGTCCAAGTGCTCTCTCGTATCAACGATTTAGTATATCCGATGTAGGGAATCTTTGAGCCAAGTTTGTTGAGAAATGACATCATGTCATCCCAAATCGAGCTTCAATAGCGATGTGTTTCATGTTGACGAATGCCCAAAATATTTGCGTTCTATGAGCTTAGGATGCTCATAGCCGCTATCACGACCGTAAGCTTGAGACTTGGTGATGATCATGTAGAGTGTTCTCCATGGTTGAGGAATACTCTTAAGCTCCACGTGAGAGTGCTTGGTGATTACTCCCGTAGCCTCATCATAACCGATATTGATTAAGAATTGGAGAGTTAACTCTTGTTGGTGTGGCATAAATTTTGGTTGGATTGACTTGAGGAATAAGGAAGCGAATTTTAAATCTGCAGTGTAATAGTGACTTGTTTGTGGTTCGAGTCAACATCACGTGATCCTTCCTTTGACCCTTTCCATAGTGTTCCGTAGGCTGCTGGATGTAGATCTCGGGAATGGTTGCGAGTGAGTAAGCATGTTCGATACTGGTGAGTCCTCGTAATATCGATAGCAATAAGACATGAAGATTCGAGCAAGTAAGGGTGTCAAAGTCAACACGGAGGTTATTCTTTCCTATCTTCATTGGATAGCCATGAGGATAGATATCGACAATGGAGAGAACTTGGTGCATCCACATTCATTTGTTGACCATGTCGTGATGCGAAATAACATTAGCCAAAAGAACCAACATATCGAAAGACATAATGTTAGTCAACGAGAAGGTCTTATTGTCTAGTTATTGAATGTATAGTGATAATGATTATTCTGAGTCCTAAGTCACTTGTATGTTCAATAGTTCAATGCTATCGTGAAATGTTTAGTGAGTTAGTTAACTTTAAGTTTTAAAGTTTATTTTATCACTTATTGTTCACAACATATCAAACGATTTAATGCGTGATCTCATTAGCAAACGGGTTGAAGAACGATTTGGATCAAAATCTGCAGTGGGGTACTTCATTGAGAATATCATCAATTTGGTTCATCATTGTTAGAAGCGGTGTGTTCAATGTTGTGTTGGAGTCAATTGGTGTAGGTGCATCTTCAACGAGAGTTGTTGTAGCAGTGTATCGGTATAGGAATGTTATCGGGTTGTGCGGTGAAACAATGGATACACCAGAGCACGTTCATCAATATCGCCACGTAAGTAGGAGCAAATAACTCATCCATTTGTTGACGAGTTAGGCGAGGGCTTTCTTGGTGATGGGGGTGAGAGGAAGTTTAAGCGGTTGTGACGGGTTCTAAGTCATTATACTCGAAGCCATTTCCGTGAGTTCATCGAAATGAGCATGAATCGCTTCCATTACCTCCTTAGTTCGACGATTCCGCATTGAAACCTTTAGAATTGTCACAAGATCCAATAAAGACTCCAATATCGCCTTTTGCTTTGAGCTTTCCAAAATCATCACGATCATTATTCGGATAGCAAAGGGATCCAAATACATGAAAGTGTTTGAGGTTCGGTTTATAGTTGTGGACAAGCTCAAAAGGTGTTTTGTTGTATGCGTTTTGTGATCATGGAACGGTTTTGAGTATAGCATGCGATGAATCGACACGCCCATAAGTAATCCGGAAGTTTAGCATTGATTAACATTGTTCTTGCACTTCCACTAACGTTCGGTTTCATCTTTCAACAACTCCGCTTTGTTCGGTGTCCGTGCAATAGATGTTTGATGTCAATTCCACTTTCTCATAAAATTCACGAAGGGTTTTGTTGACAAATTCGGTTCCTTTGTCTGCTCGATGATTACGACGGTGTTGCGAGTCGAACCAGTATCTTTGTGAGAAAGGTGATGATCATTTGTGGAGCTTGGTCTTTGCTACGAAGAAAGTAGACCCAAGTCCAACGAGTAGTCATCAACGATTACTAAGATGTAGCGTTTTCCATTGATCGCTTGCACGCCGCATGGGGCCACACAAATCCATGTGAAGAAGATGAAGCACATGTCGAGAGTCGTGTTCCACCTTTGAAGGAAAATGAGCACGAGTGCTTTTCCCTTGTTCACAGTGAGCAAAGGTGATCTTTTGAATACCGGAATCGGGAGTCCTTCAACTAGTTTGTGTCGAGCAAGGTTGGTGATGGTTTGAAAGTTTAGATGTGAGAGACGACGGTTGCCATAGCCGTGATTTTGTAGATGTTGCCTTTGAAAGTAAGCAAATGGGAGAGGAAGCAACCATGTCTTTCATAGATATAGTGTATAGACTAGAATTACGCGAGCCGGACATAAGATCGCTTCCTTGTAGATCACGAATGAAACAAGTTTTCTCCCCGAAAGCAACCTCAAATCTCCATCACAAAATTGACCCATCGAAAGCAGTTGACCGAGGCCTTCCACATAGTAAACCCGCCGATTCGATGTTCCCATTAACATAATCTCCGTAGCCCATGATGGTCGCAGTGATCGTTCCGAATCGGCGGTGCAATGAACTTTGCAATAAAGTTTGATAACAGTTTAAGGTTGCTGTCATGTGTCGGGAACATCCGCTATCAACAATCCGGAGAATGATCAGATCACCGAGACAAGCCATCGATGTCATACACTGGGCTCAGATCACTCGTATGTGCACTCATGCATATTAGCCATTAACATAACAAATGATTAGCCTGCAAGTCCTCCATATCATCATCGAGTCGCATCCGCCATAAAGCTCGTTCTTTGTTTGTGAGAGATCCACCGACTTCATCCTTAAGAGCCAAAAGTAAGGCCTCTTTGAAATAAGCACGCCCCTAGTCCTTGGCTTTGGGCATGCATTAGCCAGTGTCCTTCTCATTGCGCTTGTAGCATCAAGACCATTTAACCGATTCTGAGCATTTCTGCTCCACCACTTGAGCTCTGTTGTTATTCCTACACACAAGATTAAACCCTTGACCACCGCCCATCGACGACCATAATCACGATTTCGAACTTCAACACGTCCATTGTTCACAACAACTTGAGTCCGTGTGTTAGATGAGGAACGAATACGATTGTTGGATTTGTTTGCAACGCCAAAAGCATTAGCAATCATCACAAATCCTTGTTGCAATGCTTGAACGGATCTGCTTCCTCGATCGCTTCATTGACATATGCTTGAGCATTGTTGTCGTATGGGACCAATTGATTTTGTTGAGGTTGAGGTTGTTGCCGTGAAGGTGTGTTGGAAGCAGATTGGTTGAGTTCTTTGGTTGAGAGGATAATTCATTGAGCATACAAGGCAAGTTGTTGATTGTCCGGTTGATTTGTTTAGCAAGTTGAGCACGGAGAATCCTTTTCCGATCAACTTCCTTTTCATGAGGCTTCAAGTAATCGTACAACAATCCATAAGTAGAATGATGCATATTCTTCGCTTGACGGAGAAAATGACATACTTCTCCCATTCGTGACCAAGACTACTCGGGAACTTAGTATTCACCGCAATTCTTGGCATGATGATGTTGTGTTTATCCAAATCATTGATGATGTCTCGAAAATCGATGATGATATGACTCAAGTGTCTCTCGTGTTCAATCATGAAGTGTTCATAAGCCAAGTAAATTTTGGATTCCAAATCCTCTTGATTGAGTCTGATCCTTCCATAAGAAGACGAATATGATCCCACATCTTTGTGCGATCTTTTGAGCATCAACACTACGAAGAATTGGGTTTGGTAATCCTAATAGGATGTATTCCATTGCAAGTTCATCGCCTTCATAGTGTAGAAGTTCAGAGGATTTAAATCGCAACAAGAGCAATGTTGGTTTGTTCATCTCTTGGTGGAGCAGATTGGATCTCCTGCACAATGACGGTAGGCATCTCAAATGGACCTTCCAAGATAACCTTCTTTAAGAACTTTCCATGTGGCTTCTTCGATCACGTAACCTAAAGAACCTTATCACCCATTGATCGTAGTTTTCGGAGTGAGCATTGAGGTCTATCAGTGATCCACTTCATGAATTGATTGTTGGTCGCTAAAGCTTCACACATCTTTGCAAACCAAGTGGGTTCCTTCATAGTGCTTCGTGATGGATGTTGATTGAAATCGTTTGTGTAGGGTAGAGCTTGAAGGTTTGGTGGTGGTTGAACCATTTGTGGTTGTGGAATTGCGACAAGTTGTGGAGTATGTTGTCGATTAAATTGTTGTTGATAAATTGCTTGTTGTTGATTCCATTGTTGATGTTGTGGAGTTAATTGTTGTTGTTGTTGATGATTATAAGTGTGAGGAAGTAGTTAGAGTATGGAGGTTGAGACATGATGATAAACTTGTGTAGTAAGAATGGATCTTTGTAGTCGAATGAACCTTTGTTGATGAAGTGTCCTTAGGCGTAGAAAAGACAAGAACCAAGTAGCACTTATGCGTAAAAACACCAAAAGTTACGCCGTAATCAAGAATAGTTACGCAGAGGATTTAGCTTACGCGTAAGGTGAAAAGGACTAAAGTTACGCGTAAAGCGTAAGTTAGGCGTGAAAGTTAAGCGTGGGATTACCTTATGCGTGGGACAGGGTCTACGCGTAAGATGAATCTTAAGCGTAAGATTTTCACGCGTAAGCTTTATGCTTAAGCGTAAGATTGGGTTTTATCCAAGTGATCTTTTACACTTCACAAATTGCAAGAGATATCCAAAGTCCACGATTTTCGGACTTATCCAAGTAAGAAAACACGGAATAAACCAGAAATTGAAGATCAAGCCGGGAACAAAGTTACGCGTAGAACTACTGTAAAACTAGGGTTTTGATACGCGTAATCCTACTCGTAAGAATGATTTTGTCCAAAGATGTTTCTAAACTAGTTTTGTGTGATGAAATAGCTCAATAACACCAAAATAACACAAAAGTGTGAAACTTGATGATCCAAAGCACTTAAAGCAGATTCGTTGTAGGATAACACTTGCGTACAAAAACAAGCTTAAAAACAAGGAAAACACGTAAAGTTCCAAACTTTTGCCAAAACCAATAGTTTAACACCTAATAACGTTGAAAGTACAAGAATCTTGGATTCAAAAGTGTAAAAATCGTTTTAAGCTTAACCAAAGATTGTGTTATCTTTACGCGAAGACCCAAAACCAAAACTTCAAAACAAAGTGTACACCCAACTATTTGGCGATTGATACCATCGTTAGGTCACTAGTTTTACAACACAAGCTTATAGAAAAGAGATGAAGGCGGATGAACAAGCTAAACACACACACACATGCGTATAATATGAAACGGTTATGCAAAAGAGTGAATGAGAGAATAACTTGAACAACCAACCCTCAAATGAGGGTTTACAATAGTTTATATAGGCAAGGAGCTAGGGCAACACTCCTCTCCTTCCCTATTCCTTATTGGGCTTGGGCCTCACATGGGCCTTCTACATGTCGGACCTTAAACAAACATAAAGGCCATAATAAAGCTACCTATTACATATGAAATATAAATACTTGAAATCTTGTTTAGGAGTGATTCCAACAGAGAATCTTCTCGCTTTGAAAATCAAGAATCAAGCGCTTCTTCTCTTTTCAAGATTAGAAAACATTTCTTTTGTTTGGAAAGTTGGTTATTTAAATCGAAATTTCCTTGTTTAAAGATTTAATTTTCAAGTTCAAATTCACATCAAGTGTGTTATACTTGATTTGCAAAAGTTGTTCTTTAGAAATCAAATTTCGATAACCAATTTCTAATTTCGATTCTTTGTTTTTACGAAATTCAAAGGCTTTTATGCTCTCCTTGTAACTCTCAAGCTCGGCCGTCAATTTAGCATTCATGCCTTAACTTCGCGATTGACCGCTTTAACTTTCTCAATTTCAATGCCACATTTATTGATTAATGATTCAAAATAAGCACGTGTTTCCTCATCGCCTCAAGATTTTGTGCCACATGACCTCCATTAGGATCCACATCCGAGTCTCGAGTTAGTATTGCTACAACTCGGATTGTCCGTGTATGTATCATAAGTAGGTCCGTGTCACGAGAATGATGTTCGTTATGAGTAAACACATCAAATATGACATTGTTATAGCATGGATCAATGATTGGTACCTCGACATCTGCGTTGGCGCCATAGGCGGGAGGTGCGCGAGAATCGATGTCGATTTAGTCTCGAAGATTTGCCATGAAGATGCGGTTTGCATTGAGTTCCTCGAGGTCTTCCAAATCATCCATAATAGCCATGAAGTCATGTTCCTCAAGACTCAATTGAAGTCCAGATTGTTCCTTTGTACCAACATGATAGCTTTCAAGATACGCAATATCCTTCTTTTTCGGCTTAGTTGGACAATTCCTTGCCATGTGACCCAATCCTTGACAATTATAACACGTAACTCGATTACCTCGATTAACATTTCCATAATTCCCAACGATCGAGTCGCAACATTCCCATTATGATTTCCCACCGCTCTATTCCCAACGCTCGACCCATCGATTACCGATTCGAACCGCTGATTACCCATGCGAAATCCAAGAGCATATCCTCACGATTCCCAATAACTCCAACCATTTGTCCTTGACGACCCATATTCACCCCTATTTGTGCAATTTGCCTGCTATGAGTGTTTGATGAAACTTTGGTTGTTGTTAGTTGGTGTGGAATAGCGACCTCTGAATGCTTTACCCAAGAATGCAAATGCTTGTGACAAAGCTTCTTCCGTTCCATTTCAAGATCGGTGATTCCTTGTTCACAGTAATGTTGTTGTTCGGTGGATAGTTTTGTTGTTGAGGGATGTATTCTTGCAAGTTGTTGTTGTTGGAAGATGATGAAGCTTGTTGTTGTGTATGCTTTGGAGTTTGAGTCTTTGCAATGAGTGCCAATGGATCATGATTCTTTGCTAATCTTTCTTGCCCGACTTCATTCACTTGACTTGGTTTTGTTTGTAAAATCGTTGAGTTGATCAAAGTTCACTTGATGTAAGTCTTTTGTTTGGTTGACAATAGTGACATATCGTCCCCATTCTTACGGTAGATTGTTCAAGAACTTGATGTTGCTCACGATAGTTCCGGGAGTCAACTTGTTTCCGATCGACTCATTCATTAAAGTGCAAAACCTTCCATAGTAGGATTCAATGGATTCTCACGAGTAGATGTAAACTTCTCCCAAGCGCTAGCGCTTGTTCTCCGTGTCTTGTTGACCAATTTACGCTCCATGACAAAGTCGTCTAACACGCTCCCACATATCGAAGCGGTTTCACAACCGTCACAAAGAAGAAAGATGTCTCTTGGTAAGCCCGGTTGGACAATATGAATTGCCATGTCATCTCGCTTCGACTTGTTTTCGATCCTCTTCGAGTATTCCGAGTCTTTTGAAGACGAAAAAATGGTGGGACGGAGGTGTTGCATCAGATTTGTGGTCTTGGACTTGTCGAGGTATGAAGGGTCCATCACGAATGGATTTTATCATCAATTTTCCATTAGGTTTTGTCTTGATGTAACGAAGCATTCGACTTGTCCATTGAAGATAACCACCTTTTTCCAACATAGGAGGACGGTTTTGCACCGCATGCATGAATGTCTTGTTGAGTTGCCATTGATGAAGGTATGATCCGATAAAGTTGATGTAGGATCGATTCAACGATAAAGGAGTTGTGGTTGATGAAGATTAAGCTCGGTTGAGGTGTTTCGAAAATCGCACTCGTAACCTTGGTTCTTAAAAATTTTACCAAAATTTGAAATTCACTATAAAAATCAATTCTAAGGTCGTATGAAAATTTGAGTTATGACAATTTTGACGCCAAATTTGACGAAAAATTTGAATTTAGGCCCAAAAATTTGAATTTTTGACCAAAATTTTCACAGTTAAACCAAAATTTGAATTTCGCGTAAAAATTGAACGTTTAGTCTCCTAAAAAATTTAAATTTTACTCAAGATTTCCCGCCAAAGAGCTTAGGCGTAGAAAGAGCTTAGGCGTAGAAACAGAAGTTACGAGTAGACGAGGTTTAGGCGTAGGAATCCTTATCCGTAAACAGTATCTTACGCGTAACCTTAAGCTTATGCGTAGACAAAAAGTTACTCGTAAACCTTACGCGTAATTGTGAAGTTATGCGTAGAGTTACTCGTAAGCTTTTAGCTTATGCGTAAACTATGGTTAAGAACCAAAAATATCAGGTCTGCTAGCTGTTAGATACATGAGGGACCCAATAATACTTCGGTATTTGGTAGGGTCAACCAATTTCCCATGTAAATCAGCATCTAACTTCTTGGTATGAGCCATTGGTGTGGCATAAGTATCACATGTTGTCATTCCAAATTTGTTTAACAGTTCAAGGGCATATTTGGACTGACTCAAGAAAATACCACGGGTGATTGATGAACTTGCGGTCCTAGAAAGAACGTAAGTTCACCCATCATGGACATTTCAAAATTTTTCTTCATTAGTTTTGCAAAAGCGATTGAAAACTTTTATGTGTAGACCCAAAATGATGTCATCCACGTAAATTTGAACAATTAAGATGTGTGCCCGTGATATTGTATAAAAGAGTTGGGTCAACCGAGCCTTTGGTGAAATTATTGGCAATGAGGAAAGATGATAGCTTATCGTACCATGCCCGAGGGGCTTGTTTGAGACCATAAAGAGCTTTGTTCGGTTTGTAGACATGGTTCGGGAACTCGGGATCAACGAATCCATCGGTTGGTGACATAGACCGTTTCTTTAAGTTGTCCATTGAGAAACGCTGTTTTGACATCCATCGATAGACCGTCATATTCATATGAGTCGCGAACGCAAGGAATATCCGAAACGACCTCAAGACGAGCAACCCGAGCAAAAGATTCTTCAAAGTCTATTCCTCTTCCCGACGATAACCCTTAGCAACTAGCCGTGACTTGTTTGGGATAACATTCCTTCAAAGATCCAATTTGTTTTTCCAAATCCATTTTAAACCAATGACGAGACCCTCGTTGGTCTTTCAACCAGCCTCCCATACTTCAAGACGTTTGAATTGGTTGAGTTCTTCCGCATGGATTCAATCCAGGTTGTCTTTGTCATTGCATCTTTAATGTTTTAGGCTCGTTAGCGAGACGGTGAGTGCATAAATGCAATGTTCACCATCGTGTGAAGACGTTGTCTTGTAACGATCGTTGATTCGGGTTGCCAATAATGTTAGCCGGAGGATGGTCTTTGTCCATCTATGTGTAGAGGTTGATGTTGGTATACATTGTGCGATTTTGAGGGTTCAAATGGTTTGTTGAAGATTCCGCGACATCCGTGCGTGATCTCATTAGCAAACGGGTTGAAGAACGACGGATCAAAATCTGCGGTGGGGTACTTCATTCGAATATCATCACCGGTTCATCATTTTTGGAAGCGGTGTGTTCAATCTGTTGTGTTGGAGTCAATCTGTTGTAGGTGCATCTTCAACGATGAGTTGTTGTAGCAGTGTATCGTATAGGAATATTATCGGGTTGTGCGTGAGACAATGGATACACCGAGCACGTTCATCAATATCGTCGCGTAGCGTAGGAGCAAATAACCTTTCCATTTGTTGACGAGTTAGTCGGGGGCTTTGTTCGGTGATGATGGGGTTTGGGGAAGTTTAAACGGTTGTGTCCGGGTTCTAAGTCATATACTCGAAGTTATATCCGTGAGTTCATCGAAATGAGCATGAATCATTTCCATTACCTCCTTAGTTCGACGATTCCGATTGAAACCTTTAGAATTGTCACAAGATCCAATAAAGACTCCAATATCGCCTTTGGCTTTGAGCTTTCCAAAATCATCACGATCATTATTTGGATAGCAAAGGGATCCAAATACATGAAAATGTTTGAGGTTCGGTTTATAGTTGTGGACAAGCTCGAAAGGTGTTTTGTTGTGGCATTTTGTGATCATAGAACGGTTTTGAGTATAGCATGCGAGAATCGACACGCCCATAAGTAACTGGAAGTTTAGCATTGATTAACATTGTTCTTGCACTTCCACTAACGTTGGTTTCGTCTTTCAACAACTCTGTTTTGTTCGGTGTGTACGCAATAGATGTTTGATGTCAATTCCCACTTTCTCATAGAATTCACGAAGGGTTTTGTTAACAAATTCGGCCTTTGTCTGCTCGATAATTACGACGGTGTCATGGAGTCGAACACGTATTTTGTGAGAAAGGTGATGATCATTTGTGGAGCTTGGTCTTTGCTACGAAGAAAGTAGACCCAAGTCCATCGTGAGTTGTCATCAACAATTACTAAGATGTAGCGTTTGCTGCTGATCGCTTGCACACGCATCGGGCCACACAAATCCATGTGAAGAAGATGAAGCACATGTCGAGAGTCGTGTTCCACCTTTGAAGGAAAATGAGCACGAGTGCTTTTCCCTTGTTCACAGTCGAGCAAAGGTGATCTTTTGAATACCGGAATCGGGAGTCCTTCAACTAGTTTGTGTCGAGCAAGGTTGGTGATGGTTTGAAAGTTTAGATGTGAGAGGCGATTTGCCATAGCCGGATTTTGTAGATGTTGCCTTTGAAAGTAAGCAAATGGGAGAGGAAGCAACCATGTCTTGCATAGAGATAGTGTAGAGACTAGTATTACGCGAGCCGGACATAAGGTCATTTCCTTGTAGATCACGAATGAAACAAGTTTTCTCCCGAAAGCAACCTCCAAATCTCCATCACAAAATTGACCTCTCGAAAGCAGTTGTGACCGAGGCCTTCCACATAGTAAACCCGCCGATTTCGATGTTCCCATTAACATAATCTCAGTAGCCCATGATAGTCTGCAAGTGATCGTTCCCGAATCGACGGTGCCAATGAACTTTGCAATAAAGTTTGATAACGCTTAAGGTTGCTGTCATGTGTCGGGAACATCCGCTATCAACAATCCGAGAATGATCATATCACCGCATTACACATGCAGGCGACACGGATGGAATAGAAGTAGATGTGGAACCCGAAATGTTAGAGGGTTCCAAGTGTATGTTAGATATACACATTGAGAATTTTAGGCATCCATTTAAATCCTAGTGTGTTATATATCCATTTCGCCATCTATAACTACTCTTTGCTTTAGTCTTAGTGAAAACACTAGGTGGTACTACATTCTTGGGAGGTGAAGTGAGCTCTTGTGATAGCAATGGTTGCCTTAGAATCTAAAGAAGGTGGTCTACCAAGCTACGGACTTAGAATGATTAGTGGGCCTAGAGGTATTCCGATTCTTAGGATTTTGTAATCGAGATTATAGCTTTAGCATCACATTTGTCATGACAATCGAATTCATACGCTTTTGACAAATAACACAAGGTGCATCGATGAATATCAAAAGTACTTAACGGTTTAGCATTCGTTACATCACTATTTGTATTACATTTGCCGACGCAACATCTATAGTGGAAGTAACATGAGTTTTATTCGTAGTCCTAGGGTGTTCTTCTACTTTAGCATTCCTTATTGATCTTTTCTTAGGTCGCAACTTCCTATTCTTCGATTGAGTGCCCTAGGTGTGAAGTGCGGACGCTTGGAAAAGATGCAACTATTCCCTGCTTCAAGAGAGGAAACACATTAGCAACTTGTGATTTGGCAAGGGGATTCTAGGTTCACGATTACTAAGTGTGGTGGTGCTAATCTCTTAATCACGAGGCGGAAGTTGTTCATACTTTCCTAACTTTTCCCGTAACTTAGAGATGGTGTGAATCGATCTTGATTTTCGAGCGAATATTTCAAAGAAAATTCATGACATCTCTAGTGTGAGCAAGATAGTGATCAAGTTCGTTTGATGCTTCAAGTCGAGTCTTTTGAGTAAATCAAATATGACACCATATTCTGTTTAACTTTTAAAAGTTCTTGTTCATATTTTGAGATTTGACTTTTCAAAGACACGTTTTGATCATCCAAGAGCTCAATTTTAGGATCGAAGATTTTGCACTCAATCGAGCGATTTTCTTTTGAAAACTAAGTTGATGATTGTGAATATCTTTTCACACCAATGAAGACGACGTTTTGCATTGTAAATTTCGGTGAGTAATCGTTTATTTTCGCTTTTAAAGACTCGATCCGAAGCACATTATCGGTGTTTTCAACATTACAACAGTTTCAACAATATCGGCAGAGATGTAATCGATGCAAATGGCAAGGCATGAAGTAACACAACATTATGGATATCAAAGACGGATAACATCTTCCAAGAGTCGATCAACATCTTTTCTCAACAGTTTCTTTTTGCGTTTTGTGTTAGAAATAGATGTTTCATTTTCTCGAAAACGTTTTCATTACCCCAAGTTCCTTATGAAAATCCTTTTCCTGTGCAATTGCACAACTTTTCAAGTTTTTAACATTAGGTAAAAGATTTTTCGAAAAATGTCTCTTTGTTCTCGCGCTGCAGGCGATTGAAAATGTTCAACTTTGATTTCGTGAGCGATATTCTATCTCATGTTGTAAAATTTTGAGGTCGACCATGAAAATGTCAAAATATCAAGGATTTTTCGATTTTGTGTTTTGAGTTTACTTCACTAATGGAAGGTAAAGGACCATAAGTTTGTGCAAAATCTGTTTTGGGATTAACATTAGAAGACTCGTGTGTTTTGATGATAACCCTTGGTGTGTTAGAAGAATCCGTTGGTGTGACGAAAGTGACCGCGTTTTATAATTAAAAGGTTTGTTGTAAACAACATTTTTAATTTTGATCGACTCGCGTCTTACGCATCTAATTCCTCTTGACGATGATATTCAACAACACTCATGACAAGATTATCAATTTTGTATTCTACATGGAAACTTGTGGAGTTGGTTTGAATGTTTTTAGTGAAAGCTTTGGTTTGTAATCGCTAGATTTTTCCATATCCTTTTGGATTGGGTTTTAAGGTAAACTTTTCAATAGTCATTACGGATTCACCATGTTTGTAAACAATGATTTTAAACTCTTTAATTTTGTTTTGCAAGCCGAGAATTTCGTCAAGAAGGTCATCTACCCGATTCGTTGAATGCTTTTGTATGCGGAGAACTGCTTTTGACAATTTAACAACTCGACTTTAGCTTTTGATTTTCCAAGGTGAAAGCGTTAATTTGCTTTTATGTTCGTGTTTGAGCTTGTTCTAATTCGCATAACAAAGCATTCTTCGAGGCGGCTAGATCACGATCCGTCTCTAAATATTTTTCGCTTTGATGAGATTTTGCAAAAGCGGCTTCAAAACCTTTTTCACGGTTTTCTTGAGTTTTGAAAAAGTTGAGTTGCATTTGTAAGCATTCAAAATCCTTGGTTAACAGTGCATTTAAAAAAAAAAAAACAGTGCATTTTTACTTTTTAAGGACTAATTTAATGCATAACATTCCTCCATTTTGATTTTATGGTCTTGAATTAACCGAGCAAAATCCGGATGAGGCAACAGATCATCTTGTTCAACGTGAGTCTCAACATGATCATTCTTTAGATCCTCAAGTACGACCACGGAGTCAATTTGATTATCAAAGGAAACCATAAGGTCATCTTGATCGTCAAATGTAACTACTGAGGTTAACTTGAAAATCATCGAAAGAGATGTAGAAGACTCATTTTGAGCGACCGATCCGTGCTTGATTCGGATATTGGCGGAGATATTAGTTCGAGATATGATGATGGTTTGTTCGGCACACGAGACAAGCCATCGATGTCATACACCGGGCTGATCACCATGTGCGACTCATGCATATTAGCCATCAACATAACAAATGATTAGCCTGCAAGTCCTCCATATCATCTCGAGTCTCGCATCCGCCATAAAGCTCTGTTCTTTGTCCGTGAGAGATCCACCACTTCATCCTTAAGAGCCAAAAGTAAAGCCTCTTTGAAATAAGCACCGCCCCTAGTCCTTGGCTTTGGGCATGCATTAGCCAGTGTCCCTTCTCATTGCGGTTGTAGCATCTAAGACCATTTAACCGATTCTCGAGCATTTCTGCTCCACCACTTGAGCTCTGTTGTTATTCCTACCCACAAAGATTAAACCCTTGACCACCGCCCATCCGACGACCATAATCACGATTTCGAACTTCAACACGCCCATTATTCACAACATCTTGAGTCCGTGTGTTAGATGAGGAACGAATACGATTGTTGGATTTGTTGGTGTAACGGCCAAAAGCATTAGCAATCATCACAAATCCTTGTTGCAATGCTTGAACGGATCGATTTCAAGAGCTTCACCGAAATATGCTTGAGCATTGTTCTTTGTATGGAACCAATTGATTTTGTTGAGGTTGAGGTTGTTCTTTGTGAAGGTGTAGTTGGTTGAGTTCTTTGGTTGAGAGGATAATTTCGCTGAGCATACAAGGCAAGTTGTTGATTGTCCGGTTGTGATTGCTTAGCAATTTGAGCACGGAGAATCCTTTCCCGATCAACTTCCTTTTCATGAGGCTTCAAGTAATCGTACAACAATCCATAAGTAGAATGATGCATATTCTTCGCAGACGGAGAAAAATGACATACTTCTCCATTCGGACCAAGACTACTCAGAACTTAGTATTCACCGCAATTCTTGGCATGATGATGTTGTGTTTATCCAAATCATTGATGATATCTCGAAAATCGATGATGATAGGACTCTAGTGTCTCTCCGTGTTCAATCATGAAGTGTTCATAAGCCAAGTAAATTTTGGATTCCAAATCCTCCCGATTGAGTCTGAGATCCTTCCATAAGAAGGCGAATATGATCCCACATTTTTGTGCGATCTTTTGAGCATCAACACTACGAAGAATTGGGTTTGGTAATCCCAAGAGGATGTATTCCATTGCAAGTTCATCGCCTTCATAGTGTAGAAGTTCAGAGGATTTAAATCGCAATGATAGCAATGTTGGTTTGTTCATCTCTTGGTGGAGCAGCTGGATCTCCTGCACAATGACAAGAGGCATCTCAAATGGACCTTCCAAGATAACCTTCTTTAAGAACTTTCCATGTGGCTTCTTTAGATCACAAAACCTAAAGAACCTTATCACCAATTGATCGTAGTTTCTGGAGTGAGCATTGGAGGTCTATCAAGTGATCCACTTCATGAATTGATTGTTGGTCGCTTAAAGCTTCACACATATTTGCAAACCAAGTGGGTTCCTTCATAGTGTTCCTTGATGGATGTTGATTGAAATCGTTGTGTAGGTTTGAACTTGAAGGCTTGGTGGTGGTTGAACTATTTGTGGTTGTGGAATTGCACCAAGTTGTGGAGTATGTTCTTGATTAAATTGTTGTTGATAAATAGCTTGTTGTTGATTCCATTGTTGATGTTGTGGAGTTAGTTGTTGTTGTTGTTGATGATTATAAGTGTGAGGAAATAGTTAGAGTATGGTGGTTGAGACATGATGAGAAACTTGTGTGGTAAAATGGATCTTTGTAGTCGAATGAACCTTTGTTGATGAAGTGTCCTTAGGCGTAGAAAAGACAAGAAACCAAGTAGTACTTAAGCGTAAAAACACCAAAAGTTACGCCAGAACAATGAGGAGTTACGCTGTAGGATTTAGCTTACGCGTAAGTAGGATAAAAGCACTAAATTTGTCGTAGACAAAAGTTAGGCGAGAAAGTTAGGCGAGGATTACCTTATACGAGACCTAAGTTTACGCAGAAGTGAATCTTATGCGTGGGATTTCACGCGTAAGCTTATGCTTATGCGTAATTTTAGAGTTTTTGCTCAAATGATCTTTTACACTTCACAAAGGCAAAAGATATCCAAAGCTCCACGTATTTTCGGACTTATCCAAGTAAGAAAACACGGAATAAACCGTAAAATTGAAGATCAAACCAAGGAAAATCTTACGCGTAATTTTAGGGTTTTGATACGCGTAGGATTACTCGTAATTTTGATTTTGCCCAAAGTTGTTTCTAAACCGCTTTTGTGTGATGAAATAGCTTCAATAACACCAAAATAACACAAAAGTGTGAAACTTGATGATCCAAAGCACTCAAAACAGGTTATGCGTAGAAATACACACACGAATAGAAACTAGTTCAAAAACAATGATCCACGCATAAAGTTTGAAACTTTTTGCCAAAAACAAGTATTTTAACACCTTAAAACGTTGAAAGTACAAGAATCTTGGATTAAAAAGTGCAAAAAACAAGTTTTTAAGAGAGCGAAAGTATGCGTTAACCTTACGCGTAAGACCCAAAACCAAAAACTTCCAAAACAAATGAGTACACCCAACTATTTGGCGATTGATACCACTGTTAGGTCACTAGTTTTACAAACACAAGTTATAGAGAAGGAGATAAAGGCGGATGAACAAGCTAAACACACACACGCGCATAAACAATAATACGGTTAAGGGAAAGAGTGAGTGAAAGAGAATAACTTGAACAACCAACCCTCAAATGAGGGTTTACAAGATTATTTATAGGAGGGAAGCTAGGGCAACACTCCTAGTTCCCATCCTTTCTTATGTGGGCTTGGGCCTAAGCTTATGGGCCTTCTACATAAGCTTGACCTTAAACAAACATAAAGGCCATAATAAAGCTACCTATTACATATGAAATATAAATACTTGAAATACTGTTTAGGAGTAATTCCAACAAAGATAAACACAAGATGTTGTATATTCCAAAGGAAAAACACACACACACACACACACACTTTCAAGCACACCCCTCAAATGACCATTTGAGGGGTATATATAGTACAAGTAACTTAAAACCCTAAAAGGCTTTGCTTGGGCTTTTCGTGGGTTGGACATGGATTGGGCTTTGGATACTTAAGCTTCAAACGGCTAGCATAATCATAACGCCTAGCCATTTAGCTTAGTCCAATCCACGAGCCCGTTGACTATTCTATCACGATATCTAACACACGTTACAAAGTTCCTAATCGTGAATGACCATCACTTCTAATAAAACTATTAAGGCTAACAGTTTTTATATGTATAGTGTATTTATTTGTGTGTATATTTAATTTGTGTAGTATTTTTATATGTATAGTGTATTTATTTGTGTATTGTTTTCATTTAATTAAACAATAACAATAAAACATTAGACATTAAAACATTAAACAAGTACAACAACAAATGTTTTCAATATTACAACGAAATCTACTTCACATGAAGATTATTAATGTCATCTCTACTCCACTTTTTTTATAAACATTTTTTATAAATTTCTTATAAATTTTTTATAAACTTTTTTTATAAACTTTTTATAAACTTTTTTTTATAACTTTTTTTATAAACTTTTTATAAAAAGTTTATAAAAAATTTATAAAAAAAGTTTATAAAAAATTTATAAAAGAAGTTTATAAAAAGTAACGTAAAATAAATACCATGTAAAAACACTACACAATTAAAGACACTATATATATAAAAACACTACACAAATAAATACACTATACATATACCTAAACATTACACAATTAAATAAAAAAAAAAAAATGTTACAGCCGCCTATATTATTGATGCTACAGCGTCTTCTTTGACTTTTTCTGCATCTTCTTTGACAATTAAATTGATTTGATGGGGAGAGAGAATACACAAGCACCCCCTATTATAATCTTAGGGGTGCCTCGGTACGACGACCCTTTTTATTTTATATGCAAATAAATTTCATGTGATTACTGTTGATTCTATTGTTATCCGATAAAAACTTCTGTGTAAAAAATAACTAGCAAGTAGAATTTCATTAAAGTATTAAAACATGTACAACCAATGGAGCATTAGTCCAACGGTTAAAGCACTTGTGCTTAGGTCAATTGACCCAGGTTCAAGTCTCATCTTTAGCATTTGCTTCATATAAGGTTCAAGTCTCATATTTAGCATTTGCTTTATATAAGTACCCGCCTCTACAAAATCTATGAGCTCAGGAGTCCGAGTCTTGGATCGTGCTCACTTTAGTTGGTGCCCACTAGCCGTAAGAGTTGCCGTTTATTATTTATGGGATTGAATGATGGTGGTCCAAAAGACACCCGAGGTCAGGATGTTCCCGCTAATCTTACACTTTTTTTTTTTTTGAATTAAAACATGTACAACAATACAAATATGTACATTAATAACTAGATAGAGGTGGCATTTTAACGCGGCATGAATTACCAATGAAACCAACACGAAAATAAATAAGGTAATGTTGCGTCTAAACAGGTTATAGACGGTGTTTATGTAGATCCAACAATCTATAAGGATATAGATAAATCATAAACGTGTTAAGTATGCTATGAGCCATCAACCCGTCGATCCTCAACTCCGCCAGAATTACCATTGAACATAACAATGTTTACATACGTAACCTAAACCTTATAAACTTAACCTCAAACCCCACATACTTTGTTTTTAAAAGCTCATAAGAAAGTGAGGCGCATAATCCATTTTCAACGTGCATACTAGATCTCATGCAAAAATTGTACACTTGTCGTATGTTGCACAAATTAATGCGTGAAAAAAGAAAAATGTATTACATCTATTATGATCAAATGAGAAGTAAAATTAAAATGAAAATGATAAAAAGAAATCACAACTATATATTTCAAATGCATCTAAAAAAGTAGATGCATTTCCCTTTAAAATTCTCTTACTTATTTAAAATATGTGACTAAAAATCTTTCTTATTATTCTCATTTTAGTTTTTATTCTCACTGGATCCCTTCCCTTACATCTTTCGAGGTAAAAAGTTAAATTGCAAATTAAGCATTGTTATATTCTTGTGTAATAGTTTGTGCTCGACTAAACACTATTGTGCGTATCAAACATTTTTATAATCTGCACACTAGCTTTTAACGGCTTCTATTGTGTGTATCATGGACTTTAATAACTTATATTTTGTATATAAGGAGTTTAATTTAAATGAAACATGTATATATTGAACGGAAAATGATTAAATAGTGTCACGTAATAATCTCATTCTAATGATATAGACAATAAAAGTTCTTAAAGTTTACAACACACAAATAGATATTATTAAAAGTTCATATGTAGAATAAAAGAAAAATAGTTTGATATAAAAAGAAGGGTCATATTATCACACGGCTCACCCAGAACCGCCTCTACTGTCTCCCATTTTGTCCCCGCTTTTCCAAGATAACACAATTTTTCGTTTCGTTCAGTATTTACAGCAGTTTTAAGCGTTTGGCTTATTAAACTTTATATTCTGATTCGCATTTTCGCGCTTATACTTTTTGATATAAACAAAATTATAAAAAAAAAAAAAAAAAATAAAAAAAAAAAAAAAAAAAGGGGGTATCAATAACCAAATTGGGGGTATTAATAACGTGACCAAAAAGAAATATAATGATTAGTGGGATACATTTAAGTAAGATTATCCCTGTATTCTTTTATAAGGGCTGGAGAAGGTTTGATAAGGTTAGTAAAAATGTTGTTTAATTTTGACTGAAGTGGTGGAAAGAGTACTTAATTAGAACTTAGTCAAGAAGTATAACTTATAAAAAAATTAATAGGTGTAACTTTTTATAATTCACTTGTATTTATATAAAAAGTGTTGGAATATGTACATATTTATAAAATTGTGTATGTTCGGATTCGAACTCGTGATCACGGGATTGCACACATTAGCGAATGAGAATTAAAGTTATAATTAATGTTAATGATTACGATTAATTATTATACAAAACCCGTCTTACGATCGTTAACTAATTAACGTAAATGACTAACGACCGTTAAATGTAAAAAGAAGAGAATATATCACTACTAGAAAAATTGTCATTAGCAACAATTATTTTAATGAGAAATCGTTGCTAAATTATGCATTTAACATCTAATTTTAGCAACGAAATTGTTAACAAAGTTGCAATTTTTTTAGCAATAAAAAAAATAGTTGGTATTTCTACAAACGACCATAAATATTTGTTCCTAATTTAGCAACCACTAAGCAATTTCATTGCATTCTCAAATTAGCATAAGCCAAATTAGCATCACTTGGTGTTAGTTGCTAATTCGACCGGTGCTAATTTTAGAATGCAACGAAATTGCTTAGTCGTTGCTAAATTAGCAACAAATATTTATGGTCACTTGTAGAAATACCAACTATTTTTTTTTTTGTTGCTAAAAAAATTGCAACTTTGTTAACAGTTTCGTTGCTAAAATTAGATGCTAAATGCATAATTTAGCAACGATTTCTCGTTAAAATAATTATAGCTAATGGCATCTTTTTTAGTAGTGATATATTCTCTCCTTTTTACATTTAATGGTCGTTAGTCATTTCCGTTAAATACTTAACGATCGTTAGACAGGTTTTGTGTAATAATTAATCGTAATCATTAACATTAATTATAACTTTAATTCTCATTCGCTAATGTGTGCAATCCCGTGATCACGAGTTCAAATCCGAACATACACAGTTTTATAAATATGTACATATTCTAACAGGTTTTATATAAATACAAGTGAATTATAAAAAGTTACACCTATTAATTTTTTTTATAAGTTATACTTCTTGACTAAGTTCACAACAAACAAGTCTCCACCGACTTATCCAATTAAGTACTCTTTCCACCACTTAAGTCAAAATTAAACAACATTTTTACTAACCTTATCAAACCTTTTCCAGTCCTTATAAAAGAATACAGGGATAATCTTACTTAAATGTATCCCACTAATCATTATATTTCTTTTTATATCCAACTATTTTTCTTTTATTGCTAAATGCATATATAATGAATAACTTAAAAATGGAAAAGATTCGGGTGACCTCTTTTCTTTCTCTAAGTGGCCGGCCAAGGAGGCCTATTCCAAGCCCAAACCCTAACTTTTTCCCTAAGTTATTCTATCACTATATATACAAAACCTAAGGTAAAGGTTTAAGGTTAACGTTTTTGCATTGAATTAACCCTAGATCTCTCCCTCTCTTTCTCTTGCATTGTTCGGCCGATCCACCTCCAAAGGGTGTTTTGATTTTGTTTTTTTTTCCATAAAACAAAGGCTTGTGTTAGATCTAGTAATCTCTTTGATTCGTGGTTAATTCGTGTGTACAAAACTGTGGTGGTAAGACATTATTCTTACACAAATTGGTTTGAGTTGTAAAACGGTAAGGGACAACTCTTTAAACCACTTCATCATCTTTGTTCAAGAGATCTAACCATTTGCAAGAGGTATGTTACGCGTTTATTTTTCAGTTAATGAATTGCTATTATATTCTTAGTCTTCCGCTGTGTACTCTGTGATGTCTACATATTATTTATTTGTATATCGTGTATCATAACCTTAACAGTGGCATCACGAGCCAGGTTATAATGAGTAATTAATTACTGAAACGCATAAAACAAATAAATTGTATTGTGTTATTAATTGTATGCTTAGATCTAGGGTTTACAAAACCTCAACCATAATTTTTTTTTGGGGCGTTTTTGTGTGCCCTAATTACTAATTAGGGTTTGTAAACTTTTGTTTTTAATTGGATTAAAAAACCCTAGGTTGCATGCAATTTTATGTGTATTAAATTGCATAACTCTTGTTTAATTGCATTAATTGTTAAGTGTAATTTATGTCCATGATAATTACATGCATGTTTTGTTATGGATCTCTTTTATTGTATGCTTTAATTGGTTAAGTGATATACACTAATTTTTTGATAGATTTAAAATTGGGAAAAACATCAATCATTATTATTAAATCAATTGTGTGTTATGTGGTATGTGTTTAAGTTTGACTTACGCAATCGATTAATCGATGCATGTGGCTCACCTTCTACATAGATGAATACGGGTGAAAGTCTTAATTAGACATATACATATTGACATATCTAGAATTGATTATTAATAGGATTTATCAAAAGGTTTGCATGTGGCTATTTGATATGCATGATTAATTGTTAACTTATGTATTCATTGTTTTTATGTTTATTTTTTAAATACTTGCTTGTTTGTTTCGTGTGACAAGGGTATTTTTATAAGAAAAATAAACTGATCTAAACAATGGTGAAACATGTGTTTTTTTAAGCATAGTAGTCGTAAACGTTTAATTGATTATTTTTATGCACAAAATAGTTAGAACGGCTCACCCATTATTGACAAACTATAAGATGGGTATAAGGTTGGTACGCATTAAATTGTGACCTTAAAGAAGAGGGTATGTAATATGCTCACAACGACCTAATTCTCCGCTCGTTTGTGCGCCTTAATGGAGCTACCAAGTATTCCTATGTAATGTGCATAAAATCTTAAGGGTGAATTGACCTTAAATTCTACGCGCCACTTTTGTGGTAATTATACGAATAACTTGGGTCTTATGACCCATGCAGCAGTAAGATATAGTGGTAATTAAAGGTAATTCTTTAATTGGCTAACCAATACCTCGATTAAAGTTTGATGATGAAAAGCTTAAACATTAAAATAAGGATATAAATGTTTTAATAAAAACTTATGCTACGAAGATGAATGCATGACATCTTTGTATATATTTGATTTGACATCAAAATTATTACCCTTAATCTAAGTTGTATGTCATCCAAAGAAACGGAAACACCTGAGATTACCTTTTATTTACGTGAGAACGTGATTTAGATCGTAATCAAAGGGTAAAATATCCACGTGACGTGAGAACGGGCATGGATGATTTTGCAGTTTCTTAAGTTGGACAACTTAATTGAGTTAGGCGGTGAGAACTGGCAACTCAAGGCATAAAATGGGGATAAAACATGTTTACATGGCAATTGAAATTGGCTAAATGTAAATCCCATAAATCTAGGAATTGCAATTGAAATTGGCAATTGGGCAAGGACTCTACCATTTTGTATAAATTCATTACTAGTAGATCAACTGACGTGATGAGATTATGACAATTTGAATCCTAGTTTTTAATAATAATTAATTGGTTATATGAATATGAACCTTGGGTATTTAATTTTATTGAAAAGGAAAATTATCAAAATACTAATTATGGTTTTTTGAACTTTTTCTGTAGATAGTTCATCAACCTGAAAACACTATGAGCTTAATGAGTGCTGATTTCAAAGATATGATTGGAAGAGACAAACTGACTGGCCCAAATTTTAATAATTGGCATCGTGCACTTAGGATCATCCTTCGTGTTGCCAAAAGACTTGAGATTTTGTCTACACCTCTGCCTGGAGCTCCTGCTGATACGGCTACTGCCTTGAAAAAGAGGAGTATCGTGTCGAGTATGAGAAGCACAATGATGTGGCGTGTCTTAGGCTTTCGGGGATGTCTGCTCAATTGAAAAAACAATTTGAGCACTATCCGCCTATGAGCATGCTAGATGAATTCAAACGTATGTTTGAGAAGCCACCTGCAGTTGAATTGTATGAACTTATTCAAAAGGTTCATAGCTGCAAGCAAGAGGTTGGTAAATCTGTATCCGACCACGTCCTTGAGATGAAACATCACTTGGACCAATTGAAGAAACTCGGTTGTGGTTACTCCCAAGATGTGTGTGTTGGCCTCATCAATCACTCCCTTAATCAGGAGCGGTTTGGTGATTTTGTGCGCCAGTACAATATGCATTGCACGGGGAAGACATTGAATGAGCTACATTCAATGCTTGTAGACTTCGAGAACAGGTTAACTAAGAAGGCACCTACACCTGCGGTAATAGCAATACAAGGTGGTAGGGTAAATAAGCCAAAGCCGCAAGCAGATAAGAAAAGGAAAGGGAAAGGAAAAGGGAAACAAGTTGTGATCCCACCAGATCCTAAGAAGAACCCTACAAAGAGAAAGGAGAATCCTAAGAAGGATTCGACTTGCCACCACTATAACTCACCAGTTCATTGGAAGCGTAACTGTCCATTGTTGCTAAGTGAGTTGCTTCAGAATAAAAATAAGATGGTGCCTACCTCATTAGGTATTTTTATGTTTGAATTATTTTCTTTTTCTCATAAGCAAAATTCCTGGATTTATGATACGTGATGTGGTACTCACATCCGTAATACATCGCAGGACTTAGAGGAGCGAAGAAGCTGACCTGTGGAGAAAGATACTTGTACGTTGGAAATGGCAAGCGTGCAGTAGTTGAAGCCATAGGGACTTTTGATTTAGTGTTGCCTTCGGGCTTAATTTTTGAACTAAATAATTGTCATTATGCACCCTCCATTGTTAGGGGTGTTATTTCAGTTTCTTTGTTAAAAGATATTGGTTTTATGCACACTTTTATCAGTTATGGAATTTTAGTTTCTTTTAATGTTTTTTTTATTTTAATGCAATTCGTATAAATGGTGTGTTTGAAATTGATATGGATGATTGTGTGTCCAAAGGAAATAATTCGTTGTATAGTATTAGAAATAAGAAGAGCAAGTCTAACTGGGAATCTTCTTATCTTTGGCATTGTCGCCTTACTCATATAGGCAAGAAACGCATGGAAAAGCTGCAACATGAAGGGCTTTTACAAAGTGTCGATGATTAATCATTTGACAAATGCGAGTCTTGCATATCTGGGAAGATGACAAGGAAACCTTTTTCACAGCAAGTGGAAAGGGCTTCAGATCTACTTGGATTGATACACACTGATGTGTGTGGTCCACTTAGACATGTGTCAAAACGTGGTGCTACATACTTCTTAACATTTACTGATTATTTCAGTCGTTATGGTTATGTTTATTTACTTAAACATAAACATGAAGTCTTTGAAATATTTAAGGTTTTAAAAAGTGAAGTAGAATTACAACTCGGTAAGAAGATTAAAGCTCTTCGATCCGATAGAGGTGGTGAATATATAAGCCAAGAAGATTACTTAGCTGAGTGTGGAATTGTCCAGCAGCTCAAATCTCCTTATAGTCCACAGCAAAATGGTGCATCAGAAAGGAGAAATCGTACTTTACTTGACATGGTACGATCAATATTTAATCTTACGACTCTTCCTTTAACTTTTTGGGATTATGCCCTTGAAACTGCTATTCGCATTTTGAATATGGTTCCAATGAAGACGGTTGTTAAGACTCCATATGAAATATGGACAGGAAAAGCTCCCAATTTTTCTTACTTAAAGGTCTGGGGATGTGAGGCGTTTGTTAAGTGTATCTTTGTAGGAAAGCTCCAACCAAGATCTGTTAAGTGTATCTTTGTAGGATACCCTAAGGAAACTATGGGTTACTGCTTCTACTACCTAGCTGAGAACAAAGTCATAGTGGCTAGGTATGGATACTTCCTTGAAAGGAATCTCATATCTCAAGAACTCAGTGGGAGAGTATATGATTTGGAAGATAATCATGAAGATACAACACCTTCTGATAATACTAGCCAACTTCAAGAACAGCCTGAAAGCTTGGGCGCTCCTCCTGAAGTTGTACCCATTCGTAGGTCTAAAAGGACTATACGTGCACCTGACCGTCTATGTCTTAATGTAGAGGTTGAGGAAAATATGGTTGGGGATCTTAATGAACCGCTAACTATAAGGTCGCCATGGTCGATCCCGAAAAGGATAAATGGCGATTGCTATGAATGGGGAAATGCAATATATGAAAGATAATGATGTCTAGATTGAAGTTGACCTTCCTCCCAATGCTAAAGTTGTTGGAAGCAAGTGGATCTTCAAGAAGAAAACTGACATGGATGGCAATGTACACACCTATAAGGCTCGTCTGGTAGCTAAAGGTTTTACTCAAACCTATGGCATTGATTACGAGGAGACATTCTCTCCTGTAGCAGAAATAAGAGCTATTAGGATTCTCAGAGCTATAACTGCACACTATGACTGTGAGATTTAGCAGATGGATGTAAAAACCGCCTTTCTGAATGGTCGTCTAGATGAAGACATCTATATGGCACAACATGAGGGGTTTGTGAATCCACAATTTCCTAACCGTGTATGCAAGCTTAAAAGGTCCATTTATGGACTAAAGCAAGCATCAAGGCAATGGAATAAAAGATTTGATGGAGAAATCAAAAGTTTTGGATTTACTCAGAATCTTGATGAGCCATGTGTATATCACAAAGCTAGTGGGAGTCATGTTACTTTCCTTATTCTGTATGTCGATGACATATTAATCATGAGAAATCATATACCAAGTTGAAATGAGGTGAAAGCCTATCTTGGTAAATGTTTTCGATGAAAGACTTAGGGAAGCAACATATATACTCGGAATCAAGATCTCTGTGGATAGATCAAGGCGGCTAATTGGTTTAAGTCAAAGTGCTTACATTGACAAAATATTGAAGAGATTCATTATGCAAAATTCTAAGAAGGGATTTTTGCCGATGCAAGTAAACCATGGTTTGAATAGCTTAAGGTCAGGCTTCAACACCGCAGAGGTGGCACGATGAAGAATGTTCCTTATGCTTGGTCAGAGGATCTATCATGTATACGGTGCGATGCACAAGGCCCGATGTGGCATTTGCTCAAACCCCGACCACCGATATCAATGTAATCCGTGAAATTTACTCGGATCATTGTTAAACATATTCTCAAGTACCTTAGGGCTACAAGAGATATGTTCATAGTGTATGGGGAAATCCGTATGTAAACGTCTGTTATGTGTTATCGCGATGCATCTCGAAGTGTGACAAAGATGATACGAAGTCTCAGACGGGTTACATATTTGTCATCAATGGAGGTGCTATGGATTGGAAAAGCAAGAAACAGACCACTCTTGCGATGTATAAAGTGAGTACATAGCGGCGTCAAAAGCTGCCATGGAAGCTGTTTGGATAAGGATGTTAGTTTTGGGGCTTGGTGTTATGCCGTCGATTGAAAATTCTATTAAAGTATATTGTGAATTTGTGACAACTCTGCTGCAATTACTTTTGCCCATGAACCTGGAGTCATGAAGGGCACCAGACACTATTCTAGACAATATCACTATGTTCGATAACAAGTCGAGATAGGTGAAATTGAGTTGCTCAATGTTCACACAGATGATAACCTAGCAGATCCTTTGACGAAGGCCTTACCTGGTGAAAAACTTAATCATTTGTCTGATATGTTTGGACTTCGCTTAGCTAGTAGTTTCATGCCCATTTGTCCTAAGTATTTTAGATAAAGGATATTGTAAACATTATTATTCAAATGAAATAAAGTATTTTTGTTATGTTTATTATTCATTTATTATGATGTTATCCTATATTTTCATGTTTAAATCCTTGAATAACTTAAGTTATTCTAAATAGTCCGTTGTCAATCAATAACATGGGAATGATATTGAATTAAGACAAATATGAGTATTAGTTAGAATACACTTGAAAGTGTTAGGAATTGGAAATTCCATGTTAAAGTGTCGGTCACCCCAATTATGGTCTAGCATATGTTAGCTCGTAGACGTGTAGTTATTTACGTTATTTAGTAGTTTATTAGTTAGTTTGTAGCGTAGAATAGTTTAGTGTAACACCGTGGAGGAAGGACGGGTCTTTACCCACTGTATGCCTGATCCACAGTCCGTCAGGAGGACGATTAGTATGTAACTATAAATACCCTCTACCTCCCAAGGTAGAGGGTTTGACCTTTTATTCTAATCTAACCTTTTCTCTTTTGTTTACTCTCTCTCTCTAGAAAGGCTCCCATCTTCACTTTCTCTCTCTAAACTCTTTCTCATTCGATCCATATAGTGTGATGTGATGTGTTTATGAAATCCAATATTTATCAAATGGTATCAGAGCCATGGTTTGGTCATCTCTCTTACATGCCCTTGGATTTCTAGTGGTTTTATATGGTTTTTGGGTTTGAAAAAGTTTAGTGGTTTTTGCATCATTTGGATCATTTCTTGTGTTAAAGTTTGAATTTTGAGTGTAATTTTGTGTTTAGAATCATTGTAAGTGCTTGGGTTTTGATTTGGAAAGCTTAAATCAACGTGGTTGGGCCTGCTTTGGATTGAAAAGGGTTGTATTTAAGTTTTTCTACCCAGCGACTTGACTCTCGGATAACATTTCTTCGTAGCGACTTGCTTCGTTAGTTGGTAGCGACTTGCAGTTGAAGTGGTAGCGATTTGAGCTCTAGCGACTTGTTTATTGAGACAAGGCGACAAATAGTCCAAAGTAGTGGAGGCACCACTCCGGCTAGCGACTTGTCTTTATTATTTTCAGTGACTTGACTTTGTTGTGACTAGCGAGTTGCTCTTTAGCGACTTGGAATTTTAGCGACTTGTTCCTTAGTGACTTGCCCACTTAGCGAGTTGCTCTTTAGCGATTTGCCAGCTTAGCGATTTGTTGCTTTAGCGACTTGTGTTTAGCGACTTGGTTCATAGCGACTTGTGTTTAGCGACTTGGTTCGTAGCGACTTGAGCCTTTTAGCGAGTTGTTACTTAGCAACTTGGTGACTTAGCGACTTGTCTTCAAGGTTTATAGCGACTTGGTTAATTATTGTTTCTGTAGCAATTTGTCTTAAGAAGAGGTTTGACCAAAGTTGACTTTTTACGTCAAAACTTCAAACGGCCATAACTTTTGATCCTTAACTCCGTTTTCAATAATTACCGTCAAAACGACCGAACAGTCGAATATTGTGGGTTTCACACAATGTTGTGAAAAAATTTCGAGGCCCAAATCCTCTCCGAAAGGAAGTTATTGAGCTTATAAGTTTTAGACCTAAATTTCACCGTAAAACGTGCATTAACAAAACCAATTCACAACCAAATAACACTTCAACTAATCCTTCAAACAATCATCACTCCTAACACATAATCCTCTATCATTGTGTGGTCCATCATTTATCTTAACACGCTCTATTGGTCATTGTATCACGGTTTCTTCTTGATTTTGTAAAATCGCGAAAGAATCTATTTCTGCTTAAATCATAGACTTGTAAAATCCGTGCATACTACAACATCATGTCTTACACTACCGACCTAGTGATTTCGGAAGTACTTAAATTGTATGATGTTGTGGACAACAATGATAATGTATGCTACAATCGAACGGTTAAAGATGTTTGAATTAATCAATGAGGATGTGAGATCTTCATGTTTTGAGTACAATGAGAATGAATTGCACCTGCTAATGCTACGTAATGCCATGCAAAAGGAATGTTGATTATACCCTATCAACAACTTCACTCTCACCTCATGTTACTTCAACCCACAACAACGAAACGAACATGTATTGCCCTTTTCCGTCAAGATTTATCCACATTAACGGTACATTATCGTTGAACTTAGAACAATTGGAACAACAACTTGATAAAGAAAAGGTTCAAAAGGATAGTTCCAAAGGTCGCACTTTAAGTGATCCATAACCAATTTCATCATTCATCGCTGGGGAATTTACATAAGATTATGATCAAGACATGGTGAAATGTCTTTCAAGAGACACATTGAAATGGAAATTAGCGTGTTCATAGATACACTTATCCATCTCATGGATAATGGATAAGTATATTGAGGAAGTTACTCGTAAAGAAGAAAATATAGATGAGAGTCCGTTCGGTTGATGATTGTTGTGATGAGTTGAGTAATGTTTCGGTTGAAAGATCGATGTTGCCGAATGCGTAATATCGAGACAACAAAGAATGATGTAACCACCGTCAAGAACTCCTCGCACACAAGAAGTGGATGTTGTTATCAGAAAGGTGAATGAATGTCGGGTACAATCAATAGATTGTAGTGTTGAGACCTGTAAGGCATCGGAGGATGGATCAGTTGACACTGAATATAGGGGTTCAGAGACAGATAAGCTTGAAATAGCTAATTGTTCAGTGATTCTTGCTACAGATGATGAGGATGCAGATGTCAGACCGATAAATGAACATGTGTCAAGTGATGAGGTACCCTTAACTGTTCAACATAATGCATATGAAAATACTCTTATGCAATCGATCACATCACGTAACATGTTCTTGATACATGTTCAGAATTGAAGTCGAGTCCGAGATAAAGTGTTTTTAACTAATGATATGGTTGATAAGATAACTTTGATGAACTTTCAAATAAATTCTCGTAACTTGAAAACATTGCATTTCACTTGAAATTGCAATCCAAAGAAAAGAAGAAAGTTTTCAAACTATGAAACCTTGTAACAATCCGAATTCTCAATTTCGTGAATTTTTGAAATAAATGATTTAAAAGCTCACTGTGACAAAAACTCGACTATCAACAATTTGAAGAAACATATTTCTGGTATGCATGAGAAAAGTAACTTAGTCAAGACTACACAAGACATTGATGCTATTATAACACGAAATAATGAATTGTCAATTTATGTGGCTAAATTACTTAAGGAAAATGAGTCTTTGAGAAAGCATCACATAGACCCAAGTGACTCTGTCAAAGATACTAGAACTAAGTCTTTGGAACAAACAAACTCTTTGATAGCCAAAATTGATGATCTCAAAGCTCAACTTGTGAAAAGAGTTTTGCAATTGTTGCCTTAAAAATGAGCTCGAAAAACAACAGGAATAGTGTGAACACTAAGTTTGCAAAACCATCAATCTTGGGGAAACCAGTTATTAGACAACCGAATGCGTTTAGATCTGAACGACCAAAATTTTCAAAAACGCGGTTTGCCTCCCAAGTTGATGCGAAACAAGTTTTGACAAAACCAGTCACTTCACCTTACTTGCCTAGGAAAAATGCTATGAATGACTTGTATAAGTACTCTTATCTAGATATGGCTAGGAAAAAGGCACGGATTCGAAAAGACGGAATTTTAGGTTCAAGACCTAGGGTGATGAATTCTACGAGGTTTCAAGGCACTGCTAGTAGTAGTAAATCATTACCTAGGAAAACTCCACAAAAGTCTAGGGATTGGCTTGCATCTAAGAGTAGTTGTGTTTCGATTAAAACAATTCCCGTAGCAGATCACTCTAAGAACTCTAGATCATTATCTAAATCTAATCAGCCTATTTGCTCGAATTGTCTTAAATGTGTCTTTAAAGCTAATCATGATAATTGTCTTTCAAAATCCCTGAATAAAGTTAATGCTCATGCTAAGATACAATCCACTATGACTATAAACAGTGTTAAGGTTCAACCTGTTAAGTCTAGGACTTTCAGTAAGTCATCTTCAGTGCATAAGAAGCAAAACAAACCTAAAACTTCACCTAGATGGATACCAACTGGTAAATCTTTGGAGTCTAGGAATATCAATAAGTCTTCCACTGTGCATAAGAAGCTTAACAATCCTAAACCTTTCCATAAGTGGATATCGTCTGGTAGAATTTTTAAGGATGTTGGACTTAAGTGGATTCCTAACGGAAAGCTGTTTACCGATGACATAATCAAGGTTGACCGTGAAACCCCAAAGGGTTTGGATACTAATGTCACTAACCAAAATATATGCAATCAAGTTTTTAATATTAGTGCGGTAGTCCTTACTCGATTGCAGATACTTCGATCCTTCACTACATGGACGGCTTAAAGTATGGATTACAAATGGATTGATATCTCATAACTCACGGGTTCAAGTAACTCAATCTTAATATTCATTCTCGCAATGACGCCTGCTCACATCGCCTGGTCCTCGTACTTCATCATTATGGCGTCTCGCAGATAACACTTCAGCCCTTCCTCAAAGAAAAGAAAGGTGTACGCTTCAAAGGTGCTTTATCTTCAAAAGAAGAGAAATCTTCATGTTTATGACCATTCTCATCGACATTCTTCATCAACAAGCTTCATGTTTTCCCACGCTCTTTCAACCCTCAAGTGGATCTACGCTCATTGGTGTATATTCTTATTCACTTGTTCAAATCAAAATGGCAACTTCGGATGCAATTTTGAGGGGAGAAGAGTGCATATTCTACATGTTGATGGATGCTTGAATTATGGTCATATGACTCTCCTTCAACGCCTAATGCTTCACTTACTAAGGATAACTGGGATTCATTGTTTCAATATATGTTTGATGAGTACTTCCAACCTCTAACGAATGTTGATCATCCAGTTCCTGATGCTCCTGCTCCAGTTCCTGCTGACTCAACTAATTCACCATCTTCAAGAAGAGTGCATATTCTACATGTTGATGGATGCTTGAATTATGGTCATATGACTCTCCTTCAATGCCTAATGCTTCACTTACTAAGGATAACTGGGATTCATTGTTTAGGATTCATTGTTTCAATATATGTTTGATGAGTACTTCCAACCTCTAACGAATGTTAATCATCCAGCCTCGATGCTCCCGCCCAGCCTCACGACTCAACTAATTCACCATCTTCAATCTACATTGATAAAGATGCACTATCTAAGAAGTACAACTTAGACTACTCAAGAAACCCAATCTCTAGTTATTCCTCGAGGTGTTGATAATGACTATCGTAATATTGCAGTTGCACTATTGAATAATAATTCGCTCTTTGGTATTCCTTTACCAAATCTTCACGGATTATTGTTCCTCTCAATGTGCACGCTATATATCAACCACATGAACATCACGTGGTGGGCATTTGACACAAGTTGATTACTTCCGAGTTAATCATTTATCACTTATTTGAGATTGAAGTTGACTTTCACAAAGGCGTGTTCTTATTTGATAACTTGCTCGGCTTAAGAATGTGAGTTGAAGACTTGGTTTATCTAGTTACCGGTGTCGGGGTGGATGGTTGAAGACCGGTTAACTATCACTTTTAGGAGTTACGTTGTTTTACTCAAAGGTCACATGCTATGACGGTGTGGATAATCGCAAGAGGTGTTAATGTCTCATACTTTGTTTGAGTAGTGAGTACTTAGAGATTTGCTTGAAGCATAAATTCTCAACACCGCTCTTCCATCATTAAGTGCAAGCTTAAGATACAAATGTGGTGAATTCAACTTCGGTTCAAGTTTGGTATATCTGCTTTTCTTCAACAAAGGGTCACTTCAAATTGTCTACATATGGGTTGATAAAGATAGTCAGAGAGAGTTTCTGTAGCAGTTGATTCTCACATGATTCATTTGAGCTAATTTTTGTTCTTCTCTATTTCAAGAATATTTGTTATAGACAATGTGTTGTTGATTATGAGGTATCAAAACCAGCAAGGAGGAAGGAGACATACATCTAAACACACAACGAGTACACGTGATGAACTTAATACTTGTTCTCTATTGAAGTAATCCCGGGAAAGACAAATGTCATAACCGTAGAGAAACTCAGTGTTTAACTCGTAGCCTTTGGTGTGCTATTCCAACTATTTGGGGGAAGGATGTATTATACCAACCATTTGGGGAAGTGGTCTCGGATACTTTTGGTATGTGGTAAATCACCTTGAAGAGGGAAGAAATATGAGAAGAATATTTGGAACGCGAGATGATATTGTTGATCGACATCTTCTATATGATTTATGATAAAGTGCTTCCGGTTAGTGCTTCATGTACACAATGTAATGATGATTTCGATGAGATCGCAACCATCGTGGAGAGATATGTGTACATCGGCCGCACAACATATTCACATGATCGACCTTAATCGCTATTCCGAGTTGACATCCGCAGAAGATCGATGATTCAACCGCCATCGTGATGTCGTTGTCTCTACTCCGTTGGGTACTTGTGTACATTATGGGCCGATTGGTTATATGGAAGATAACCGGAATGCACTTGGTAAAATGAAGATGTTGATATATTGTCTCCGAATAGACAACCGGTCAATCTCAAGAGTAATGTGTACATCGGGACGCACAACAAAGTTCATGTGATCGGACCTAATCAAGTTATTCCGGATTTGATAACCACCGAGACGATCAATGTTTCAACTTGTTACTTGTGTTCTCGAATTCTTCGGGTCGAGCTTCATTCAATGAGACCGCTTTTTATTCATTTCTACTTGGGAAATGGTATTTATTCTTAGTTTGTCGGTTTGGGGGAAGTCGCCAAAGATTCACCTTTCAAGGCTCAAGTTCTTGACGATTCTAGAGCCTCGAATGCTTTGGTGGTGAAAGTTTAAGAGATGATGACTTCTATCTTCTACAAAGTGTTGAACGATTTCCTTTTCTCGGTACTCGTATCATCATCCTCTTAAACTATTTTTCTATTTTTGTATATATTTTTCGAAAAACCAAATAAAAAAATATAAAACCAACAAAAAGCAAATAGAAAAATTTAAAATCAACAAAAACCCATAAAAATCATAAAATTTAAAAATACCAAAAATATTGTTTTCTCAAGACATGTCTTCTGGTATCGATAACATCTACGGTCTTGAAATGTCATTCAATAATGGCACGGGACTTTAGATGAAGTTCGAGCAGGAGGTGTAAATATTTCTTTCTAAACATGTCTCAAAAGATGGCTTGCAGTTATTTCAGACTGTAACCCGTGCTTAAAACATGGTCTGCTAGTATTTCTGATAGCAACTCGCTCTTCAAGAAAGGAAAGTGTTGCGCTAAACCAATTTTCAAAATATTTCGTGCACTTATCCTAAAACAAAATGAGGAAAGTATGTCAAGGATCATTGTTTTACTCAAATATTTTCCTTCAAAAATTCTTCGTAAAAATATTTGTTTTAACAAAATGGTGGTAAATGAGTTGCTTTAAAAACAATCGATTCGTAGTTTTTATAATTTGCAAACTCAATCAATGACTTCAGCGCTTTTAAACTTTTCAGAAAATGAGTCATTGATTGAGGGGGAGAATGTTTTCAAATTTATATCATCTAACGGACTTTCTTAATTATCATACGTGCTTAATTAAAAAATGATATTTGCCTATGTCGAAGGACTAGGAATTTAGGATATGATTGTTAAAATTAGATGATTAGAGTTTGTTAAACACATAAATCCCATACCTTTATATGATCTGATTGATATGTTGAATTGACTTTTATTAGTCGATTGCTGTTTGGGTGATGTCGACCACCATATATCTGTATGTGTGTTCACTAACGTATGCATGTATATTGGTATATAAGAATGTTCCCGATCCGGATCCCACAATTTAAGATGATTGGATGCCAAAAGGAAAGGGTAACTATTTCTTTGGTTGACAATTGAAGAAACGGAGCTTAATTTGACTTTTATGGAAAGTTGGCGTGAAAAAATGCAACGTAAGAGGGCTCACTGCATCAGTAGATGGTTTTCTTCATCATCAAATGAAGAAACGGAGCTTAATTTGTCCTCTATGGAGAGTTGGCATTAAAACATGCAACGTAAGAAGTCTCATTGCATCTGTAGATGGTTTTCTTCCAAACCCTACAACAACAACAACAGAAGCTTCTCAACCACCTAACGTATCTTTGTGCAGGATACCATTTTTAAACAATTTGATTAAATTGTTTTGAAAATGGAAAATATTGTTTTGAAAATTAATTGGACTTAATTTTAAAAATCACCGGACTTCATTTTATCAAAACTTAAGTCACTCAATCATCGACTACGGTCATCGATTGAGGGGGAGAGTGATTTTAAATTAAATATTTTCAAACGATATTTCATTTATCAAGTCCGTTTGTACAAAATAAAGTGGTGATCTAAAGATTTAATGTTATGTCATGGTATGATTTTTCTTTAAAACTCAAAAATCTTTCAAAATGAAATTTTTTCTGTTCTTGTTTGATTGTGAAATTGTTTTGTTTTACTTAAAAGATCTCTTAAAAACTATCATACCTGACACTAACAATCTTTAATGTCTAAATCCGTTCCTATCTGTCATCTTTCAAAATTAAATATTGCCACGTCTTTCCCCAAAATTTTCTAAATGATTTAAATCTTTTGGGATCACAAATCTCAAATGGTTTGAAATTTTTGATTAGCGGAGAGATCGTGATTTAAATCTTAAATCTGTTTTAATGGAATTGGTTTTAGTCCTTCAAAGACACTCCTGCCTCCATGTGCCAAACGATTGTAATATACATAATGCACATGTTGAGGGGGAGCATTTATCCAAAAACAAGATGAGTTTTTAAATCAGGCACATTTTCTCCCATGTTTTCTAAACCTTATTAAATCACTTGGGATCCAAAATCTCAAAGGGTTTGATATTTTTGATCAGGGGAGAATTTGTGATTTAATAATGAAATTTGATAAAATGTGATCATTTTGATTCAATTGTGCAGGATTCTCTCTCATATGTGCTAAACGCTTTCGAATCTCGAAGCACATATTGAGGGGGAGCATTTCAAAAGAAAATCACATATTGATTGAGTTTTAAATGGTTTCTTAATGGAATTTGTGATCGTGGATGTACTTCAAATGAACTCTTTCCTCTATGTGATAAAATGATTTCAAATATCTTACGCACATACTGAAGGGGAGAATTTACCAAGAAAATCAAATGGCTTTTTCTATGAAAATTGTGATCAAAGAAAATATTTCAAAGTCCTCTTGTCTCCATGTGCTAAACAATTTCTATATCATATGCACATGTTGAGGGGGGGGGTTCTAAATGATCAAAACTATTAAGGTACAAAATGCTTTGATCTCGTATCAAAAGTACCTTGATTGATTTTCCAAATGATTTTTTTATTGGTTTCAAGAAAGAATGAACTATACCAAAAGACCGACCATTTTACTTTATGCATGGAGTTATAAGGATGGTTAGGTTAGGTATTCGTCCCACGATCCCGCTTGAACCGGAGAGATCTACCTGTGGAAAATCCACTAGATAGTGTAGAGTCCTTAGGTATATTGAAAAAGGAGAAAAGGAGAACTTGGGAAGAGTGCGATCGAGATAGAGCTAGAACTCGAATAAACCCAACAAGGTTCTAGTAATGAAGTATCGGTAAGCAATCAAGGGTTGAAGAATGAAAAGAAATAAATGTGAAAAAGGGTGAAAAGAAATAGCCCTCCAATAATTCAACCTTAGGCGTAAACCGGTTCAACACATATGCTACCGGTGGTTACTAAGGTAACACCGGTATTGAAGACAAGACGTCATGGACCCAAAGGACGATCGCACTAAACTTCCCAAGCTACTCAAGTTCCTCTTAAAAGGGCTTGTTTCATTCTCACGGGAACCTACATAATCTATCAACTTTCTCTTAGAGTTTGTTGATATGAAGAAGGAGACCTCTCCCTAGTCTCCAGATAGGAACCAAAATATGCACAATTGAGTCTAGAGCCACGAGATCATCATATAAATCTCATTAGGACACTTTCTATGAAGACTCTCTGCTTCACACAATGTGGAAGAGAGATTATATCTTATGAGTCCCACGATTATCCTTGTGGTATTGCGAACATCCGAGTGATATGCAAACATATTCACAATGAAGATGGAAAGCCTTCGAGCCAACATCAAACAAGCTCTCGGTAGGTGGCATGTGAGATCTATCCAATAGATCACCATGTGACAACCGAATGTAAACAATGGGACGATTCAATCATTTGAATCAATCTCGGTTCAGTTATGGATTGACGGATACCTTTGAAAACCGGTCGTTGTGCTTAAAACTCTTTTCCTTAGCACATCGATCGTGGTACTAATACTTCAAAATAAAAGGTGTTTATGATTGATAATTGATTTTCATTAAAACCTTCGTTGTATTGCAAAAACAATTTCTATTGAGCGTACACGATTGTTTTTCAAATCTCTTTTCATCAATCGGTGAATCTCAATTCATTGGTTCACTCACTCCGTGTTGTCTTCTTTGAGACGTTCGGTTTGAGAACGACTAGAGCATTGCGAAACCCCGTCAAGAAAATTCTTCAAAATTATACCGATCACAGCAAGATTTGATCGATCAACGGGAACCGCGGGCGTGTACTCAATTCAATGACAAGTGATCAAAGACACTTTCGTGCACTTTATATCTAATCGTTGTATGTAGGAACGCCCGACGCTTGCAAATGATCGTAATGATGCGGTAAATCCATAGCCGCATGCTCACACAACACATTCACTTCTAAAGAAATCATGACTGGTGCATATCTACATAACACGGCTCGATATTTTTATACTATGCTTTCTACACCGCAAATATCATGAACCAGTAAAGCTTCCGCTACTCTGATGGAAAGATGTCATGATTCAAAAGTGTGAGCATGTCGGTCCGAAAAGTCACAACATCACATGAAGGCAACAATACATAGGGTGATCCAGAGATTTACTGTGGCTGATGATCTCAAAGAAAGCTCGAAGATCATCAAGATGTGGATCAGTTCAAAGACCTCCACTCAAAGTACAAAACTATGCGGACTATGAAGAGTCACTGCTAAAGCACAAAGAATGCGGAAATTGAAGAATTAAAGTCTACGAGCTCAAGACTGAAGATTAAATAGAATGCTAAGATTCGAAATGTAAAACATGGGGTGACCTCCCTTAGGAGGAGATTTTTAGGAATTGGAAATTCCATGTTAAAGTGTCGGTCACCCCAATTATGGTCTAGCATATGTTAGCTCGTAGACGTGTAGTTATTTACGTTATTTAGTACTTTATTAGTTAGTTGTAGCGTAGAATAGTTTAGTGTAACACCGTGGAGGAAGGACGGGTCTTTACCCACTGTATGCCTGATCCACAGTCCGTTAGGAGGACGTTTAGTATGTAACTATAAATACCCTCTACCTCCCAAGGTAGAGGGTTGGACCTTTCATTCTAATCTAACCTTTTCTCTTTTGTTTACTCTCTCTCTAGAGAAAGGCTCCCATATTCACTTTCTCTCTCTAAACTCTTTCTCATTCGATCCATATAGTGTGATGTGATGTGTTTATGAAATCCAATATTTATCAGAAAGTATATTGATGCGTAGCATGACTAATTTCAGATGATATTCAATGGATTGAGTATAGGACTTATCCCACCCACATGATGGTACTTTATGGATCTTAGTCATTAAGTACATCATGAATATTTATCCTCTGACTTAAGATACTAGAGAACTGTCATGGATGTAGTACATTTCGGCGAAGCAATCTAACGTTATACGTAACTGGTAGTTATAAGGGTTGTTTTCAGAAGTGTTGCGAAATTTATGAATTCGTCGTAGTCAAACGGATTTGTTTCCTTCAAATTTATTTTGAAGTATAATATCTTGGGCCCTCATAGGGTTGTCAAGATGTTTGCATGGCCATGCCCAAGGTCTTCTGGAATATGTTCAGAAGAATTGGTAATCTTGATCAATCATATAAAGTGAGAAACAGAATAGTTAATTAAGAAATGAGTGAGATCCATATTCTTATTAACATGGTATTAGAAACAAAAGGATGAATATGATGATGAATCATCAAAGTGGTTTTTCTCCAGAAAACCAAACACGAGTTGTACCGGGGGAATTGGCGTGTTGCTAGACGCTAACCAATGTCATTACATGTTTTGTAAACATATCCAAGTGGGAGCTGTTAGAATATGTATATATTTATAAAACCGTGCATGTCCGGATTCGAACTCATGACCACGGGGATTGCACACATTAGCGAATGAGAATTAAAGTTATAATTAATGTTAATGAGTACGATTAATTATTACACAAAACCCGTCTAACGATCGTTAAGTATTTAACGGAAATGACTAACGACCGTTAAATGTAAAAAGAAGAGAATATATGGTGAATAACTTAAAAATGAAAAAGATTCGGGTGACCCCTTTTCCTTCTCTAAGTGGCCGGCCAAGGGGCTATTCCAAGCCCAAACCCCAACTTTTCCCTAAGTTATTCTATCACTATATATACAAGACCTAGGGTAAAGGTATAAGGTTAATTTTTGTGCATTGAATTAACCCTAGATCTCTCCCTCTCCTTTTCTTGCATTGTTCGGCCGATCCACCTCCAAAGGGTGTTTTGGTTTTGTTTTTTTTCATAAAACAAAGGCTTGTGTTAGATCTAGCAATCTTTTTGATTCGTGGTTAATTCGTGTGTACAAAACTGTGGTGGTAAGACATGCATTATTCTTACACAAATTGATTTGAGTTGTAAAACGGTAACGGACAACTCTTTAAACCACTTCATCATCTTTGTTCAAGAGATCTAATCATTTGCAAGAGGTATGTTACGCGTTTATTTTTCAGTTAATTAATTGCTATTATATTCTTAGTCTTCCGCTGTGTACTCTGTGATGTTTACATGTTATTTATTTGTATATCATGTATTATAACCTTAACAAAAAGTATAATTCAAACACATTTATAACATACAAAATAAAAGCCAATGACGCGCAACTTTTATGATAATGGGTGAAGCATCTTTGTATTTAACAAGCACAAAGTCAAGAGTTTGATATTTGATATTTCATAGCCACAACCATTGATTGAGTCATGTATTCTCTTCACATTATGAAAATACAGTCTTACGATTCGCAACTTTGAATGGACAAGTGTGAAACTTTAGTTTCTTTGCCTGCCAGAGCTCCTAGTCAACGACCGACTGCTCTTACGAGCTCAGTTAAACCCTTCTTAATTTCATTTTTTTTTCTCATTTGAGATAGATAAATTAATGAAACTTTGATCTCACTTATTAACTTTTTTGCACATTATTTATTTAGAAACATTCATCGTACATTTACACAAATATTACAGCTAGACATAACTCAATAATTTTTTTTTAAAAAAGTTATGAAACAGGTAAAAAAATCCAAATTATAAAGAGGATCCTTTCAAGTATCATCGACAATTAAATTAAATTATAATCAAAAGTTAAGATAATATTGTTTCACTTTTAATCTTAACATTTAATTTTAATTAAATGATCAAGAATTCTCTAAATTGAGTTATTTCATGAATTTTAGAATCCCCTTCCTCAAATTATATAGAGTAGCGAAAAAGTAAAAATAAATAAATAGAAAAAGAAAAGTATATGAGGTGAAGACAAAAACACTCTTACACAATCCAACTCACTTTCCCAAATCTTTACATCACCTCCATTTCACACCTAAACACACACTAAAAAACACACACTCACACAACATCATAATGTACGATCCCCACCCCCACTCTCATCACCACCACAGATCCAAACGCTCCAACACAACACTCGCATCCTGCCTCATAGCAACCACTTTCCTGTTACTAATAGCCGTCGCTATAACTGTCGTCTATTTCGTCATCTTCAAACCCAAACCCCCCAAAATAACCGTCAACTCCGTCCAATTCCCATCCTTTTCCCTCCAAAACAACACCGTCAACTTCACTTTCTTCCAGTTCGTCTCCGTCACTAACCCTAACCGCGACTCGTTCACTCATTACGACAGCTCACTCCAGCTCGCGTACAGTCACGCGCCGGTAGGTTTCATTTTCATTCCGGCGGGGAGGATCGACGGGGGACGGACGCAGCATATGTCGGCGAAATTCGCGGTGGAGTCGTTTCCGGTTCCGGCGGTGGTTCCGATGGCGACGGAGGGTGGTGGTGGTGACGGTGGTGTGATGGCCGTGAACGGTGGTGGAGTGACGATGGAGATAGAGACCAAGATGAAGCTGGTTGGTAGGGTTAGGGTTTTGAAAGTGTTTACGCATAGAGTTGAGAGTGGTGTAGATTGTGGTGTGGCTATTGAGGTTAAAACTGGATCTGTTTTAGGGCTGCATTGTTAGTTATGTTAGCACGGTGCGGGGGTATGGGGTAGGGGGAGTTAGAATGTAGACGGATGGTACTCCTGTAGTATCGGGTAAACCCGAAAGTAGGGAGACGAGTTTGGTTAATTGTGTTTTTGTTTAGTTGTTTTGATATTGGGAATTGAATGTTAATCACTTAATTGTATATATGAATATGATGATTATTGATGAGAATGTGGTTGGTAATTTTGATTTGAGTTTTGGTTGATTATTAAGGTTTGTTTGGAATAGCTTATTTTCTCGGTTTTTTCTCAGCCTGTAATTAAGCTGAAAAAAGCGTTTCTAAAAAGGTCTATAATCCAGCAAAATGAGGTAGAGTCAGGGACGGAGCCAGGAACAAACATGATCTGTGCACAAATATTTTTTAACCGTAATATAATTGAGTTTATATGCACAAATATTTTTTAACCGTAATATAATTGAGTTTAAGATGCTAACTAAATAAGATTAAAAACACATTTTAATGGATCGGGGTCATTTTAGATACATTTGAAGAAAATTGATGTTTTTTTTAAATTAACACTAAATCGAAAAAATTAATATGTGTCACAGGCACCCGCGAGACCCTCCGTCCCTGGGTAGAGTATTCCATTCACTATAAGACAAGGTTACAGAAATGTGAAATCTGAGCAACAAGATCTTAGATCTGTATTGTTTATGAGATGAAGATCTAATGGCTCCAAGTATATATTTATACAAGTTCAATTATTGCAAGTCAATATCAACTACTCTGTGTTTTTTCTTTTCGTTTTTTAACAGAACAAATTATTGGCGGTAGTAACAAATCTACTGTAAAGAGAATAGGGATATGTTGTTTTGGATTAGAATATAAGATAAGGATATGTTGTTTTGGATTAGAATATATATAAGTTGTTCGGGTGTTTGACAATTCAACTTGTTTATTAAATAAGATGTAAAATATTTGGAATCGTATGAGGTGCTGGAATAAGCAACTCCCAAAGTGCTTATTTCACCTTTTGATACGCCAGTAATCATAAAGTGTGTTTTTGTTTAAAGACTTGAGATGCTAATGTATCGTTTTTCAAATACACAGTAATTAGATATGATGTCTTGATTGTCCTTCTAAACACCGCATATATATGGATAGAGATCCTCTCAAGTTAAGAGGATAACTTGAGTCAAGTTAGACAATTGTAGTTCATCAATTCGATCCAACCACCACAATCGTTTAACTCGACCGAACAGATAACACAACTCGGAGAATCTCATCCCATATATATAAGTTGTATTTAGTTTGAACGTATACCATTCAGCCTCATCGGGTGATTCCATTTCGCTTGATCGGTTAAATTGAGTGATTCAATTTGGATGTAGTATTATTGGTTTCAGTTTTGCGTTTAGGCTAAATTTCTTCAAACACGCATAAAGAAACGGGCTCTATCAGACTCGTTTTGAACTTTTCGAATATGATCTTTAAGCTTGCTTTTGCAACAGATTCTTGTCCTAGTTATGAAACTGATTGGTATTCAAAGATTTTTTAAATTAGAAACCACTTTGATACCAAACCTATCAAGATTCCCCAAATTCGGTATGGAATCATTTTTTTTTAGAACGACAAGAAACTATCTCATAATACACACATTATATACTATCTTACATATCCTAAGCAGGACTTGAATCTACAACCATTTGATTGGGGAGCTTCTCACACAACGGAGATACCATTATTGTGGCATATTGCTAAAACTATGACATCAAATCACGTTTTGCCGAGTTTGTCATTCTGCGTCCACTGCACACATATTTCTCTTCTATTTATCATTTTATTTAATACACCCCATGTCACATAATTGGCCATATTTCCTCGCACGCGGCTCCATTATTCCTGGAAATTTGACCGTCTTCATCTCCATCTCATTCCGATCATGATGACACTTGTCTTGTCCGTTTTCATGCACTCCGGATCCCGACCGGAACGAAGTCGCAGATGTTGCAATCAAGTTGCAAAGTGAGGGTCACGTGCTAATGAAACGGGACACTGTTCACAACTAACGGTTTCTATACTGCGACATCCTGCGAAGACAACATAACGGCGTAGGCCCAACGACATTTGACAAGGCTGGACTTATCTTTCACATAAAAACATCTAATAAAAAATATTGAATTCATGTTTTTGTTCCCTATAAATACTTGTTTATTTGCTGAAAAACCAAAGAAACATTTTCATTTACATACCAGTTTATTTTAGTTCAAGTTTTCTCATATTATTTCATCGCGTTTTTCAAAGGCATTCATAAATGCTACTCAATACTATTTAAAAACACAAACCCAAAAGTTTCAAAGGTAAACGTCAGAGCTTAAAGAACCACAAAGCTTAACGACAGAGTCCATCTCTGCACTTGAGTTTCTTGATGTATACCGGGGCGATAATTCTAGGTCACTAAGTTAGACGGTCATTTGAATGTTTAGCATTTCTTTTTTCATTTCCAAATGATTTTTTTTAAATAAGATCATGCGATTCTACTTTTTGAATCTGGTTGATATAAATAGGGAAAGATCCCTACTGCCCTCGAACCATTTACAATGATCATGATCTACATCTTTGGAGGCGTTTCTTTGGGTTTGACTTTCAAGTCGATCATGTTTCAACACTATAGGGCATCTTTATGATTCATCGCCAGATCTCGATGAAGATGACCGACTTACAATTGTGTGATCAGATACCGTTATTCTTCCTTTCAGTCACCCTCCACGATCATCCATATAAAGCTTCGTGTCTTCTTCAAGGCACGTGGATAGGTTCCGAGGTTTTTAAATGTTCGGATGGATTTATTTTGTAGTGCTTAGTATCTGGATTGTAAAGCCAGTGTATTGAAAATGTATAACGAACTTGTTACAAATGTGTTACGAAGTTGTTTCGATTGTATTACAAAATTATTTTCATTTTGTTTATTGTGTTTCATGCTTTTCCCATCTATTTCATTTGTATAAATACTTCTCATTATTTTCTTAAATCAAACATTAGTGTTAACTAAGATAGGGTGTCTTCAAAAAAACGTTGTGTCATTCTACAAAAACAAGAAAAAAATGTTTAAATGTGGAAGGGACCTCCGGTCATGTTACACCCCGTGAACGCTTTGACCAAAAACTTTGACTTTTACGCGGAAACGACCTAACTTTGACCTTCATTCCAATACTTTATTGACCATTGCTAAAAATACATTAATACTTACGTTACGCCCCCAAAACGGAAATTTTAAAACTTTTAAATAACGTGAACTAAACGACTTACATGACATTCTTAACTAAATAACTTTAAGTATGAACTACGAAGGAAGGAAGACTTGGGAAGTTTTTCCTTTTTAAATTCGATTTGTAAGAAAAGACTCAATTAGCTCATTCAGATGGGCAGACGTCGTCACCCACATTACGTGACGTCGTCCGCCTTTAAAGAGATGTCAGGTCAAGAGACCAAACAATTAAACCTGACGGCTCAGAACATTTTAAACCTGACGGCTCAGAACATTTTAAACCTGACGGCGTCAGCTTCTAGGTGCGACGTCGTCACCCTTAAATTGGGACTCCGTCTGAGACAGGATATAACCTGACGGCTCAGAACTATTTTAACCAGACGGGGTCACCTTATTGGCGACGCCGTCTGCAACCCAGACCTGCACAAATAGTGCAGATTTCCTACACTTGGACCCAACTATTTTACTCTTCACTTCAACAATATTAACAAGACCACAAGTATTTCACAACACTTATAAACACTATTACCATTGAATATTTTGACACTCTAACCTTCACGACAAGCAATTAACATTGCGCCAAACATCATTTACCAACAATTTGACCCATAACTAAAAAGCTTAACACTATTGATTTAAGTCTTTTAGACAACATAAAATGTAATTACAACCATTAGTAAAAAGTAAACCATATGACCCAAAAAGTATACCAAAACGTGACTCGACTCTTTGGGGCTTCCAACTTCAACACCTTGGTTCCAAAAGACTAGTTCAACTAGGAGCTCAAGCAAAGTCCATTCTACACTTGTTTCTTACCTTTATCCTCCTTGGTAGGACCTACAAAATGACATTAACTATAACATAAGCAAATTGCTTAGTAAGTAAATTGGTTAAGTGCAAGTAAAGCTTTAACAACAAGAAATGATTCATGGAGCATCTATAACATAAGTACATACCTTTAATTGGGTATTTACACTACTTGACAATATAAAAGCTATGGATCCAAGCTACTATATCAAGCTCCAACAACTATAACAATAATCAATAATTCATATTTAACATGAAACAACATTAACCCACTATACTTACCTCCAATTGATCAATAGGTTTCTACCAAATAGAGTCACCACTTCCTTAAGCTTCCTAAACAACAATTAATCTTAATTAGAGACTATAACTAATAATTTCAAAGAATTGGACATCTTCAATTACTACTTTAAACTTCTAAATTCAAGACCCTAATCACAAGAATTGGGGAACTTGCTTACTTTATTAGAGATATGAAATTGAAGGTCTCACAACCTTAATAATCACCAACACAAGTCCAAAAATAGCTCAATTTAAGATGTTCTTGATGTTCCTTCTTCTTCACCAAATACCTTTCTTCACCTTAAGGTAACCTCCTCAAATCCTGGATAAGTCTCAAATGAGACTAATTTTCTCCTTTTATATTTATTCCACTTAACTCAAATGGCAATATAAGTCCCTCTATTATAAGATTCTATACTTTGGCCACAAGAGTTTCTAATTCTATTTATTAGTTGAAACCTTTAAGAATATAGTCATACCAACATAACATAAGGGGTTAATACTAACATTTAATAATACCTTGACGGGGTACAGGTGTAACAATTCACCCCTCCTAAATTTTGATTTCGTCCCCGAAATCATGCTTGGAAAAGTTGAGGATACTTGCTCTTCATTCTTTCTTTCGGTTCCCATCTAATAGTTGTACCCTTCCGATGTCTCCATTGTACCTTTACCAATGGAATCTCTTTATTTCTTAGTTGTCTTGTCTTTCTCCTAAGTATTGCCTCCGGTTCTTCTTGTGACGTTAGCTTTGGATCTACTTCTACATCATCCAATGTAATTACACTAGATTCGTCCGCTAAACATTTCCTTAAGTAAGACACATGGAATGTATTATGAATTCCTTTCATCTCATCGGGGAGATCCAATACATAAGCTACTTCACCAATGCGTTCTATAATCTTGAAGGGTCCAACCGTCCAATGAATCTTGGTCCTAACTTTCCCTTATGCTTGAACCTAAGAACACCCTTCCAAGGGGAAACCTTAAGCATGACATAGTCTCCTACTTCAAATTCAATTGGTCTTCTTCGATTATCGGCATAACTTTTCCATCTATCTTGGGCCGCTTTAAGTCTTTCTCTAATCGTCTCAATTTTCTCGGTTGTTGCTAGTATTACATCCGTATTAGCTAACTCTCTTTCCCGCTCATCCCAACATACCGTAGTTCTACATTTTCTACCATAAAGCATTTCATAAGTGGCATTTCAATGCTAGCATGGTAACTATTATTATAAGCAAATTGACTAACGGTAAATGATCATCCCAATTTCCTCCAAGTCAATTACACAAGCCCTTAACATATCTTCTAAGGTTTGAATCGTTCTTTCACTTTGCCCATCGGTTCATGGGTGAAAAGTCAGACTCATATGTAATCTTGTACCTAGTTCTTCTTGAAAGCTTCGCCAAAATGCCGAAGTAAACCTTCCATCTCTATCGGAGATTATAGAAATGGGTACCCCATGGCGTGCAACTATTTCCTTTACATATATCTTTGCTAACTTGTGAACGGGCATATTTTCTCTAATGGGAATGAAGTATGCGCTTTTCGTCAGACGGTCTACTATTACCCAAATCGCGTCATGCTTTTTGGTCCTCCGCGGTAACTTTGTAACGAAGTCCATTGTAATCTTTTCCCATTTCCAAATCGGTACTTATAATGGTTGTACTTTACCATATGGTTTTTGGTGTTTGGCTTTAACCTTCAAGCAAGTTAGACATTTTTCAACATATTTCACACAATCTCTTTTTATACCCGGCCACCAATAATCTTTCCTCAAGTCATGATGCATCTTGTTAGCCCCCGGGTGAATGGAATATTTTGACTTATGTGCCTCATCTAAGAGTAACATCTTAACATCACTACGGAAAGGTATATAGATTCTTCCATACCGCGTTTTAAGTCCGCGACTATCTTCTTCAAAATGAAGGACATGGGAAGTAATACGCTCTCCTTTCTAATTTTCTTCTTTCAAAGCTTCTTTTTGGGCTAACTTAACCTTGTCAAAAAAGTCGGTTGTAATAATCATTTGCAAGGAATGGATCTTAGTAACTTCATCTTGATCTTTACGACTTAATGCATCGGCTACAACATTTGCCTTTCCTGGGTGATATCGGATCTCACAATTGTAGTCCTTTAATAAGTCTAGCCATCTTAGTTCCCTCATATTCGGATCCTTTTTGTCGAGGAAGTACTGAAGACTTCAATGATCGGCATAGGCAATTACTTTGCCTCTTTGCATAAGGACACAACCAAGGCCGAAATACGATGTATCACAGTATACAACCATGTCTTTTGTTCCTTCCGGTAAAACTAAAATCGGTGCCTCACATAATTTCTTTTATAAAGTAGAAAAAGCATCATCTTGTTCCTTCCTCCACTCAAAAGGGACATTCTTCTTGGTAAGTCTAGTTAATGAGGATGCAATCTTAGAAAAGTCTTTTATAAATCTCCGATAATACCCTGCCAAACCTAGGATACTTTGTATCTCTCCCACGTTTCTCGGAGCTCGCCAATTCATCACTGCTTTAATTTTTGACGGGTCAACCTTAATACCTTCCGGATTAACAACATGACCAAGGAATTGAACTTCTTGTAACCAAAATTCGCATTTTGAAAATTTTGCATACAATCTTTCTTTTCTTAAGGTTTCAAGAATTTTCTAAATGAACCGTGATGCTCTTCCTTGTTCTTCGAGTAAATGAGAATATCGACAATAAATACAATTACATACTTATCCAACATCGGCCTACACACCTGATTCATTAGGTCCATAAAAATTGCAGGTGCATTTGTAAGTCCAAAAGGCATAACTGTAAATTCATAATGTCCATATCGGGTCCTAAAATCCGTCTTAGGAATGTCTTCTTCTCTAACCTTCAATTGATGATAACCCGAACGTATATCGATCTTGGAAAACCATTTAGCCCCTTGAAGTTGGTCAAAGAGATCACTGATTCTTGGCAAAGGGTACACGTTCTTCACCGTTACTTTATTCAATTCCCGGTAGTCAATGCACATACGCATACTACCGTCCTTCTTTTTAACAAACAAAATCGGTGCTCCCCATGGCGAACTACTTGGACGAATAAAACCCTTATCTAACAATTATTGAAGTTGGCTCATCAATTCTTTCATTTCGGAAGGGGCCAAACGGTAAGGAGTTTTTGCTATAGGTTTAGCACCCGGAATGAGGTCAATGCGAAATTCTACTTGTCTTTCGGGTGGAACACCCGACAATTCCTCCGGAAAAACATCCCAGAATCCATTAACAATTGGAACATTTTCAATACTTGTCTTCTTAATACTTATATCTACCACATGAGCCAAAAATGCACAACAACCCTGTGACAAGTATCTGCTAGCCTTCATTACTAAGCATAACTTAAATTCTCCCTTCCTGTTATCTCCATATATTACTATTTCCCGACCATTATGGTTAACAACTCGTACCATCTTTTGATTACATAAAATGGCGGCATTGTGGTTACTAAGCCAATCCATGTCTATGATAACATCAAATTCTCCAAGTACAATAGGAATTAAATCGATCTTAAATATGTTAGTATCTATTTCCAACTCTATACCGCGAAACAAATTAATTACAACTACCACCTTACTATCGGCTATTTCAAATTCAAGGGGTTTGGAGAGTTTAGATAGTGGAGAGGTTAATCGCTTACTAAACTCTATCGACACAAAAGATACACTAGCTCCCGAGTCATAGAGGACTCGAGCGGGGATGGAATTAACAAAAAGTATACTTGTAATGACATCGGGTTCCGACTTCGCTTCCTCCACTCCTATTTGATAAACTCGTGCCATAGGTTTTGGGATTTCAACCTTTTCTTCCTTGACCGTCTTCACAATCTTAGCATCATTTGTTTTTCTACTTGGACATTCATTCAACTTGTGTCCAACTTGATTACACCCATAACATATAACCATTGGCTTCGGACATTCTTTACTCATATGGCTTAAAGAACCGCACTTATAATATCCTGGCATGTTGAGTCTACACTCACCATAATGAAGCTTGTGACACTTTTTACATTGTGTCTTGCCTTGATTCCCTCCGGTCCTTCTGCCTAAATCAAACCTTGGCTTTTTACCTTATCTATCTCCAAACACTTGCTTTCTCTTAACATCCTTATCTTCTTTACTCTTCTTTCTCATCAAATCCGCTTCTCTCACACGAGCCCGGCTTATAAGATCTTCCAAGGTACTACACTTAAATGGTGAGGTTACTTCACGGATTTCGTCTTTTATCATCCTTTGGAACCTATCTACTTTGAGCTTCTCATTATTGTGGTACTCGGAGCAATAAGGAACCATGTCATTAAATTTCTTCCATAACTCATTCACCATTTCGTTAGTTTGTACTAGAGTCTGAAATTCTTCCCGAATTTTTTCAATATCTTCCGCCGGTGCATACTCCCAAGTAAATAACTCCTTAAATTCTTTCCACGAACACAAGTCCGACCAAGCCTCCCCTTTTTCACACACCTTCCCTTCCCACCAAGTTCTAACGCTATCGCGAAGGAAATTGATAGCATAGACAACCTTCTTTGCCTCCTCACTCCCACTTGTGCGAAAAGCACCTTCAACGGCGATGAGCCATCTATTACAAGCTATAGGGTCAAGGGTCCCCATGAACTTAGATACGTCACATGCCGAGAAATCACGGTAAGATGATTTATCATTCCTAGTAACCCTACCATGACCCTCTTCTTTTTTGAGTTCCGCGAACTCTCTTTGCATTGCTTATTGAATATTGAGGGTGGTCTCTTTAACAAAATACGGCATGGATTTTTCTAGCGCCTTACCTATCATTCTCCTCATTAAAACGTCTAAAGCTTTTACTTGATCTTCAGTAAATCCTTCTAAAATAGGGCCCTCCGAACTAGAGGAAGAGGAATTCTCTGGAGTTATATTATTTTTGGTTGGATCAGTTGCCGAAGACTCGACACGTTTAGAGGTAGTAGTCTTTACAGCTTCCTTTTGATGGGGAGTTTCCATTTCTTCTTTATTGAAATTTAGACAAATCATTCGGTTAAGCGTAATCACCTATAACTTATGAAGTAATCATATTGCATTTACATACCTCACCCTAAACCACCACATGCACAAAGCCTTAACGATCTTAGGCAACACATGTGTGCCATCTTCCTATAACCACGGTGGCCAAGCGTAGTTATAAAAACATGTAACATATGTGCTTCTTAAAATCATCAAGGAAGTGTACACGTAGCATAACTATTACTAACACATTTCACACGGCCTAAGTCTAGGAAATTCTAAGGTAAAGATCCTAAATCTCTTAGACCAAGGCTTTGATACCAAGTTGTTACGCCCCCAAAACGGAAATTTTAAAACTTTTAAATAATGTGAACTAAACGACTTACATGACATTCTTACTAAATAACTTTAAGTATGAACTATGAAGGAAGGAAGACTTGGGAAGTTTTTCATTTTTAAATTTGATTTGTAAAAGACTCAATTAGCTCATTCAGACGGGCAGACGCCGTCACCCACATTACGTGATGTCGTCTGCCTTTAAAGAGATGTCAGGTAAAGAGAACCAACAATTAAACCTGACGGCTCAGAACATTTTAAACCTGACGGCGTCAGCTTCTAGGTGCGACGCCGTCACCCTTAAATTGGGATGCCGTCTGAGACAGGATATAACCTGACGACTCAGAACTATTTTAACCAGACGGGGTCACCTTATTGGCGACGTTGTCTCGAACCAAGATCTGCACAAATAGTGCAGATTTCCTGCACTTGGACCCAACTATTTTACTCTTCACTTCAACAATATTAACAAGACCACAAGTAACTTCACAACACTTATAAACACTATTACCATTGAATATTTTGACACTCTAACCTTCAAGATAAGCAATTAACATTGCGCCAAACATCATTTACCTACAATTTGGCCCATAACTAAAAAGCTTAACACTATTGATTAAGTCTTTTAGACAACATAAAATGTAATTACAACCATTAGTAAAAAGTAGACCATATGACCCAAAAACTATACCAAAACGTGACTCGACTCTTTGGGGCTTCCAAATTTAACACCTTGGTTCCAAAAGACTAGTTCAACTAGGAGCTCAAGCAAAGTCCATTCTACACTTGTTTCTTACCTTTATCCTCCTTGCTAGGACCTACAAAACGACATTAACTATAACATAAGCGAATTGCTTAGTAAGTAAATGGGTTAAGTACAAGTAAAGCTTTAACAACAAGAAAGGATTCATGGAGCATCTATAACATAAGTACATACCTTTAATTGGGTATTTACACTACTTGAAAATATAAAAGCTATGGATCTCAGCTACTGTAACAAGCTCCAACAACTATAACAATAATCAATAATTCATAGTTAACATGAAACAACATTAACCCACTATACTTACCTCCAATTGATCAATAGGTTTCTACCAAATAGAGTCACCACTTCCTTAAGCTTCCTAAACAACAATTAATCTTAATTAGAGATTATAACTAATAATTTCAAGGAATTGGACATCTTCTATTACTACTTTAAACTTCTAAATTCAAGACCTTAATCATAAGAATTGGGGAACTTGCTTACTTGATTAGAGATATGAAATTGAAGGTCTTACAACCTTAATAATCACCAACACAAGTCTAGAATAGCTCAATTTAAGATGTTCTTGATGTGCCTTCTTCTTCACCATATACCTTTCTTCACCTTAAGGTAACCTCCTCAAATCCTGGATAAGTCTCAAATGAGACTAATTTTCTCCTTTTATATTTATTCCACTTAGCTCAAATGGCAATATAAGTCCCTCTATTCTAAGATTCTATAATTTGGCCACAAGAGTTTCTAATTCTATTTATTAGTTGAAACCTTTAAGAATATAGTCATACCAACATTACATAAGGGGTTAATACTAACATTTAATAATACCTTGACGGGGTACGGGTGTAACAACTTAGACCTTGAAACCACTTTTAAATGAAACTAGACTTCATTCCCTTTAAAATGAAGGGTGACACGAACCATGACGACTTACGGTAAAAAATATGATTTTTTGAAGAAGGATACGTCTTTTACGGATTAGCCCATGCAAAATACAGATCCGCGGATCCGTGAAAATTGACGTTTTGGACAGAGTCGTTTTAACTTATTTTCGACTCATGGATCCCTTTGATTGGAATAATTGTAACTCAATAATTTACCAAACTTTATAGAATTCATAAACACCTTATAAACTTCATTTTCATGTAAAAAAATTTACCATTTGACCATCGGAAATGTACTTTGCAAAATGACGAATTTTGCACCAAAACCCGTTTTGACCCATTTTCATGACATACGACTTGTACGACTTCCATAACACATCAAACTTACCCAAAACAGGCAACTTAACATATTAAATCGTTTACAAGACCATTTAACCCGTTTGTAACCCAAAATGGGTATAATCACACTTAATCCAAATGCCACTTTATCTTTGACCATGAACACCTAAACACAACATGTAACCACCCTTTCGTTATGACAAACTTGACATACATTTTGACACTCGACTATACGTTACAAACCATTGTAGGACCTACGAGGGTACAACATTGATTGAGCTCGGTATTCTACCTAGCTCCTACGTTTTTACCACAGATTTCTAACCTTCGCTTGACCAGCCTTATTCCTTATTCCAAGACATTGCATAACACATTATAAGATAAGATAATGTACTGTGTAATATGAATATTATTGCTTGATCTATTACAGACTCACGATGGGTACATATATAGGATGTTACATAAGATATTTAGGGTAAACCCCACAAATTAAGCTAATCATCTTTAAATGTACAACTAATACATTGAAGATATCCACTAATTGACACCTATGGACTTATCACAATACACAATTTGAGCCTATCACAAAATCACGATTAACACTCCACCGCAGTCCGAGCAGCGAAATCGCGAAAGCTCGGACTGAAAATTAAAAGCTAATAAACAATAAAGTAAAACTAATTAATAATTGATAAAGAAGACATTTGACAGCAAGCGGAAGCACATCTTCAAGCAGCAACAGACATAAGCACACGACAAATCGGATAAACCAAAGTTTCCGTACCAAACAGGATAAACCAAAGTATCCTGACCAAATGGGATAAACCAAAGTATCCCTTACCAAACAGGATAAACCAAATTATCCTAACCAAACGGGATAACCCAAAGTATCCCCTACAACTAAAGCAAACGGGATAACCCAAAGTATCCCCTACAACTAAAATAAAGGAAATTAGAACTAAAACTCAGGCACTAACATCAAAAGAAAATATGAGAAAACGAAAGTGGTTCTAAAACTTCAACCCCCAAAGAACCTTCCAAACAAACGGGGCGTGTTTTTCTCTAGAAAAACATAAAGATCCGCAACTTTTTTTTATTGATAAGGTTAAGGTTTAAATGGGCCTAACCTCCGGCTTTTAGCCTGCGGCCGGAGGCGGCGGCGGAAGATTAAAGTGGCGAAATAATTAGGGTTTAGGGATCTTAATGGCTTGATACCATGTAAGATTACACGATAAAGATAATGGAAGAATGTGAATTGTATTATTGAATTGATGCTTATTATATACAAATGAGAGAATATATATAAGGAGAATACATGACCTATTTGAGGTAAATTGCTAATCATCATCTCATAGCTAACTGTACATCTTTATCCCTATATACTCTTATACATCTAACATGCTTATCCTAACACTCCCCTGTAGTCCGAGCGGCGAAATCGCGAAAGGTCGGACTGGAGTAGTAAACTAGAAAACAAAAGAAGAAAAAAAAACATTAACATAATAAAAACATAACTTTAGTCGACTCGTAACAAAACCATACCAACGGTCGACATTAGTTTACTCGTACCAACGGTCGGCTAAGTCGACTGGTAACAAACCGTACCAACGGTCGACTTTAGGGACTGGTACCAACGCTCAACTTTTGTCGACTGGTAACTAAAGCCGTACGAAGAATAAACTAATTAACAAAGAAAATATGAGAAAACGAAAGTTGGTTTTAAAACTTCAACCCCCAAAGAACCTTCCAAACAAACGGGGCGTGTTTTTCCCTAGAAAAACATAAAGACCCACATTTTTTTAAATGATAAGGTTAAGGTTTAAAGGGAGCCTTACGAACCTCCGGCGTTTAGCCAGCGGCTGGAGGCGGTGGCGGAAGATTAAAGTGGCGGAAGAATTAGGGTTTAGGGATCTTAATGTCTTTGATACCATGTAAGATAAGATAATGTATTGTGTAATATGAATATTATTGTTTGATCCATTACAGACTTATGATGGGTACATATATAGGATGTTACATAAGATATTTAGGGTAAACCCCATAAATTAAGCTAATCATATTTTAATGTACAACTAATGCATTCAAGATATCCACTAATTGACACCTATAGACTTATCACAATACACAATTTGAGCCTATCACAAAATCACGGTTAACACACATGTTAGGATTTAGAAAATCCATGCAGAAGTGTCGGTCACCCTAACATATGTTTAGCATATTATAGCTCGTAGACATAACAATATAGTAGTTAGATTATTAGTAGTATAAGTAACACCGTGGAAGAAGGACGGGTCTTTACCCACTGTATGCCTAATCCACAGCCCGAAGGAAGGCGTAGTCATTTGTATAAATAGCCCTCTCCCCACAAGGGAGAGGGTTGGATGTTCACTTACTAATATAACCTTTCCTTTGGATTTAATCTCTCTAGAACATCTCACTTTCTCTCTCTAAACTACAAACCATACGCCTCATATACTTGTTTGATTATGTGTTTATGAAAACCAATATGTTACAAATGGTATCAAGAGCCATGGTTTGATCACTCATCTTTCATGTTCTTGGATTTCTAGTGGGTTTCATTAGTTTTTTGGGTTTGAATGAGTTTAGAGTAGTTTTCATCATTTGGATCATTTCTTGTGTTAAAGTTTGAATTTTGATAGTACTTTTGTGTTTAGAATCATTATAAGTGTTTAGGTTTTGGTTTGGAAGGCTTGAATCATCGTGGTTAGATTGTTTTTGGATTGAATAGTGGTGTTTTTAAATATATCATGTATGCGATTTGTGTCTCGGCAAGGAATTCCTCTATGCGATTTGTCCTAAATTGGATGCGCTTTGTCACTTTTTGTGAAGCAATTTGTCTAGTATGCAATTTGTCTATTGAGACAAAATGACAAGAAAGGACAAAGTAGTGGAAGTAGTGGGTGTACTTGTGTGTTATGGGATTTGTCAGCATAAGCGTTTTGACACTTGTGCGATTTGTCTAGGGTGCAATTTGTTTGGGGTGCGATTTGTTTGGGATGCGATTTATCTAGGGAGCAATTTGTCTGAAGTGCGATTTGTCAAAAGCAGGATTGTTTGAAGAGATTTGTGCTTAATAGTCTGATATTTTATTGAAAGTTAAGACTTAACATCTTATATTAACACAATGCCTTATATCACTGATCCCGTAATCTCAAATGTGCTCAAATTATATGATAATGTGGACAACAAAAAAACTATTTGCTACTCTGAAAGTTTAACCATGATTGATTCAACCAATGATGACCTGAGACCTTCATACTCTGAGTCCAATGAGAAAGAATTGTACCTATTCATGCTACAGAATGCCATGCAAAAGGAATGCGGCATTGAGCCCTATCAGCAACTTTACTCTCACCTCATGCTACTTCTACCCATAACAATAGAACGAACATGTATTGCCCTCTTCCGTTAGGACTTATCCACATTTAACAGGAACTTTGCTATTAAACTTAGAACAATTGGAGCTACAACTTGACAAAGAAAAGGTTCAAAAGGTTGGTTCCAGTGTTGCACTTCAAGTAATCTATAAACAATTTCAGCCATTCATCAGTGGAGAATATTCATCAGATTATGATCAACACATGACTGAATTTTTTTTCAAAAAACATACTGGAATGGAAATCCATGAGTTCATTGAAACATTTATCCATCTTATGGACAATGTGAAGAAGTACATTGAGAAATCTACCCAAAAAGTGATTACATGAATGAATGTGAGATGCAGTCAATGGAGAGGAGTGATGAGTTGGGTATTACAGACACATCAAAAATGGATGCAACAAGTTGTTCAGAAACTCTTGCCTCACAGAAGGAGGATGCTGGTGCAGAATGATGAATGAACAAACATTGGGTGCAGAATCTTCATTGGGTGCAGAATCTTCGATAACTATTATTAATAATCCATTTGTGCTTAATTTTGTGCAAAATAATGACCTTACAGAAAAAAATGCTGATAAATGTTTCAGAATTCAGGTCGAGTCAATGATAAAACATATCATGACTAATAACGTGGTTGATAAGAAAATTTTGACTAACTTTCAAACAAATACTCAATTTGAAAACATTGCATTTTCTCGAAATTGCAATACAACGAAAAGAAGAAAGTTTTCAAGCTACAAAATTTTTCATAAATCCGGAATTCCCAGAATTTCGTGAATTTTTTGAAATTAACCAGTTAAAAACTCAGCTTCAAGACAAAGACTCAACCATATGTAATCTGAAAAAACACATCTCAGACTTGCATAAGGAAATTAATATGGGTGTGAACAATATTAATATAGAGGTTAGTGATACTGTTAAAGCAAGGAATGATGAATTAGCATTATGTGTGGCCAAATTATTAAGGGAAAATGAGTCTCTGAGGAAGAATCAATTAGAACAATGTGTCCCTACTAAAGAAGATAAAACCAAGTATTTAGATCAAACAAGCTCTTTGTTAGCAGACATTGAAGCCCTCAAAGCTCAACTTCAGGATAAGAGCTTCGCCATAATCGCTTTAAAAAATGAGCTTAGAAAAATTATTGGGAATGGAGGGAGCACTAAGTTTGCAAAACCATCAACCTTGGGGAAGCCAGTTTCACAATATACTAAAGAACGATCTGTAGTTAGACATCCCAATGCATTTAAGTCAGAAAGATTTAAACCCTTAACATCAAGGTTTGCCTCCCAAGTTGATGAGAACACTGTTTTGTCAAAACCATTCAATTCACTAATTCATTCCGATAAAATGAAAGACAATGCTCAGACTAATGCTCAAAGCTCTAGGATCAGGAATGTAAGAAGATCATCTAGAGCACTTAAGAAGTTTCAAAAGGCTGACCACTCCCCTAAGAAACTAGTTAACAGCAAAATGTCTAAAATTCAGAATAGGGAAATGGTTACATCCTCTACTATGACTAAGGGATCTAACACTCCTAGCTCTTATCTTAAGTGGATGCCTACTGGTAGATTGTTTAAGAACATCGAATCCAAATGGAATCACACTCCTAGCTCCTGTCTTAAGTGGATGCCCACTGGAAAAATCTTTAATAATGTTGGATTTAAGTGGATTCCCATAAGAACACTGGCCACTAATGACATTCCAAGGCCTGAATGTAAAACATTCAAAGAACAGGATACAACTTCTACTAACCCATCTAAATGTTATTCTACATGTGCTATTAGTGCAGATATTCCTTAGTCTTTTTCAAGTACAATGCTCAATTCAATCATGAACATCATGACTTGGTTTCCAACTGAATTGAAGACTACTCATCTGGGGAATTTTAGCTTGTCAAAATTGATTTGCAAGTACTATGACTCTTGTACGCATTTGCTCAGGACTCGTACCTCATTGGTTGACGGATAATTTAAAAAAAAAATTATTTATATATAATTTCTTTATTTTTTAAAATCCATAAAAATTTGAAAAATCAAATTATTACAAAAATAGAGTCCAAGACATGTCTATTGGTATCGATAACATCTACGGTCCTAGAAATGTCATTCAATAATGACACGGGTCTTTAGATGAAGTTCGAACAGAAGGTCAAAACATGTCTATCTACACTCACATACCTATGATGCTTTGGGTTCATAGTTGGGTTAAATTCAATCAATGCTCACTCATTTATAATCGTGTCACTGATTGAGGGGGATAATTAATCATACTGCTATTCATGTCTGCCAATTCCTCTCTGCATGATTGCAATTATACTATTGATATGCATGTGCTTCTATGTATCTAATTAGTGCCACAAGTATTGCTTTATTCATGATGCCTCCTGAATTATATGCATTGCTTGTCTTAATTATGTATCTCTTATATGCATCTTTCATGAATCTCATGTCCTATTTGGAATTTTGTTGTCTCTGTAATGTTGCTAACCTTGAATGATACTTTGAGTGATTGAATCTGTCAAATTATGTTATGTTAGATGTTGTGTGTATGAGGTTTGTCTAAATCCTTTGATGGAATGCATTTTGTCAAATCAAATTTCATTATGCGACTTGTCATGAATTGACATTGATGCGATTTGTCACTACGTAAGGACTAAATGTGTCAATTGTTAAAACTTTCTCTTGGTATATAAAATGCGATTTGTCAATCTTGGTCAAAACCATCAAAATTCTCAGTCAAACTAAACACTTGTTTTCTCTCTACTCATTCTTCAAAGTAATTTGATTAACTAGTACATTCGTGGTATGATTCAACTCTAAGAGATACATCTAATTACTAATATCTCATTACAAACACACATCTAATTAACGTTTTCCTTGCAGATTCACTCATCATTATTTCACTCGATCATTCCATAATTTAGGTTTGTGTTTATCTCTGTGTATGTAATCTGGGTTCAGAATGGGTATGTGTAGAGGGTTCAGGATTATGTATTAGCTTGGTTTGTGGGTGATTGTCTCCCTTTAATCTCGCATGTCCCTTAGAATGGATTTAGGTTAGTTAGTGTTCAATGCTTTGGTTGAGATTAATGAGTTGCGTGATTGAGTTATTTGGGTGTAGGGTGTTTAATTTGTGTGTATTGTTATGCCTGACGATGGTTTGATGCATATGATGGTTGTTTTCAGTGATTCTCATCATTCGTTCTTGAATGCGACTTGATGTTCTTTGCTTGGATGCGATTTGTCTCGTAATGATTCTTGTATGCGTTTTGTCCCGTATGTTCCTTAAAAGCGATTTGTTGTCTAAAATAATTGATGCGATTTGTCGTGTCAATTGCTCAATTCGATTTGTCTGTCTACATTTCGTATTTGTTTTGTCATAAGCTACTTGATGAATGCGATTTGTCCCATGCGTTTTGACATGTGCGGTTTGTTGTATGCCGTTGACCTATGCGTTTTGAAAATATGCGATTTGTCTACAATTCGACTTGTCTGATGCATTATGCGATTTGTCCGCAATGCGACTTGTCTTATGCATTATGTGATTTGTCCATAATGCGATTTGTCTTTACAAATATGCGATTTGTCTTATGTGATTTGTCCATATAATGATTGGTTCTATGCGATTTGTCCAATATGCTGTTTAATCTGTATCTCTCATTATACTTCCTTGGTCATTGTGTGTTGATTGTATACTTGCTATGTCTTTGTGCATTTAACCATCGTTCACTGTCAATTATCCATGTTGTTTATGAGTGTCCAATACTTAATATGCCTCGGCCTCATTCATATTGTGTTCACTAATTTGTGTATGCTATTTCATAAGCTTAAATCACTAATTTAGCGTCTAAGATATGTTGTTGCAATAAGGTTGATCTGCTGATCTTGTCTAACCTAAAGAATTTCCGAATATTGGTGTTGTTGTATGTGTGCTCTACAGAACTACAATGGCAGGCACAACATCTTCTGAGAATCTTGCTACCGCTGCACCACCCACTGTACCTACCGATGAGGAAATTCTTCCATATGAGGAATGGGTGGATATAGCAAAAAGCAATTGCTTTGTGGATGTGGAAAGAAACCAACCTAATCCAATCTACCGAATTGCTGTTGATATTTTGAAGAACACCAATTTTTTTGGTGCTTTAACCATGCGGTGCATGATTCCTTCCATTTACCTGCAACAGTTCTGGAACACTGTAACATGGGACAAGATCACAGCTACATATACTTGTAAACTTGAAGACAAGTGGTATGACATCACCACATAGACTCTCAGGGAGGCTATTCAAATCACTCCAAGAGACCCTGCAAATCCATTCGTCACTCCACCCACAGTTGAAGAGGTAATTGACTTTGTTGAAGAATTGGGATATCCAGAGAAGATTACAAAGGTCTCGGCGGTCATCAACAATGAAGTGTATCAACCATGGAGAGCCATTGTCACTATTCTCAACCTTTTCTTGACAAGGAAGACTTCGTAGTTTGAGAGAGTGAGGGCTCCAATTCTACAAATTATGTGAGATAGTTAAAAGGGTAAACATCGACTTCGCGGAACACATTTGGGAAGAATTCACCTTGGCTATGGACACCTTCATCACTGTTAGACAAAATTTTCTGAATAAAGTCAAGGGAAAGAAAACCAAAGACAAAAGGGTGATTCCCAGTATAAGGTTCTCGAAGCTCATTATCCAGCACTTGCAGCAGAAACATCAGTTTACTCCAAGAAGTGAGTCAGTTCTACATGAAGCCGGTGATGAATTTGTTCTTGGTAACTTGAAATTTGTTGCCAAAGGATTGAACAAAGAGGTTTTTGGAATGCCAATACCTGAAGCACTTCTCACAGAAAGAATTAAGAAGGCTGATTACTTCAAGAAATACATGAAAAAGGCCTTAGGCATAACTATTGAAGACACACCAAATCCCTCTCACACACAACCCAAATTTACAAAATCTGTATCACATACCAAGTCATCCTCAAAGTCAACTTATGAAAGCCTCCCCAAGAAGAGGCAAGATAGATCAGAGTATGCTAATTCACCATCTCAAAAGCAAAAAAGGAGAAGGAGAGACGCTGGAAAGGGGAAAGGAAAAGGGTCCGAGGTACCCAAAAAAGAGATGTCATTAATGGATGAAGACGATGCTGCACTACAACAAGGCATTCAAGAGAGCCTGCAAAGTCTAGAGGAGTCTCAGAGACAACCAAGGAAGGGGGTTAGGATATAGGAACCAGAAACTGTATCACGCTAAACCACTCCCGTCTCTCAAGGAAAAGGTAAAGGGAAAGCTAGAGAAGAAGCGGAGCAAGCTGCTCGGATGTTGTTAACCATTTCCACTCCAACTCCAAAGACTACAACCAAATTTGAAACTCAAGAAATGAAGTGCTGAATCATTGTCTACACATGAGCAAATTGAAGTAGAAGAGGAGGACTCTTCTACAAAGGAAGAGTCTCATGACACGAGTGACTAACAGTTAGAGAGTCATGGACATGATGGTGGAGATGTTAACATGAGCGAATCAGTTCTTCAAGCAAAGGTGCAGACTGAAACTACAACAGGAACTATACCAGAGGCAGAAACTGAGCCAACGAATACTGAAGGTCAAGATACACAGTTAGGAGGAAATGAACTGCTGCAAGAATCACATTGTAATCAACAGGCTCACTATCTTCTCTAAAGAACCTTGATACATATATTAGATTTGGTGACCAATTCCTTGTTGACAGATCATCAGACGCTGAATTAGAAAAACAAAATGATGAAAAGGAAGAGGTTGAGTCCATGTTTTCAGTCACTATTCAGCAGGATACATCAACCATCCCTCCTATGTCTGTACCAATAGTATTTGTGTCAACGTCAGCTCCTGCATCCACACTTCCTCCACCTGCACCCCTCAGATCAACCGCACTTCCACCACCTGTCATCTCTGACTCTACAACAACTGTAATCACACCAACTGTCATCGCAGTAAATGACCCTGCTACACCACCAGCATCACCACCTCCCAGCAAAACAACTGAACAATTGCTAGAAAAGGCTATGAAATGAATTGAAGCTCTTGAGAAGCACCACCTGCCTGAATCTGTCAATCACCTTGATCGTCGTCTATCCAAATTGGAGAGTTTCAATTTTGATACTGAAGTAATTAATGCCATTGAAGCGGAAGTTAAGGATGCGGTGGAATGGGCAATGAAAGCACCGCTACATCAGAGGTTTAAGAATTTATCTACTTCGGATATGAGATCAGTCCTCTCCGATAGAATGTTTGATACAGATGAGGATAAGGACGAAGTTCACATGAAATTGTATGAAGCTCTCCAGGACTCTATCAATAATCATTTGCAGTTTTTGGAGGATATTCGTGAAAGGGAGGGAAAGAAAAAGAGGAGAGTTGTTATGCTAGAATCTATGTCTGGGGTCCCTAAACCGCCACTACCTCCTTCTCCTCCAACTGGTGGAGCTGGGTCGTCTGGAATAGGTGGATCATGAAACTCAAAGGACAAATCCACTGACACCAACACCAAAACCTTCTAACCAATCCAGTTCATCTACCGGTCAAGGATCTCAGAAGACATCTGCAGCATGGACTACAACTGATTCCCGATTCACACCCACTTTCACCAAAATCCCAGAGGAGCAGGCAATGAATGAAGAGTCCTATGTCATTCAAGAATCAGATTCAGAGGATGATGATGCCTCTACAAAGCACATTCCCAAGCCTTCAGGTGAAGAATATTGGTGGGATGCATACCTAGGAGGAAAACGCATCAAATCATCCCGGACTGCACCTTCTAAAGACATGACTCAAAGCTGGTGGCCTGAAGAACAACCTGAAGCTACTGAACCATCATGGGTCATTCCAGAGTCCGATTTGACTGTCCCTGACAATAACTGGGTAACCACCATTGTAGCCAACCATGAAGATCCTTTAGAAGAATCACTCTTGCACATCACTGGTGACATGTGAAGCTTCATTAAATGGTATTGTGAGAAGCATGGAATCTCATCAATCACACCAAAGGATCTTGAAGGCCCAGCATATGAAGTTGCTAAAGCCTTTCATTCTGACTCCGCTCATCTACAATTCCAAATGGAAGAGTGTCACAAGTTGCAGACAGATCAAGTAGATGATGATATCAGCCGATTCAACGTCAACAACCCTCTTCCTCTTGGTGGTGAACCCGAACAGAAGACCATTCAATCAGAATTCTTCTTCAATAAAGATCTAGAATATCTACTGATGAGTGTCTAAATACTCATCATTTTTGTACTATCTAGACTACAAAAACATCTGAAAACACTCTGAAATGCATCAAAATGATGAAAATATCACAAATAAGTGTTTTATGTGTTTTAAATGCAAAAATATCAAAATCGATGAAAACGTATCAAGTTTGCATAATTGGCGCTTTAGTCCTCAAGTTTCAAAAGTTGTCAAATTTAGTCCCGGTAATTCAAAACTTGTAAAAATCATTTTAAGTCCTTAGGATTCATGAAGTTGTCAAAACAAGTCCTTGAAATTTAAAATTGCAAAATTACAACTTTGGTCCCTTAACTTTTAAAATGACAAAATGGTCCTTGGACATTTAAAATGGAAAATAATCATCATTGGTCCTTGTACTATTCATATATGGCAGGTTTGGTCCTTGTGTGAACTTTGGAAAATTACAAGATCAGTCCTCATGTTTGGCCTAATTGCATAAATGGTCCTTGTGTTATCTAAACCAAATGGACCTAAATTAAACAAACACAAACCAAAACCAACCCAATCACGCCCAATCCCAACCAAAGCCCAAACCCGAAATTTAAATAAAACCCGCCACCATCTGCTCACCATCTCCCACCACAATCTGTTACTACCATTCCTCGACACCTGCTACTACCACCTCATCACCACCTTTCCAGCTCATACCAAACCTTCATCATCACCCTTTCCACCTTGCAAACTACCCCCCCACCTCAATTAATGCTGCTACCTGCTCTATGACTTTTTCCCGCCAAAATAACACATGTATGGTTTTGATGATTTGGAATGATCCAACGGTTCAAGATAAGTGGGAAAGTCTCAGATGTCGACAAGAAACCTAAAGGATCATTATAAATGGGAAAGGAAGCAAGGAAGAAGACCAAGTAGAGTAGTTTTAGTTTTTACATGTCGTAGGTAGTTTATATTTAATTTCCAGTGTTTATTTAAGCTTTCAAGTTTTGTATTAAGTAATCTCAGAGTGTTATAAACCTATTTCAATAATCAATTTCAAGTTTTCTTTTCATTTCAGCTTATGTAAAATTTCAAGATCAAGAAAATTTCATGTTAAGTTGAATGTTGTTATAATTTGTTGTTAAGTATTCAAAAGCTCATTTAAGCTCTTATAAAAGCTTTTCTAAGCTTTAGTATCCTTAAAACTCGGTGTAGATTCAAAATAGAAAATTCACAAAAATCAAGAAAAATAGTGAGAAAATAAAATCCAAAGAAAATGAAGATTAAAGATCAAGCAAGGTTGAATTTGGATTTCTTTTGGGTATAGAGCTTTGTGGAAAGCCATAGGGTGTGATCTCAGTCCTTAGTTCTCAGTTTTGAGCATAAAAGCAATTTGTAAGCCATTTATTTGAAATTTGCATTTTCTAGAATATGTGTTTAAATCATGTTAATTTTGGCTTAATCATGTTTGAATATAGTTATTACAAGTTATTAAATAGCTTTCTTGTTTTAAAAACTTGTTTTAAAGTTATAAGCTTCAAAACTGCCTTATAAAGGGGCGTTTGGAATTGCTTTGTAAACTGTAATAGAGTTTGTTCCAGCTATTGCTTTTACTTGTTTCATGTCACATGAGTATCTAATGACTCATTTCTACCATAAAAACATGTGCTTATTAGTTAAAAAGTCAAAAGTAGCTTTAATATTATACTACTTGTTCATCGTGATAAATTTATGTTTCATAATCATGCATATTAGTTTACAAGTTGTTTATTTAGCCTAAATAAGTCTTAAAGTAGCTTAATACATCATATTCAGTCATTAGAATCAATCCTAAGTTCATAAAAGTCAACGTAGTTCATAATATAAAAGTCAAAATTTCACTTGGTCGGTTTTGAATAAACTTTAGAATTTTAGTGTGTGCTCATTATTAAGATTTAGCTTAAATGCTTTTGGGATATTAATATTTAGTCGCTAAACAAAATTAGAAAAATACTAGCTTGTATCTTATTAGCTTATAAACCGCTTATCTACTTGTCTCTTTTGAACCCTTTTCCAAAGAATCATTCGTGCAACAAGAAGCTTGTGATTATTTGAAGCTTGTTTCAAATGCTTATTTCTAGGTAAATTGCTTTTCGGTTGTAATGTTAGCTTATTATAAGTCTCGAGCTTAATTTCATTTTACCTTTGCTTATTTCTAGCTTATTAGCTTATTTAGCCAAGTCTTGTGCTTATTTCCATTTTCTCATAACTGTTAAGAAAAGATAAGCTTATTCTTAGCTTATTGGTAGTTTTCATAAAAAGTGGTAGTTATAAAATGTGCTTATTTTATTGTGCTTATTTAGTTTGTAAAAAGAAAAATTGAAAAAAAAAATATTTTGCAAAAAGGTACTGCCTGGGATTCGAACCCAGGTCAGTCCCCTCACAGTCCCAAGCCTCAACACCAACACCTGTAACCATTGCGCCCTTGGGTCTTTATTGGTTTTAGTTTGCAACATTTAATATATACCCCTTTTGTTTCTAATAAGCTTATACGAGTATTTAAGCTTATTTCTAGCTTATTTGAAATAGCTTTTTCAACTTTTGTATTTTTTATATAATTGTATTAGTATAAAGTATTTAATAAAAAAGTTTCAGATTTTTCTCAATAGTTTTAGTATTTTTAGACATTTAATTAGTGAAAAATCGTATTTAATTCATAATAAAAAATATAAAAGTCTAAAAAATATAAATCTTTTTTCTAAAATTTTCTTTTATCATATAGTATGTAATAAAATTGTTTTTACACTTGTAGGACTTTTATTTCATAAATTTTACGTTTTTGCTTGCGCACTCGCGTAATTTTTATAAATAACTTACGTTTTTATTTTAAATCACATTTTTAGATAATTTAAGTTTACGTTTTAGTTAAAATAGTTTATTTAAGTTATTTTGTTTTATAAAATCACAAAAACATCATTGTAAAAATAGTGATAGCGTTTATTTAATATATTTTAACTTTTTAATTTCCTTTAATTTGCATTTAAGTCGCTGTAATTTATTAATCTTTTCTTTAGGTATAATTTTCCATCAAAATCCTTATTGATCACTATCCTTAGTGATTATTCGACATCTGAAGTTGTTTAACACCAATTCATCCTCCGTGGGACTTAACGACCCAGAATCAACTATATTCCTCCGATCTTAAATTGCATTTGGTGTTTGGCCTGGTTTTGAGTTTCTTACGGTTAGCCATTCACAAGTGGCTAGCTTGTGTGAGATAACTTGACGGTTTAGCATCAATCAAATTTTGGCGCATTCACGGGAGGTCAGAAGCGTGTTTTTAACATTTTCGCACTGTACTTGCACATATACCACCGTTTGTAAACAATTTTTTTGTAAAGTTAAATATAAATCAAAAAGTTCATTAACACTTTTCCTAAAGTGTTAACAACACCAAAAATATTTTCATTCTTTGTTTTTATGGCATGTTTTTCAAAAATCCAAAAATATTCATCTTTACCCTCTTACCCTTTTTGATTCTTTATTCCTTTACCCTCTATCCATTTGATTCTAACTTCTTCTATTCTTATGGAATCTCTCGACTACGATTTAATTCGGAACGAAGTTGAAAACTTCCTACTTTATCACAAATGTCAAGAATTCATGTTGTTCGTAATGATCCATTAATTTCGTAGGGAAATAGAACGAGAAACGGGGTGACAAAGGACCAAGTACTTCCTCTCGATAATGGAGGTGCTAATACGTCCAACCTACGGTTATCCAAAGATCTAACCCTCGATTGCTCCTAAGCCGCCTAAAATTGATCCTACACTTTCACGATTTACGGTTAAAAGCAAACATGCGAATTTAGACCGGTGACTAGCAAGAATGACTTGCCTAATCTTCACGCTTCTCAAGAACCGTAACCGGAGACCATAACGGAAGTGGTGGAAATTGCTAGCTCTCGAGCACACCACTTGTCCCACCTCCGGATTTTTCAAAATGTTCTTCGAATCTTAATAGTCATTCGGATCACCATATTGGTTTTGTTGATTCTTTGAATGAACCGATTCCTTCTCATAACTCTCAAATAGAATCGCTTATTCCTTGTGTCGGTTGTGGTGAGCCTCTTTTGGTTCACCCGTCACCGTGTACGTGTACAAGTGTGGTAATGATATTCGAACGGAGTTGTTTGTTTTGTGGTTCGAGGAATTCATTTGATTATGATCCTAATCCGAACTCATTTAACGACCCTCAAATTTTTCCGATTACCCACCACACCGACTTATCTTCATATAATCAACATAATCACTGTGAATTTTGTGGAGGTCCTCACCAAGGATTTGAATGTCAATCCGAAACAAGATTGTCTATGAACAGTTCTCGGTGATGCTCGTAACTTTGGTTATGACCAATATCCATATGATTCACCAATCCAGCTCAACAGTTTCATCATGAGAACTATGAAGGTCCCCATTTCACTCGATTGTCAAACAGGGAATCCATTTCCTTGTAGCAATTACGATTATCCATATCACGACCAACCTCCATAGTGCCAAATGACTCAAACTCCTCAAGAAACCCAACAAGACACTTATCTAGAGCTTCGAGTCGGTGAAAAGAACCGAGGAGTTGAGTAAAATAGCATTTCATAATGTTCTTAGTTTTTCTTGTGTATATTGTGGGGTCCTCATGATGATTATCAATGTCAACCTTCCGGTTTTGACAAATCTCCACTCCCACAATGTCCCGTCATTCAAAATTCACATGAGAAATCCATGGAAGAATTGCTAGTCAAGAGCGTGTGCTAAAATAAATTCCCAATTTGCTTTTGAAAAATCTATTAGGGAATCAATTGCAAAAGAAAAAGTAGCCGATCTAGCTCTCAATTTCGCTTTTATTCTCGATGACGGTGATGATGAGGATGCACTTGGTATCCTACAATTTTATAAAGATTCATCAAGTTCATCGGTGGATATCCCAGATTGAGATTCATTCTCAAACAATCGCTATCACACCAAGCTCCCACTCACTCTCTCGAACATGGGGACGAGCATCTTGACACTGCTCACGAAAAGGAATCGAACGAATTCATAAAGTCTAGTGTTGAGAACCTTGTCCCAATCCCGAGAGAGTCACACGGAATTCTTGACCATGTGTGTGATATCCTCCTCCTCTTGTCTTCCAAAATGATCATATTGAGATGTTCTCGATTCGATGAAGACTATTCTTTATCTTGTGGAGACATAAGTTATATTGGGAATCACCTTCCGAGCTTGTCACCAGGAGAAGAGAATGATGAAGAAATAATCCAAGACGAAGCTCTTCGCCTTACATTATTGAATGTTAATCTTCTCATTTCTAGAATCGAGGCTTTTAATGAAAGGCCTACTTCATATCCTATCCCCTTTGAGGATAGTGAACTTTGTTCGATGATTCTATTCCGAATTGCAAACGTTCCATTTTGATCATATGGGAGAGAAGATTAGTGGTATTACCACTTCTCATTCTCATAATTCTCTCCCGATTATGAATCATTCACTTTTGAGGAGTTCCCAGGTGAACTCACCAAATCAATCCCGAATATGAATCATTCTCCTTTGAGGAGTTCTCCGTGAACTCACTCATATCATATCTCTACCGGAATATGATAACTTCTACTTTGATCTAGACACACCCGGATATGTCTAGACCAATTGAGCTTAAAAGATGAAATTCATGCTATCATGAATTCTCTTCCGATGATGATGAGTTAGTCAAGATTATTATCATGATTTTCTTTTCTTCTTCACCTATCCGTGGCTTCTCCTGTTCTTCACTCCTTCGGAATGAAGACATTATATTTGACCCCGGCATTTTCATTTATCATTTGTAAGCCGGTTCTATGTATACTCATCGGTGTGGAACTTTCACGTATTTCAATGTTTATACAAACATCTTGAATGAAAGTCCGATTGAGATTGTCTCTTCCACTTACTTCCCATGAACAAATTAATTGGGTCGAGTCAAGCTAGCGACTCGGTAATCAAAAACAAGAGTTAAACATGGGTTTTCACCCGTGTGTCCCACCCTAGTGTGGGGAGATGCCCACATATTGTATATAGATCTTAAAATGAATGAAAATTGTAAAAAAAAAAAAAAAAAAAAAAAAAAAAAAAAGAATAATTGTTGTGTTTCTACATTTAGCTAATAATGTTATCTTTTTACGTTCTAAGTTTCGGCATAACAGCCGGTACTTTGAATATTGAGGACAATATTCATTTCTAAATGTGGGGGGGAAATTCTGGCTAATTTGATCATAAATGTACCCTTTTAGTCCCTTTTTCCCCCAAAATGGCCAAATTAAATTTTTTTTTAGTGGAAGTACTATGTACTAAACACAACAAATGGTAATCAGTCCACCATGTCTAACCCGTATAAGGACTGGCTAATCCAGGAGCAAACGGCTCTTGGTAAAGATATCTCAAATCCGTTTATGGCTTGCAATTTGCCCAAAATTGTATGGTGTTCAACTCACCATATCTTTAAACTAGTGAAGAGTTGGCTAGCCCGCAAGTTTATGGCTTGTGGTAAAGGCAGTTGGAAATCCATAATTGGTAATCGGCTCACCAAAGATAATATTGATAATTTATCTAAGAGTTGGCTAGTCTAGAAGCAAACGGCTCGGTAAAGACAAATCAAAACCGCTTCTGTGGTGATTTGCTCAAAATCATTTGGTTATCATTGTGCCAAGGTTCTTACTTGAACTAAAACAATTGGCTACTCCGAAGTAATGGCTTTTGGTAAAGAGATGAAATCCATTAATTTTTCTCAAAACATTGCTAGGGACTAGCAATATCTTAGTGTGGGGATTGATGAGTGTCAAATACTCATCATTTTTGTACTATCTAGATCGCAAAAACATCCGAAAACACTCGAAATGCATCAAAATGATGAAAATATCACAAATAAGTGTTTTATATGTTTTAAATGCAAAAATATCAAAATCGATGAAAACGTATCAAGTTTGCATAATTGGCGCTTTAGTCCCTCAAGTTTCAAAAGTTGTCAAATTTAGTCCTCAGTAATTCAAAAACTTGTAAAAATCATTTTAAGTCCTTAGGGATTCATGAAGTTGTCAAAACAAGTCCTTGAAATTTAAAATTGCAAAATTACAACTTTGGTCCCTTAACTTTTAAAATGACAAAATAGTCCTTGGACATTTAAAATGGAAAATAATCATCATTGGTCCTTGTACTATTCATATATGGCAGGTTTGGTCCTTGTGTGAACTTTGGAAAAATTACAAGATCAGTCCTCATGTTTGGCCTAATTGCATAAATGGTCCTGTGTTATCTAAACCAAATGGACCTAAATTAAACAAACACAAACCAAAACCAACCCAATTACCGCCCAATCCCAACCAAAGCCCAAACCCGAAATTTAAATAAAACCCGCCACCATCGCTCACCATCTCCCACCACACATGTTACCACCATTCCCGACACCGCTACTACCACCTCATCACCACCTTTCCATTTCATACCAAACCTTCATCATCACCCTTTCCACCTTGCAAACTACCCCCACCTCAATTAATGTCGCACCGCCTATGACTTTTTCCGCCAAAATAACACATGTATGGTTTTGATGATTTGGAATGATCCAACGGTTCAAGATAAGTGGGAAAGTCTCGGATGTCGACAAGAAACCTAAAGGATCATTATAAATGGGAAAGGAAGCAAGGAAGAAGACCAAGTAGAGTAGTTTTAGTTTTTACATGTCGTAGGTAGTTTATATTTAATTTCAAAGTGTTTATTTAAGCTTTCAAGTTTTGTATTAAGTAATCTCGAGTGTTATAAACCTATTTCAATAATCAATTTCAAGTTTTCTTTTCATTTCAGCTTATGTAAAATTTCAAGATCAAGAAAATTTCATGTTAAGTTGAATGTTGTTATAATTTGTTGTTAAGTATTCAAAAGCTCATTTAAGCTCTTATAAAAGCTTTTCTAAGCTTTAGTATCCTTAAAACTCAGTGTAGATTCAAAATAGAAAAATTCACAAAATCAAGAAAAATAGTGAGAAAATAAAATCCGGTGAAAATGAAGATTAAAGACTCAAGCAAGGTTGAATTTGGATTTCTTTTGGGTATAGAGCTTTGTGGAAAGCCATAGGGTGTGATCTCATCCTTAGTTCTCGCTTTGAGCATAAAAGCAATTTGTAAGCCATTTATTTGAAATTTGCATTTTCTAGAATATGTGTTTAAATCATGTTAATTTTGGCTTAATCATGTTTGAATATAGTTATTACAAGTTATTAAATAGCTTTCTTGTTTTAAAAACTTGTTTTAAAGTTATAAGCTTCAAAACTGCCTTATAAAGGGGCGTTTGGAATTGCTTTGTAAACTGTAATAGAGTTTGTTCCAGCTATTGCTTTTACTTGTTTCATGTCACATGAGTATCTAATGACTCATTTCTACCATAAAAACATGTGCTTATTAGTTAAAAAGTCAAAAGTAGCTTTAATATTATACTACTTGTTCACTGTGATAAATTTATGTTTCATAATCATGCATATTAGTTTAAAAGTTGTTTATTTAGCCTAAATAAGTCTTAAAGTAGCTTAATACATCATATTCAGTCATTAGAATCAATCCTAAGTTCATAAAAGTCAACGTAGTTCATAATATAAAAAGTCAAAATTTCACTTGGTCAGTTTTTGAATAAACTTTAGAATTTTAGTGTGTGCTCATTATTAAGATTTAGCTTAAATGCTTTTGGGATATTAATATTTAGCTGCTAAACAAAATTAGAAAAATACTAGCTTGTATCTTATTAGCTTATAAACTGCTTATCTACTTGTCTCTTTTGAACCCTTTTCCAAAGAATCATCTCGTGCAACAAAGAAGCTTGTGATTATTTGAAGCTTGTTTCAGTGCTTATTTCTAGGTAAATTGCTTTTTCAGTTGTAATGTTAGCTTATTATAAGTCTCTGAGCTTAATTTCATTTTACCTTTGCTTATTTCTAGCTTATTAGCTTATTTAGCCAAGTCTTGTGCTTATTTCCATTTTCTCATAACTGTTAAGAAAAGATAAGCTTATTCTTAGCTTATTGGTAGTTTTCATAAAAAGTGGTAGTTATAAAATATGCTTATTTTATTGTGCTTATTTATTTTGTAAAAAGAAAAATTGAAAAAAAAAATATTTTGCAAAAGGTACCGCTCGGGATTCGAACCTGTGTCGGCCCCTCACAGATCCCAAGCCTCAACACCAACACCTGTAACCATTGCGCCTGGGTCTTTATTGGTTTTAGTTTGCAACATTTAATATATACCCTTTTGTTTCTAATAAGCTTATACTAGTATTTAAGCTTATTTCTAGCTTATTTGAAATAGCTTTTCAACTTTTGTATTTTTATATAATTGTATTAGTATAAAGTATTTTATAAAAAGTTTGATTTTTCTCAATAGTTTTAGTATTTTTAGACATTTAATTAGTGAAAAATCGTATTTAATTCATAATAAAAATATAAAAGTCTAAAAATATAAATCTTTTTCTAAAATTTTCTTTTATCATATAGTATGTAATAAAATTGTTTTACACTTGTAGGACTTTTATTTCATAAATTTTACGCTTTTTGCTTTATGCACTGCGTAATTTTTATAAATAACTTACGCTTTTATTTTAAATCACATTTTAGATAATTTAAGTTTACGTTTTAGTTAAAATAGTTTATTTAAGTTATTTTGTTTTATAAAATCACAAAAACATCATTGTAAAAATAGTGATAGCGTTTATTTAATATATTTTAACTTTTTAATTTCCTTTAATTTGCATTTAAGTCGCTGTAATTTATTAATCTTTTCTTTAGGTATAATTTTCCATCAAAATCCTTATTGATCACTATCCTTAGTGATTATTCGACATCTGAAGTTGTTTAACACCAATTCATCCTCCGTGGGACTTAACGACCCAGGAATCCACTATATTCCTCTGATCTTAAATTGCATTTGGTGTTTGGCCTGTTTTGAGTTTCTTACGGTTAGCCATTCACAAGTGGCTAGCTTGTGTGAGATAACTTGACGGTTTAGCATCAATCATCTACGGGCTAATATTCAAGGAAGAAGACCCGCCTTATCTATCTCTAAGATAAAGGCAACAACTTACTTAGATCCAGGTCTTGAGCAGATGGTACCTGACCAATTCTGGACAGACAAAGAATACGAGTATGATATTGCTGCTTCATACGTAATCTCTCATTGGTGGTTTAAAAAGAAAAAATTATACATTGAAAGACATGGTGCAGATAAGAAGCGCAGAGCTGTTCGATCCAAGCTGCGAATTCTAAGTGTGGTTAGCGTGGAGATCTTCCCAATTTATGGTTATGATTATCTGAAAAAGATTGTCCTCAGAAGAGCTGACTTGAAAGACCCTGTAATTGAAGAAAACGATTTCAAGCACTTGTTCCCAAGTGACTTTGAAGATATGTACCTGTTGAACCTTCAAGGACATCTTGACGATCTGCCTATTCGTGAAAAGAAGTCTCTCGCTGCTGCTGTCAATCTATGGATAAGGGGGTTAGTGATACGACAAAGAGTGGGTGACTTTCAGCTTGGTATGGAAAGCTATCAGACCCAAGCCAATCTCACAAAACCTCAATGAGAAGCCACTGGACATGAATTCAAGCACGACTACTCAGTGATTGACACACCAAGAGCAGTTGTCTTTACCGATAAATATTGTTTAAGAATGCTACTGAGACTGTGTGAGCTTTACAAGTTCAGTGATGGTACGCTAAAAATGATTGAAGAAGAATTGGATTCGAGGGTCAACGAGTTCAAGCTAAAGATGAGGCCGGGAAACAACACGAGGTTTTGGACGGAACAAGATGTTAAAAGGTGTGAAGATTTCATTGCTGCTATCGGACGAAGACTTAAGACAAGAAAGATTTTCCGCAGCCTTGAAAGTTTTGAAGGAGGGAGAGTTGTGAAGGACACTACAAGCTACTACAGAGAACCGAATGATGATATCTTCTTTTAGTAGGTATTTTGTTTAACTCTCATGTGTAAAGTGGTGGTTGTACTGTGAACAATAATAACTATAATGTATATAGTAGTGATAGGGTATGGCTTGTAGCTTCCCTCTTTTTCTGAAGAGGGAACATTGTAGTGTTTCGTTTCAGATCAAATAAAATCGGACACATTTTTCTCCAACAAGGTTTTTACATATTTAAATCACTTGAGATCCAAAATCTCAAAGGATTTGAAATTTTTGATCGGGGGAGAAAATGTGATATAAATATGCAATTTGATAAAATGTGATCTTCAAGTCTCAATAAATTTACATCTCTCCCCATACGTGCTAAACCTTTTCGAATATCGAAGCACATATTGAGGGGGAGCATTTCAAAATTTTAAATGGTTTCATTGACTACTATGATCGTGAATTTTGCTTCATATTCCCCCTGTATGCTCTAAAATGTATTAAAAATTCTTCTCGTTTATCAATACACAAATCAAGGGGGAGCAATCATTAGAAAACCACATCCTTTCCCAAAATATTTTGTACAAAGTACTTAAAATAATAGATTTGATGGGGGAAGTGATGATGATATCTTTAGAAAATTGTTAATCAAAGATTGAATTTCTCATTCTTAATCCAAGATTTCAAAGTCCTCTTGCCTCCATGTGCTAAAACAACTTCAAATACCCGTAGCACATGTTGAGGGGGAGCATTTCTAAAATATCAAAAACAATTAAGGTACAAAATGCTTTGATTTTATATCACAAGTACCTTAATTTATTTTCAAATGGTTTTCAATTGGTTTCGAGGCGGAATGAACAATACCAAAAGATCGACCAATTTATTTTATGCACGAAGATATAAGGATGGTTATGTTAGGTATTCGTTCATACGATCCAGCCAGAACCGGAGGCATCTACCCAGGGACAATCTACTAGATAGCATAGAAGTCCTTAGGTATGATGAAAAAGGAGAAAAGTGAGAAATGGGAAGAGTTCGGACTGAGACAGTGCTAGTACTGGAATAAACCCAACAAGGTTATAGTAATGAAGTCTCGGTAAGCACTGAAGGGGTTGAAGAATGAAAAAGAAATGAATGAGAAAAGGGTGAAAAGAAATAGCCCTCCGTTATTTCAACCTTAGGCGTAAACCGGTACAACTCATATGCTCTTGGTGGTTACTAAGGTAACACCGGTATTGAAGACAAGACGTCATGGACCCAAGAACGACCGCACTACAACTTCCCAAGCTACTCAAGTTCCTCTTAAAAGGGCTTGTTTCATTCTCATGGGGAACCTAAATAATCTATCGACTTTCTCTTAGAGATTGTTGATATTGAAGAAGGAGACCCTCTCCCTAGTCTCCGGCATAGGAACCAAATGTGCACTACTGAGTCTAGAGCCAAGAGATCATCAATAAATCTCACTAGGACACAAAATTAATGAAGACACACTGTTTCACACAATGTGGAAAGTGAGAATATATCTTAAGAGTCCTACGCATTATCCTTGTGGTATTGCCAGAACATCTGAGTGATATGCAATCATATTCACAATGAATATGGAAATCCTTCTAGAGCCAACATCAAACAAGCTCTTGGTGGGTGGCACGTGAGATCCATCCAATGGATCAACCATGTGACAACTGGACATAAACGATGGAGCGATTCACATTATGAATCAATCCTGGTTCAGGAAATGGATTGACGAATCCCTTTAAAAACCAGTCGTTGTGCTCAAAAATTATTTTCTATAGCACATCGACTGTGTATTACATTTTCAAAATCAAAAGGTATTTATGATTGAAAATTGATTTTCCTAATAAAACCTTCGTTGTATTGCAAAAATTCTTTCTGTTAAGCAATACACGATTGTTTTGAAATCATTTTCTTCAATCAGCAAACCTCAATTTGCTGGTTCACTCATTCCGTGTTGTCTTCTTTGAGACGTTCCAGTTTGAGAACGGCTAGAGCAACCGCGAAACCCATCAAGAATATTCTTGAATTCTACCGATCACAGCAAGTGCTTGTAATCGATCAACGGGAACCGTGGGCGTGTACCTCAATTCAACGAAAGTGATCAAAGACAATTTCGTGCGCTTTTATTGCTAACTGTTGTCTTCAGGAACACCCGACGGTTGCAACTGATCAGAATTGAGGCGTCAATCCATAACCGCGTGCTCAAACATCACGTTCATCTCAAAGAAATCATGATAAGTGCATATCTTCATCAAAGTGAATCAGATATTTTCACTCCATGCTTCTGCTACGCTGCTGCAAATATCATGAATCAACAAAAGCTTCCGCAACTCTGATAAGAAGATATCATGATCCAGAATGTGAGCATGTCGGTCCAAACGTCACATGTTGGCAATCCAACATCAGATGATTTGGAGATTATGTGTTGCTGATGATCTCAAAGAAAGCTCCTGATCACATATCAAAGAATCACTCAAAGCCAAATAATCACTACTATAATACAATGTTAAAGTCTGTGAAGCTACAAAGTCTACGAGCTCGAGCATTGAAGATTATAGATTAAATGCTAGGACTTTCAATGTAATTATTGGGGTGACCTCCCTTAGGGGGAGATTGTTAGGATTTAGAAAATTCATTCAAAAGTGTCGGTCACCCCAACATATGTTTAGCATATTATAGCTCGTAGACATAACAGTATAGTAGTTAGATTATTAATAGTATAAGTAACACCATGGAAGAAGGACGGTCTTTACCCACTGTATGCCTGATCCATAGCCCGAAGGAGGGCGTAGTCATTTGTATAAATAGCCCTCTCCCCACAAGGGAGAGGGTTAGATGTTCACTTACTAATCTAACCTTTCCTTTGGATTTTATCTCTCTAGAACATCACTTTCTATCTCTAAACTACAAACCATAAGCCTCATATACTTGTTTGATTATGTGTTTATGAAAACCAATATTTTACAACACATGAACCTACAAAACATTGGTCACCTAAACCGTAATGTTACTTATTGGTTTTCACAATCACACAAACACACAATATAAGAGGCGTATGAAATGAGTTTAAGAGAGAGAAAGTGGAAGAGAGTTGGGAACTTTAGTTAAACAAAGAAAAATGAATTATGAAAGCTCCAACCCTTTTCCTTTCTAGGCAAAGGGTATTTATAGGTTCATACAAGACACGCCTCCTACGGGTTGTAGATCAGGCATACAGTGGGTAAAGATCCATCCGTCCTCCACGGTGTTACTTAACAAACTACTTACAAACACTAAACGACTACGACTACGAGCTTTCTAACGAATACCTATACTTGAGGTGACCGACTCTTTAACTATAGGATATTGTAAATCCTAACAATCTCCCCCTTAGGGAGGTCACCTCAATTACAACAATTACAAACAGATATTTCATTTTAGTGTTCTTGGATTCTTGATTAAGCTCTTTGCTCAGCAGCCTGTAGTCTTTGATTCTTCATGTTCTGCATGTTTTGATCATAATGTGGAGGTCTTTAACTGATCCATGTGATAGTGAGTTTTTGAGCCAGCTTTGAGATCATCAGCCACAGTAAATCTCTGACTCATCCTTTATTTTATTGCCATTATGTGAAGCTGTGACTTTTGGACCGACATGCTCACATTTTGGATCATGATGTCTTCTCATCAGAGTTGCAGAAGCTTTTGATGATTCATGATATTTGCAGCAGTGTAGCAAAAGCATGGATTTTGAAAATATCAGAGTCAGTTGATGAAGATATGCACTTATCATGATTTCTTAAGAACTGAATGTGTTGTGTGAGCATGCGGCTATGGATTGACTCCTCAATTCTGATCAGCTGCAACCGTCGGGTGTCCCTGCAAACAACAGTTAGCAATAAAGAACACGAAAGTGTCTTTGATCACCTTTGTTGAATAGGTTGCAAGAACCACGGTTCCCCGTTGATCAGTACAAGTACTGCCTGTGATCAGGTATAACTATGAAGAATTTCCTTGACAGGGTTTCGCAGCTGCTCTTGCCGTTCTCAAACTGGAACGTCTCAAAGAAGACAGCGCGGAGTGAGTGAACCAGCAAATTGAGATTCGCTGATTGAAGAAAAATTATTTGAGAAATAATCGTGTATTGCTTAATAAGAAGAGTTTTTCAATACAACGAAGTTTTATAGAGAAAATCAATTTTCAATCATAAATACCTCTTTTAATTTTGAAATCATAATGCACAGTCGATGCGCTAGATAAAATGATTTTGAGCACAACGACCAGTTTTTCAAAGGTATCCGTCAATCCATTTCCTGAACCAGGATTGATTCAAGAGTGAATCGCCCCATCGTTTCTGTCTAGTTGTCACACGCTTGATCTATTGGATAGATATCTCACATGCCACCCACCAAGAGCTTGTTTGATATTGGCTCTAGAGGGCTTTCCATCTTCTTTGTGAATATGTTTACATATCACTCGGATGTTCTGGCAATACCACAAGGATAATGCGTAGGACTCTTAAAATGTATTCTAACATTCCACATTGTGTGAAACTGTGAGTCTTCATTAATTATGTCCTAATGAGATTTATTGATGACCTCTTGGCTCTAGACTCAATAGTGCATATTTGATTTCCTATGCCTGAGACTAGGGAGAGGGTCTCCTTCTTCAATATCAACAATCTCTAAGAGAAAGTCGATAGATTATGTATGTTCCCTGTGAGAATGAAACAAGTCCTTTTAAAAGAAACTTGAGTAGCCTGGAAAGTTTTAGTGCAGTGCGTCACTGGGTCTATGACGTCTCCTCTTCAATACCGGCGTTACCTTGGTAACCACCAGTAGCATATGAATTAAACCCGGTTTCTGCCATAAGGTTGAATTAATGGAAGGCTATTTCTTTTCACCATTTTCTCATTCAATTCTTTTTCATTCTTCAACCCCTTCAGTGCTTACCGAGACTTCATTACTAGAACCTTGTTGGGTTTATTCCAGTTCTTGCTCTATCTCAGTCGGCACTCTTCCCATATTCTCACTTTTCTCCTTTTTTTGCCATTATACCTAAGGACTTCTACACTATCTAGTGGATTGTCCCTGGGTAGATCTCCCCGGCTTTGGCGGGATCGTGGGAACTAATACCTACCTAACCATCCTTATATCTCCTTGCATAAAGTAAATTTGGTCGGTCTTTTGGTATTGTTCATTCTCCCTTGAAACCAATTAAAAACCATTTAAAAATCAATCAAGGTACTTGTAATATAAAATCAAAGCATTTTGTACCTTAATTATTTTTGATATTTTAGAAAATCTCCCCTCAACATGTGCTTCAAGTATTAGAAATTGTTTTAGCACATGGAGGCAAGAGGGCTTTTGAAATCTTAGATTGAGAATGAAAGACCCAATCTTTGATTAACATTTTCCAAAATAATCATCATCATTTCCCGATCAAATCTAGTATTTTAAGTACTTTGGATAAAATATTTTAGGAAGGATGAGGTTTTCATTTGATTGCTCCCCCTCAATATGTGCATCGAGATTCGAAAGAGTTTTGCACATATTCGAGGGAACTTGCACATCGAGATAAATCAATCACGTTTTAGTCATTTTTGGTTTAACATAGATACTCCCACTTAACATGTGCATGGAAAACTTGAAATCGTTTGGCACATGTAGGGAGGAGTGCTTGATATTATATTTCTAAAACCGCTTATCGAATTATCAGTTTATATCCAATTTAAATCACAAATTCTCCCCCGATCACAATTTTTAAACCCTTTGAGATTTGTGATCTCAATTGATTTAAATTTTTCGAAAGCTTTTTGAGGAGAAAACGTGACTTGCTTTTAAAACATTTAACTGATAAGGATCAGATTTTGAGACTATAAACTCCGATAATCAAACATGCTTAGGTATCTTATGAAAACATAGCATTAGCCTTAGTCTGGTTCCAATTGTACAAAAATATTCCTTTTGATTTTCCCAATGTAGACCTTGCTCGTTTACACGTGCCAATTGTTTGAAAAATAACCTTTTTGTTTTGATTGAAATCATTCTCCCCTTCAATCAATTACCAAAGTTGTTGATTGAGTGATAGAGATTTTGACACATGATAAGTCCATATGATTTTCAAAATTAAGTCCGAGTTATTTTCAAAAATAATTTAGTTTTCATTAGATAACAAATAATTTTCAGAAGAATATTTAGAAGAAAAAATATTTGTGAGGAAACATTTGTCTTTTTGGAGACAAATTTTCCTTATGAACTTTTGTTTTTAGAATCAGAGCATGATGTTTCAAAATCAAATTAAGCATGGCTCTGTTCTTTCTTTTTTAAGCGGGTTACTGCCTGAAATGAGAACAAACCTTCATTTTTCTCCATTTTTTTAAGAAAATAAAATATATTACAACTGATCGAACTTCATCCAAAGACCCGTGCTATTCTTTGAATGACAAATCTAATTCCGTAAATGTTATCGAAATCAGATAACATGATATAAGAAAAACAATATTTTTTGGACTTTTTCAAAATTTTCAGATTTTTTATGGGTTTTGAATTTTTATAATTTTCTATATTCTTTTTGTTGGTTTTATGATTTTGTATTTTGCTTTTTGATAAAAATATTTACAAACAATAGATGAAGAGATACCTTTATTCCTCTTCTTCCTCTTGAAGAAGTTTGAGTGTCTCAGGTTGTAGACTCTTTAGCCCGAGTCGTGGAAGAATAAACTCAAAACGTTCTCTAGGAAGAGCTTTCGTGAAGATGTCTGCCAGCTGATATTCAGTCCTTACAAAGTATAGTTCAACCACACCTTTCTCCACTTGTTCCCTGATGAAGTGATGTCGAATGTCGATGTGCTTTGCTCTTGAATGTTGAATATTGTTGCAGCAGAGAGCAATGGCACTTCTGTTATCACAGTACAAAGGAACTTTGTTGAATACAAAGCCATAGTCAGATAATTGAGATCTCATCCATAGGATTTGATCACAACAAGATGACATGGCTAAGTATTCCGCCTCTGTAGAGGATATAGACGTACACATTTGTTTCTTTGAGGACCAGCTTACTAACTTATCTCCCAAGAATTGAGCACCACCTAACGTACTTCGACGTGTATCTTGACACCCTGCATGGTGTGCATCTGCATATGCTGTTAGTGACATATCGGTGTCCTTCGGATACCAAAGTCCCATGTTAATGGTTCCTTGGAGATACCGAAAGACCCGTTTAACCGCTTCAAGGTGCTTTTGGTAGGCTTAGCACGGTATCTAGCACACATGCATACATCGAATGTAATATCGTGTCTATTGGCCGTGAGGTACATCGTGATCCAATCATACTTGATATTTTGTTTGATCAACCATGATCCCTGAGTGGTCCTCATCCAGTTTTGTACGCTCCACCATAGGAGTGTCAACAGGGTCACAAGAATCAAATCCAAATTTCTTTAAAATTTCATTTGCATATTTAGATTGATTAATAAATATGCCTCAGGGACTTTGTGAAATTTGTAATCCCAAGAAAAATGACATTTGTCCCCTTGAAAATCGGTCACATTCATTAGGGTCGGTCGAGGCAAAAATAATATCATCAACATAAATTTGAACGTGAATTAAGTGTTTGCCTGACTTTCTGGTGAACAATGTGGGATCAACTGCTCCTTTGTTGAATCCATTTGTTAAGAGAAACTTTGTAAATGTATCATACCATGCCCTTGGAGCTTGCTTCAAACCGTAGAGGGCCTTCTTCAAGCGGTAGACATGGGTAGGGTGTTCTGGATTCACAAAACCTTCGGGTTGGCTGACGTAGACTACTTCTTTGAGATCTCCATTCAGAAACGCAGTCTTTACATCCATCTGATAAAACACCATGTTCTTGCTAGCAGCATTAGCCAGGAAGATTATGATAGCCTCAATTCGTGCAACCGGAGCAAATGATTCCTTAAAGTCAATACCCTCCTCTTGTCGGTATCCTTTAGCCACTAGTCTTGCCTTGTTCTTTAGAACATCACCGTGCTCATCAAGCTTTACTTTAAAGATCCACTTGAGAGCAATGATCATAGCACAATCTGAAGCAGGTACTAATTCCCATACATCAAGACGATCAAACGCATGGATTTCTTCTTGCATAGCACTAAACCAGCTATCCTCAGACATTGCTGTTTTGACATATTTAGGTTTGATATTTGATAATATAGAATTAAAGAAGTACCATAAGGCATCTGTGGCAAGTTGTTTACGAGTGGATACCAGGCGAGACGGGTTCCCAATAATGTTGTCCAATGGATGATCATGTGTCCATTTTCTGAGATGTTCATGTGGTTGGTGATGAAGAACTGATGTAGTAGAATTTGGATCCCCTGATGAAGATGCTTCAGGTGTTGGTTCAGGGGAAAATATATTTTCAAACAGTGCATCTTCGTGAGTGGCAAAAGGGTTATCTCCATCAAAATAGCCAGTAACATTTCCATGATGTACACTCGAGGATTGAGGATTTGAGGATGATGATGAGTGATCTGCAGCAGGCGCTTCTTGAGATAGAGACACATAAACAGATGGGTTATCTGCGTTGATTGGATTAGGGGTCGCCACTGTTGATGGTGTAGAATGATCATTATCAAGAGGTTCATATTATTCATCAAACATCGGATCAAACAATTTCTTCAAATCTTCTCCAGATGGAGTTACATATGGAACTGCAGGTGAGGGATTCTGTACGAGAGAAGAACTAATGGGACTACTTGACAAATGTTGAGGTGATTGTCCAGGAGCCATTTTCTCAGACAGCTCATCAAACGTGACGTGAATAGTTTCCATAATATCTCGGGTTCTTTTATTGTAGATTCGGTAACCCTTCCGGTTTGGTGCATACCCAACAAAAACTCCAATGTCCGCCTTAACTCTTAACTTCCCTAAATCTTGACCATCATTCGTTGGATAGCATAAAGCACCGAATACATGAAGGAAAGAGAGATCTGGCCTTCGGTTGTGGAAAAGTTCATAAGGAGTTTTCCATGAGTGGTGTGAATAAGGGAACGATTTTGGGTGTAGCATGCAGTGGCAATGGCTTCTGCCCAGAGAAACATTGGAACCTTTGAGTAGATCAGCATAGTCCTTGCTGCTTTGACAAGAGTTCGATACCACACCGTTTTGTTGAGGAGTACGTGAGACACTTCTTTTATGGCTGATTCCAATGCTTTCGTAGAACTGGCTTAGTTCTTTGTTTACAAACTCAGTTCCATTGTCTGTTCGGATAATCCTGACCGTTTTATTGAGACGAACCTGCAGCTGTTTAATAAGTTTGATGATGACATATGGAGTTTCATCCTTTGACCTCAAAAACTTAACCCAAGTAAACCGAGAATGGTCATCAACCAGTACTAGCACATATTTCTTCCCGTTTATGGTTTGCACTCTCATGGGTCCGCACAAATCCATATGAAGAGTATGAAGAACTTCCATAACTGAGTTTGCAGATTTGGGTTTATAGGCGTATTTCTTGCTCTTTCCCAATTGGCATGCTGAACAAAGATGATCTTTTTCATATTTTAATCTGGGCAAGCCTCTTACGAGGTCCTTTCTAGAAAGATCATTTATGGTGCCTAAGTTCAAATGATTGAGACGACGATGCCATAACCATGACTTTGTTTTCGAAGCCTTTGACAACAAGCAGATTGGAGAAGACTTCATCATGTCTTTGATAGAGATGGTGTAAAGATTAGTTCCACGTGTTCCCTTTAAAAGTTCAACCCCATCTAGTTCTCTAACGAAGCAAGTATGTTTTCTAAAGGCCACTTCTAGATCAGAGTCACATAATTGACCAACAGATAACAAATTATGACCAAGACCTGCAACATAATAAACCCTGGAATTTACACTGTCACCAACAACATAATCTCTGTAACCCATAATTGCCCCAAAGTGGTCGTTCCCGAATATGACAGTCCCGATGAATTTACTCATGAAGTTCATGAGCCGCGAGCGATCTCCAGTCATATGCTTGGAACAGCCTGAGTCCAAATACCACAGAACGATTTGTACGACCTACAGTTAAACAAGGACAAGTATGGATGACTGGACAATTTGGATCCCCATGCGAGAATGGGTTCCACTTGGTTAGTAAATGAGATTGGAACACCCACATCAGAAATAGAAGCAATGACATCATTAGGGGTGGATGCAAGACTAGTAGTATCACTTGGCCTATGTGTAGTATGACAACTTCTTAAGGGGATGATCCTACCAGTTGGTTTCCATTCCTTAGTGGGCATAGATCTATTCCTATTAGGACAAAATTCATTAACTTTTAATGTGCGACCAATGGATTTCCATTGATAACCCACACTATTGAACTTTCTTCCTGTGGGTTTCCAATAATTTCTAACCTTTTTCTAGAATGGCTTTTTGGCATCCTTAACCTGTTTAGCATTTCTTACATTTTTGACTGGGGATTTAAGAGCATTAATCAACTCATTCATAGCACATTCATGATAAATACCAAAAACTAAACATTCATTACATCTTTTGCAAATAGTAGCAGAATTCGAATTAATTACAGTACGCTTATAGCTAATACTAGAATCAACACGATTCGTCTTATTCAACTCAAACTTGTTGTTCCTAGGGTGGTCTTCTACTTTCTTCCCTTGATCACTCTTGGCTCGCGAGGTCCTATCTTGCTTTGTATTGCTTGGAGGCTTTAACCCGCTTGCTATAGTGTCACTGATTACTTCTGTAGAAGGAACGGTGGGAACATTAGTTGGTTTCACTACTTTCTGCATTCCTGGTCTAGAAGTGCTGGGATCTGAGATCCTAGGAGGTAAATCAAAGGTCACATGCTTGACTATAGGCATAGAACAAGGCACAACAACACTATCTTTCTTAGTACCAGATTTAGGACATATTGCTATTAAGCATTCTAAAAGTTCCTGAGATCGTTTGGCATATAAGCATGCATGCCCAATCGCATTATCAAGTGGTTTGTCTATCTTGTCCTCTTCAACAATCTCACGGAGACATTCTAAACTATCCTTAAGGTACAAAAAGTAGGTTTGACATGCTAGTTCATTGTTTCTAAGATGAGGGGGAATATACTTCACAGACATAGCATATTTAGTACAAGAAGGCACCTTTGGTGCAATATCCTCACCAATGGTGATTGACATTTTCCCTTTTACCTGACTCTTCAGATTCTCAATTTCATTTTGCAAGGAAGTTATCTTTTCGCTGTTCTTGTCACGAGTGACCTTAATTGATTCATATAACTCTTTGAAATGTTGTTTAGCTTTTTCATTTTCCGCTTGAAAAAGACTCATTTTCCTGTTGTAACGCATTAATGATGTTTTGAACATGAAAGTTTCGAGAATTCTGAGAATCTAAAGGAGGAGGCATTTGGGAGCCAGTCAAATCATACTTTTCACTCTTAGATTGTGAAATTTGGGTTTTCAATCTTTTGATCATGTTACAATGTGCTCGAATCTGTTCATCACGTTTGCTAATTTCAAAAACTACATCAAAATCAGGAGCATCAAAGGATGTCTTGGCATTTGAGGTTTTAACATTTTCTTTGAGGTGTTGATATTTTAGTTGTAAAGCAAGATGTTCAACTTCCAATTTAGAAAAATGTTTGACCAAGTTATCATGATCATCCCGTTCTATTTTCTCATGCAATTTTGAATTTGTGGTCTGATTCGTTAAAATAAACACAAATATCAAACTATCAAATTAACCGTGAAATCCGACAAATCAACCTTTTAGGAAAAGGGTTAAAGTGCCGAAACTCACGGGTGTGATAAAAGTGATACCGGGAAAGTGATTTCCCCGGGTCGTGTCCCAACGAGGTGTGAAATTGACGAAGTCGTGAGTTTTGTGATTTTGGACTTGAATTGGTTTAACAAATTTTGGATTTTTGATTACGCTAATCTACAAATTAAAGAACGAGAATGAAAATAAAGCACGTAAAACTAAATAAACACTAATTATACTACTACTAAGCCTAAGGTACAATAAAACGAAGCTAAACTACTTCCTAGGGTGTTAAAATGCAAAACGCTTAAAACCGGAACACACTAAGCCCGAAAGTGAAAAATATGCAATTTAAGTCCTACTAGTGCAAAACTAATTTTCCTACATTCTAAATGACCAAAATAATTTTTGGAAAAAGCCGGTGTTTTTTCGACTTTTGTTTTATTTATTACGAAATAAAACTAATTTAAACTAATTTAATTATTAAAATACTAAATGACTAGAGAAAAATGTGAAATTTTGCAGAAAACTAAATTAAGTTATACTAAATGCAGGAAAAATAAAAAGGTGCAAGTCCTTTTTGGAAATAAGCACTAAAAAAGCAAGTTATTCTAATAAGCTATAACTGTGAAGTTATGTTAAATAATTAAAATGTAGGAAACTAACACACAACAAGTACTAGCACAGATGGTAAGTTGGTGGCTGTGTGGGGTTCTGTAACTAGGCATGAGGTCGTGGGTTCAAGTCCCACTTCCCACCTTTTTTTGTCACTTATTTTCTTTCTTTTACAAACTAAATGAGAAATCAATACAAGACTTTTTCACAAAACTTGAACTTATAAAACTGAAAGTAAAATGTTCGAGAACAAAAAAAAGAAAAAAAAGAACAGCAACTGAAAAGGAAAACTACTAAAGCATGTTTGGGACAATGGTTATAAAGACTATCAACATCTAACAAAAAGTTTGTAAAAAGGCTAAATCTAGTGATAAACTAATCTAATTCATCTAACAGTACTTAAGGGAACATTAACTAAGGAAATAAGAGAATCAATAAGCCAAAAAAAATGGTCAACTTGCTTCTTGAAGCATGCTGCTGTAGCAGCAGGTCTGCAGCTTATAATGGGCTTGTTCGAGCTTGAAAATGAAAAGAAATAAGCTAACACACCTGACCTGGTACTACTAACTACCGGTGTCAACTAATACTACCCCTAATCTAATCTATCCTACCTGAAATCTAGCTAGAAAAGGCGCTAAAGGTGCAGACTTGGTTCTGCAAAACAGAAATAAAGTAGATAACTTGGGCAGATTCAAGGCTAAAGAAAAGCTACTCAATAAGCTCTAAATTTCAAAATAAGCTTGGAAACATCAACCTAGTACTACTGACTACTTATACAACAAGAAACATGATCCTAAATCTACTTTAAGCTACTTTAATCTAAGCTAAAAAAAATGGAAAGGCTGTGTACCTGTTGTTGCTGTTTCAGTCACAAACAGCTTGAGTGAGCTCTTTGGAGCTTAATTTTAAGCTGAGAAATGGAGCTTCCAGGCCAGAGAAAAACTTCACAAACAAAGTTAGCATTTTTTTTTTTCTTTTCTTTTAAAAACCAATTTATGCAAACTTTAAAAGTACACTTAACCTGTTTAAAACTAACAATTTGGAACAAAAAGGGATTTGACTTGACTGGCCAAACGGGTAAAAACCAGAATTTTGACCAATCAATAGCCTGACCCAAACACACATTGATCCAACACACGCCTTTGAGGCGTAAAACTAAAAATGCTTTTCCAAAGTTGAGCTTAAAACAAAGTGCTTTCAATTGACAGAAGAAAAAACTCAAGAGAACTTAACGAAGCTCATCAAATAAGCTTAGATACCAAATTTGAACCAAGAAGAGATAAGACAAGCAAAAAGTAACTTTCATAAAAAAAAAATGTAACTGAGAACACAAGCTGAAACTGACTGAAATTAAATTTAAATTAAAGACATTACATTGAAATTAAAAGTGCAGAAAAGAAAAGTTGGGACTAGAACTAAAAATTCTAGACAAGCTTTTACATTTGTACTCAACTCCTATTTATACTAAACTACTTCTTTCTTCACTTTATGTCTTCTTTCTTGGTTTCAGTTTGTGTTTGTTTTGTGAGACAAACCAACTAAATCATCTTTGTGCTTTCTCAGCTTCATCCTGACCATCAATTTCATCTTGGGAACCACCTTGAGTTCTCACAGCCATGGATGGGACCTTTGGGCTTGTGGATTGCCAACGTGGCTATGAAACATGTGAAGAGGGGGAAAACATGTGACTTTTTCTTGGGGAAGGAAGTAGTGGGATTGGGAAGTGGGAGTGACAGGAGGAGGGGGAGAGAATGGCGGATAAAAGGTTGGGTTTTGGTTTTTTTTTTTCTGTGTTCTGGTTTTGTGAGAAGAGGGAAAGGGAAGGGGTCATAGGAAAGGGCATGGGGTTCATTGGGAGGTTATGAAGAGGGGTCAAAAAAAGGTATTGTGAAAGGGATTTAATAAAGGGTAAAGGTTTATTTAAAAAAAAGTAATTTGGTAATTTTGTGTTTCGGGGAAGGTTTTAAGATGGTTTTCCCAAACCCATTCTAAAAATGTGTCCGGTTCTCTGAAAATGTAGAAAATCCACTCCCGGCTCCGTCTGTTTCAGCACATTTATGATTTCGGCTCGTGTTTGCCCGTTTTCGCACTGTTTTCAATCCTTTTGTACCTGCAAGACACAAAACACACTACGAGGATAATTTTAACATATTTTGATCATATTTGGGTGTTTTTTGTCATTTTTGAGGTCTTAGGTGGATAAAAAATGATGAGTGAATAAGCACTCATCAAATCCCCCACACTAAACTATTGCTAGTCCCTAGCAATCTTTTGAGAAAACTTAATGGATTTGAATCTCTTTACCAAAAGCCATTACTCGAGTAGCCAATTGTTTCGGTTCAAGTAAGAACCTTGGTACAATGATAACCAAATGATTTTGAGCAAATCACCGACTTTCAACGGTTTTGATTTGTCTTTACCGAAGCCGTTTGCTTCGGACTAGCCAACTCTTAGATAAATTATCAATATTATCTTTGGTGAGTCGATTACCAATTATGGTTTTCCAACGCCTTTACCACAAGCCATAAACTTGCGGGCTAGCCAACTCTTCACTAATTAAAGATATGGTGAGTTGAACACCATACAATTTTGGGTAAATTGCAAGCCATCAACGGATTTGAGATATCTTTACCAAGAGCCGTTTGCTCTGGATTAGCCAATCCTTTTGTTTATTAGACATGGCGGATCGATAATCAGAAGTCGAGTAAGTGCAAAACACTTACTCCAAAAAAATTTTGGCCAAAATTGGGGAATAAGATGGTAATACATATGATAAAATTCGTGAGAATTCCCCACACTAGAAATGAATATTGCCCTCAATATTCAAAGTACCATTGTTATGCCAAACCGAGAACGTAAAGGGAGATACTACGGCCATTATTTGAATTTTTTTTTTTTTTTTAGAAAACTTATATACAACAGCGAGGGGCAACTCCCCCACACTAGGGTGGTAGAAAGTAGAAAGAAGTCAGAAATGTGGGTAAAAACCCATATGGTGTGCTACTGTTTTTGATTCCCGAGTCGCTAGCTTGACTCGACCCCGAATTTGTTTGTCCTTGGGGAAGCAAGTGGAAGAGAAAATCTCCATCGGACTTTCATTCAAATGGTTTGGATAAACATTGAATGTGATGAAAGTTCCACTCCGATGAGATAAAACCGGCTCAAAAGAATGAGAAATGCCGGGATCAAAGATGGTATCTTCACTCCCGTAGGAGTTAAGACATGGAGAAGAAATGGAAGGAGAAGGCAAAGTGACAATGAGTTGACAACGGGTGGGTTGGGTGGGTAAAAGATTAGATTGAGGAACATTGACGGAATGTTCAGAAATCTTATCCACTACTGAAGCAATGAAAACATCCGTATCGGGCTTAGAAGAGGTTCCATCATCCGGCGGTTTAGCAGGCGGACGAGTGGATGATGGACCTAAGCCATAATCGTCACTCTGAAAACCCGAAGGTATCGAGTCATCCGGAGAAAGAAAGTTGACCTCTTCAATAAGAGTGTCACTCGACGAATTATCAGAAGACCAATTGTAAAGAAGATTTTCCAATTCAGTAAGGTCGGCTTCAAAGTCGAAGTGCACATCATCATCTCCCAGTGGAGAATGATCAACGAGAGCGAGTTCATCGGAGAACTCCTCGAGATGGTCTAACGTCGAAGTGGGATTGCCACTATTCTTATCTTCGGGTAAAGAAGGAGATGAAACGAGGTACAAGTCACTATCCTCATTCTGAATGTCAAAGATGGGATTATCCGAAACTAGAGTGAATTCAGAATCAAAGTCAAACAGAGGATTAGTGAATGCCATAGCAAAAGGTTTCTCGGACACAACAAGAATATCTTCATCGTCCGTTTCAAAATCAGTGTCCATATCAAGATCATCGGGATCAACATCTCTCACTTCTTCCAAGCTGACGAGCTCAGAAGGTATCTCCTCAACATACTCGATGTCTCCACACGATAAAGAATCATCAAACGACGTATAATCATTTTCAGACTCGGAGATAGAAACTTTTGGGGTGGGAGAAGAATCATCATCAAGAGGCTCATCACACATAACCTCGGACTCACTTGGGGTTGGGACAAGGTTCTCAGCACAAGACGGTTCCGTTTCCGGAATAGTGCTAAGATGCTCGTCCCCCATTAAAAGGTTATCCGAAGGTTCTATGGTAGGTAGGCAATTTGAGAATGGAGAGTGGACATGTGCGGTACTTTGTGGGCTTGAGATATGCACCTTGTCCTTTTTCGTCTCCCAATCTTCCTCATCCTCGTCATCTAGACGGCAAGCTTCATTAAATAGAAAACGCTGTTGAGCAGCTTCGTTTAATAGGAGAAGCTTTTGAGCTGCTCGTTCATCGGCTAAATATCTTTCGTTGCGAGCTGCTTGTTCCTCAGAAAGTTCTTCAAAGATTATACGAGGAAATTGATCAATGACGGAAGTTGTGGGGTTGGATGTTGTCAAAGCCGAAGTGTTATAAAAGGATCAGTCCATAGTAATTTTGATTCCACGATTGACATTGATAATCATCATGAGGACCCCACACTTAGCACAATGAGGGTATTGGGAGAGAAACTTTGAAATGATGAATCATTGAAATCTTGATAGTACGGTTGTGGCTCGAATGAATTTTGTGGAGGGTAGTTGAAATCGTTTTGAGGATAATTGAAAGAGTTCGGGTTAGAATCATAAGTGAATGAATTCTCGGCACAAATCGAACAACATCCATTGACAAGATAGTTTCCACACCACTCGCACATACATTTGCAACAACGTAAACCTTGTGGTAACAAGTCTCCACAACCGTAGCAATACTCTTGATCGAACGAAGATATCTCGGGTACGGGAGTAGGAATCGAGGGCTCAAAAACATCACAAATGTTAGGTAAAACGATATTTCCCGAAGTTGAAATTTGACGAAATTCATTTAAGCAATTTTGAAGCATGTTCATGATTTCGTCCGAGAAAGGTTTTGAAGACTCCGGAGGTGGGAAAAGTGGTGTGCTCTCAGAGCTAGCAATTTCCACCACTTCCGTTTCGGTCTCCGGTTCTTGCTCTTTTCTCTTAACCTTAACCGTAAATCGCGAAAGATTTGGATCAAATCTAGACGGTTTAGGTTCAGAAACAATAGAACAAATCTCGGGTTGTGGCGGGTGGTCGGAAAAACTTGGAGAATCATCGAGAGAGTTTTTATCGGCTAATTCACACCAATAGCAATATTTGCTTGCACCAACCCTTCCACATCGCTTACATAAACAATCGGGATTGAGACAATAAAGCTGATCCTCTTCCATACGTCCTTTGCAATGAAAACAACGACGATAATCGATCGCCGCCATGAGAATTAAACATGTAGAGGGTTAAAGAAATAGAATTGAGTGATCGAGAGGATAATGAAGAATAGAATCAAACGGTAAAAGAGGGTAAGAGAAATAGAATCAACGAATAAGAGGAATGAGAAGAATATTTTTGGTTTTTTGTATTTTTCAAAAACGGTAACTTCACGAGGAAGGTTCTTCAAGTCACTAATCGCAAAAATCACGATATTGTCGCAACACACCTCCCCGGCAGCGGCGCCAAAATTTTGATTCGTTAAAATAAACACAAATATCAAACTATCAAATTAACCGTGAAATCCGACAAATCAACCTTTTAGGAAAAGGGTTAAAGTGCCGAAACTCACGGGTGTGATAAAAGTGATACCGGGAAAGTGATTTCCCCGGGTCGTGTCCCAACGAGGTGTGAAATTGACGAAGTCGTGAGTTTTGTGATTTTGGACTTGAATTGGTTTAACAAATTTTGGATTTTTGATTACGCTAATCTACAAATTAAAGAACGAGAATGAAAATAAAGCACGTAAAACTAAATAAACACTAATTATACTACTACTAAGCCTAAGGTACAATAAAACGAAGCTAAACTACTTCCTAGGGTGTTAAAATGCAAAAACGCTAAAAACCGGGAACACACTAAGCCCCGAAAGTGAAAAATATGCAATTTAAGTCCTACTAGTGCAAAACTAATTTTCCTACATTCTAAATGACCAAAAATAATTTTTGGAAAAAGCCGGGTGTTTTTTCGACTTTTGTTTTATTTATTACGAAATAAAAACTAATTTAAACTAATTTAATTATTAAAAATACTAAATGACTAGAGAAAAATGTGAAATTTTGCAGAAAACTAAATTAAGTTATACTAAATGCAGGAAAAATAAAAAGGTGCAAGTCCTTTTTGGAAATAAGCACTAAAAAAGCAAGTTATTCTAATAAGCTATAACTGTGAAGTTATGTTAAATAATTAAAATGTAGGAAACTAACACACAACAAGTACTAGCACAGATGGTAAGTTGGTGGCTGTGTGGGGTTCTGTAACTAGGCATGAGGTCGTGGGTTCAAGTCCCACTTCCCACCTTTTTTTGTCACTTATTTTCTTTCTTTTACAAACTAAATGAGAAATCAATACAAGACTTTTTCACAAAACTTGAACTTATAAAACTGAAAGTAAAATGTTCGAGAACAAAAAAAAGGAAAAAAAGAACAGCAACTGAAAAGGAAAACTACTAAAGCATGTTTGGGACAATGGTTATAAAGACTATCAACATCTAACAAAAGTTTGTAAAAGGCTAAATCTAGTGATAAACTAATCTAATTCATCTAACGATTACTTAAGGAACATTAACTAAGGAAATAAGAGAATCAATAAGCCAAAAAATGGTCAACTTGCTTCTTGAAGCATGTCAGAAATGTGTGGTCTGCAGACTTATAATGGGCTTGTTCGAGCTTGAAAATGAAAAGAAATAAGCTAACACACCTGACCTGGTACTACTAACTACCGGTGTCAACTAATACTACCCCTAATCTAATCTATCCTACCTGAAATCTAGCTAGAAAAGGCGCTAAAGGTGCAGACTTGGTTCTGCAAAACAGAAATAAAGTAGATAACTTGGGCAGATTCAAGGCTAAAGAAAAGCTACTCAATAAGCTCTAAATTTCAAAATAAGCTTGGAAACATCAACCTAGTACTACTGACTACTTATACAACAAGAAACATGATCCTAAATCTACTTTAAGCTACTTTAATCTAAGCTAAAAAAAATGGAAAGGCTGTGTACCTGTTGTTGCTGTTTCAGCCACAAACAGCTTGAGTGAGCTCTTTGGAGCTTAATTTTGTCGAGAAATGGAGCTTCTGTGCCGAGAGAAAACTTCACAAACAAAGTTAGCATTTTTTTTTTTTTTTCTTTTCTTTTAAAAACCAATTTATGCAAACTTTAAAAGTACACTTAACCTGTTTAAAACTAACAATTTGGAACAAAAAGGGATTTGACTTGACTGGCCAAACGGGTAAAAACCAGAATTTTGACCAATCAATAGCCTGACCCAAACACACATTGATCCAAACACTACCTTTGAGGGCAGAAAACTAAAAAAATGCTTTTCCAAAGTTGAGCTTAAAACAAAGTGCTTTCAATTGACAGAAGAAAAAACTCAAGAGAACTTAACGAAGCTCATCAAATAAGCTTAGATACCAAATTTGAACCAAGAAGAGATAAGACAAGCAAAAAGTAACTTTCATAAAAAAAATGTAATCGAGAACACAAGTTAAACTGATCGAAATTAAATTTAAATTAAAGACATTACATTGAAATTAAAAGTGCGTAAAAGAAAAGTTGGGACTAGAACTAAAATTCTAGACAAGCTTTTACATTTGTACTCAACTCCTATTTATACTAAACTACTTCTTTCTTCACTTTATGTCTTCTTTCTTGGTTTCAGTTTGTGTTTGTTTTGTGAGACAAACCAACTAAATCATCTTTGTGCTTTCTCAGCTTCATCCTGACCATCAATTTCATCTTGGGAACCACCTTGAGTTCTCACAGCCATGGATGGGACCTTTGGGCTTGTGGATTGCCAACGTGGCTATGAAACATGTGAAGAGGGGGAAAACATGTGACTTTTTCTTGGGGAAGGAAGTAGTGGGATTGGGAAGTGGGAGTGACAGGAGGAGGGGGAGAGAATGGCGGATAAAAGGTTGGGTTTTGGTTTTTTTTTCTGTGTTCTGGTTTTGTGAGAAGAGGGAAAGGGAAGGGGTCATAGGAAAGGGCATGGGGTTCAGTGGGAGGTTATGAAGAGGGGTCAAAAAAAGGTATTGTGAAAGGGATTTAATAAAGGGTAAAGGTTTATTTAAAAAAAAGTAATTTGGTAATTTTGTGTTTCGGGGAAGGTTTTAAGACGGTTTTCCCAAACCCATTCTAAAAATGTGTCCGGTTCTCTGAAAATGTAGAAAATCCACTCCCGGCTCCGTCTGTTTCAGCACATTTATGATTTCGGCTCGTGTTTGCCCGTTTTCGCACTGTTTTCAATCCTTTTGTACCTGCAAGACACAAAACACACTACGAGGATAATTTTAACATATTTTGATCATATTTGGGTGTTTTTTGTCATTTTTGAGGTCTTAGGTGGATAAAAAATGATGAGTGAATAAGCACTCATCATGGTCTCAAGCTCAATGACACGATCATGGGAAACTTTCAGGGCAACAGATAAATCATGAAATTGAGATTTGAGAAGCAGTAATAGAATAATTTGTAACAGTGTAGAACACATCCTGAGCAACACACCTAGAAATCAAGTTATCATTTAAGATATGCAGATTCTTTCTCTCAATCTCATTACTTTTAAGCTCACATTCATAATCTTTGACCTCAATTTCCATTTCATTAAACATTCTTTTCATGTCTTTAACCTCGGTATCTATGGCCTTTTGGAGATACTCAAATTGTTCTTTTAGTTGTTTAAAGAAAGGCATGACCTCAGTTAAGTAACATTCTTTTGTTTGCTCAAAACCCCTTTCCCCTTCAGTAATTCCTGTTGTAGTGATTCTCTTCTTACAAGTTTTCTCAAAGTCAACAAATAGTTGGTAAACTACATATAGGCTAACTAAGGTTTTGCTTTGTGTGGGAAGATTTCTAGGCACTAAATGCATAGGTGTATTTGGAGGATACACAGTGGCTGGAGGCAATTTCCTACAAAGGGGATTCTTTTCAACAAGATCATCAGCTTTTTGCTTATCCATATCTTTCTTCCAGAACACTTGCTCAGGGGTTAGCTGGGTCTGAGGTCTAAACTTATTAAAAGCATTCCAGTTTTCCTTAGCATAATTCGGTGTTTTAAATGTGATATTATACTTTATGCACCATGGATCTTTTACTTTCTTATCCAATTTCTCTCTAGTGGCATCTTCTAATTCTCTATCCTCCTCAGTGCACTCAACACATGTAGGCTTTTGTCTAGGCTTAAGAATCTCATTGCCATCATAGATTACTTTTTGAGCAGCTTTTGCTTTCTTACCAACCTCAGGATTGGGTTCCTCTACAAGATTAGTATTGTGCTCATCGCTTAACACTCTATGCTTATTGATCAATTGATCAGTCTGAATGGTGTTCCCTTATACGTACAACTTGTTTTCAAGTTTGTTTTTCAAAGTTTTTAGGTTGGAAAAATCATTTAAAAGTTTTGATTCCTTAGCATTAAATTCCTGTTTAAGCACTTTTACATTTCCTTGAAGTTCTTACTTTTGCTTAACAGTTTTATTAAGCTTTTCTTGTAAGGAGTTTAACTCTTGTTTTAACATATCTTCCCTAAAATTACTTTTTCTAATAATTGTACGTATTTGGTTATCCATCTCCTGCTCACGGGTAGTCAGTTCAAACTTAGCACGTTGTTCATATATGAGTCCTTATAGTCATTTAATTCAGAGGTTATGGAATCATCAGGAGCACATTCAGTGTATTCATAAAAAATATAGTCATCATTGACTGCAGAAGATACATCACTAGGTACAATTTTACTTTCATCTTGTTTCACATATTGATCATATGGGACAACATTGCTATTACCCATATTTTCAATATCTGATTCAATAATTTCAGTTGATTGTACTTTGTCATGTATCTTTTGCACATCAACCTCATCGTATAGTTTTAATACCTCTGATATGATGGATTCCTTGGAGGAACTAGCCAGTTGTGGTAAAGGAGCCTTTGGAGAGACCATTGGTGAGATACTAGCCATAAAGATGGTATGTGCAGTTGGTTCATCATCAACATCCGAGTCAAATGCATCACAGTCTGCAACTTGAAATGCATTGGGATTGTTCTGACCTATACCCTGCACTGACTGTTCATCAACATCAGCATCATAAGTTTTGGCATTTCCTTCAGCGAGGAATAGCAATTCTTCCTCATTCAATACAACTCCATTGTCTTCAGCGAGGAATAGCCTTTGGAGAGACCATTGGACGTTTTGGAAGAGTGCAGTTTCTTGCGATGTGTCATTCTCCACCACAGTTGTAGCACTTGATTGGCTTTCCTTGACCCTGAGCCATGTTCCTTCCACGATTCTGATTACCCACATATCCTCCACCTATACCAGCATTCCCATAACCAGCTCCAGTATTCCCTTGGTCATTGTGTGGAATGTATGCATTCTGTCTTCCTTGCACGTTTTGTACCACTACCTTTCCATCTTTAACCGTGGCATGATTGTGAAGGTTAGATGCGGTTCTGAGATGATTGTTGGTGTGTGGGATAAAGTTCAGGTTTTGCTCAACCATTAGAGCCAGTTGATTGACAAGTTGTTCCATGAATGAGTCTGAAGGCTTATATACTGGATCCGGAATGAGTTTGTGATTACCATCCCCAGTAGGTATGACTTGTGATGCTTTGGTAGTAATTCCCACATTTGTGTAGAATGCAGTGGAATCATTTGAAGAACTTGCATCTCCAGCATTGGTATTGAACTTTTCCATGATCATTCGCTCAAATGCAGCATGCTTCTCATTTTGGAGCAAATAAGCATACAATTGCTCGTAATTGGTGTTCCTAAATCCTTTGTTTAGCTTGACTGCAGTGACAAATTTGTGCCATTCGGGATTCATGTTGTTTACAAACTTTGAATTGAGCTGGATATTAGGCATTGTCATTTTGATATTCCTCATGTCAATCATAAGCTTGTGGAATCTCACATAATATTCAGTAACGCTTTCCCCTGTATTCATCTTAAAGTTCTCAAAGTCATCATACAGCTGAGCCTCCCTATCTTCCTTAGTCAGTTCTGAACTAGAGAGAAGCATCTTAACATTATCCCAAACCGCTTAGCTTGTGATTGTCATTGATCGCCTTGTAAATGTCCTTAGGTAAACCTTGAAGTATAATGTTTGAAGCTCTGATGTCTGCATCGTATCTCTTCTTCTCCTTATCATCAAGCTCATCATACATCTTTGGTCTATCCAATCCCAATACAACTGAACCATCGCTAGCGGTTTCAAGGATATCTCTGGTAGTTTCAATTTGATATGGTCCTTCATCAATTGACTTAAGGATGTTAACCCCATTTTCCTTTCCTAAGCAATACAATCTGATTCTTTGAGCCCAAGAGTCATAGTCGGTTCTATCCAGCATGGGAGGACGAGTATCGGATCCTCGCGGCTTGAACGTCATCAAGAACGGAAGAAGTGATCGAGACATGATTATCGATTCCACGGATTTTACTACTCTTTGATTAAACCGGAAATATATTCTTTCACGGATTTTACTAAATCAAGAGAAAACCGTAAAATGTAACACGAAGAAATGAGAAGTCTCAATAGACAAATCGCACCCTTGACAAAGCGCTTTAGTCAAGTCGCATAGTTGACAAATCGCTTCTTGTCAGATCGCTTCCTACTCAAATCGCTTACCTGTCAAATCGCTTAAGTATCAAACCGCTTACTTGACAAATCGCTTAAGAGACAAATCTCTTAAGTTGACAAAACGCTTAACAGACAAAACGCTTAACACACAAACCACTTAAATTACAAATCGCTTAATATACAAGTACACCCACTACTTCGTCCTTTCTTGTCTTTTTGTCTCAAGAGACAAACCGCTTAGTAATTAAGACAAACCGCTTCCAAAAACGGAATACGAGAGACAAACCGCATAAACTTTGGATCAAACCGCTTCAAAGAAATACCATTCGAGGGACAAACCGCTTCATAGAAACATTCAAAAACTAAACTTTTCAATCTAAAAATAGTCAAACCACGATGATTCAAGCCTTCCAAACCAAAACATAAACACTTATAATGATTCTAAACACAAAAGTACTATCAAAATTCAAACTTTAACACTCGAAATGATCCAAATGATGAAAACTACTCTAAACTCATTCTAACCCAAAAACCTTATGAAAACCACTAGAAATCCAAGAACATGAAAGTTAGATGATCAAACCATGGATCTTGATACCAATTGTTACTTATTGGTTTTCACAATCACACAAACACACAATATAAGAGGCGTATGAAATGAGTTTAAGAGAGAGAAAGTGAAAGATAGTTGGGAACTTTAGTGAGACAAAGAAAAATGAATTATGAAAGCTCCAACCCTTTGCCTTTCTAGGAAAAGGGTATTTATAGGTTCATACAAGACACGCCTCCTACGGGATGTGGATCAAGTATACAGTGGGTAAAGACCCGTCCGTCCTCTACGGTGTTACTTAACAGACTACTTACAAACACTAAACGACTACGACTACGAGCTTTCTAACGAATACCTATACTTGAGGTGACCGACTCTTTAACTACAGGATATTGTAAATCCTAACACGTAAGCATAAAGCTTAGTAAGTAAAGCGATTATAACATAATATCATAAATCATCCACGCATTACATACCAACCCATTACTTCATTACATCATTAAAAGTTTAACATTAACATGTACCTTAGCCACTTAACGCTTCATGACCTATCTCAATAACATCTACATACTCTTTAACTAACACATCCTTGCAAACTAAGTCACGCTAACCTTAAATCCACTCTCACATAAGCACATACTTTCCAAGCTACACTTAAACCTTAACATATAACACATAGAGCATAATATAATGAAATCATTAAAACATCATCTTATAACCGGTTTACTTACCTTAGCTCCAAGCTAAGATGACACTTATCAAATCGCCATCATCAACATCATTCTCACCACCGTCATCATCATGCTTCACAATTTTTCAAGGCCTAGCAACACATTAAATCAATACCATAAACAAGGGTTTACAAAACCCGTCATACATACTTAACTTCCTTCCTAAATCATCATATGATCATGCCTTGATCATATGATGGATTCCTACTTTCCTCATAATCTATAACCTCATTAGAATCAATATAGGGAGGTTACTTACTTGAGAAGATCATTGCTATGGATGATCTTTGGATTAGAACACTTAAACTTTTCATAGGATGGTCATCAAGCTCATCTCTTTTTCCCTCCTTTCTTATATATCCGATCCTCACACACCCACACACTCCACTCTTTTCCAAATCTCTAGAAACCTCTCTAACTAGATATTTACTTGCACAAGTTTGAGCCTATGGCAAGAATGGTCCCCCTAGTCCCTATTCTTCTACCTTGGTCACATATAAACTTATAACACATTTAATATATGAAAACTTTAGTCCTTAAAGTCCATCTTTATTCTAATTGTGACACATCATATTTTTTATAACCATTTACATAACATTGAATACTTATATTTTGACTATCGGATTTGACCAACCAATCTCGTAAGTCTTTAGAACTTATAAAAGTCATAGTCAACTATCCAAATGGCGTTCTTGTAATATAATACTTAGGCCCAGTTTTAGGGTGTTATAGGTCAAGTCAACAATCACAAAAAGGAAGAGAAAACATATATGGATGATTATAAATTGCATATTACGGGCATTAACCAGATGAAAGAAGATCTGGACCGGTCGGAATATTGGTGCAGTAATGTGTTAACAGGGTTTAGTATGCACGAGAAGAAAACTAATGAGATCAAGGTAAATTTAGTACTTATGAAAACAAGTGTAAGGGTTGAACCCAGAAACAACTATGTATGGTTTATTACCAACTTAATTAATTTAAGTGTCTTTGTCGCTTATGTTTATTTCTACTTTATTGAATACTTTCATTAAATTTCGTAATTAATTCACATAATCTATCTTTATTTACTTTTTTGTGAAACGTGGCGTATTTAAAGCGTGCCACATTTATGACTACGTTATTTACGATGCTATTACGAATAAATTTTGAAAATAAAGTGGAGTGGGGTGGGTGACTGAAAAGATGTTTCTTGTATTCCCAATAAAATCAACTAGTAACACGCGTAATGCACGTGATATATGTCCTATATAAACCATACATGCATTCCACAGTTTCTATCACAAAACTTCGAAAAAACCAACATACGGTAGAATCATAGTTACTAGGTATGACTATATTTCACAATCTATTTTTTGTGCGGATTGTTTCACAAAACTTCATATTCTTTTGATGATGGTTTTGTTGTGGCCAATGGGTATACCTCAAAGGTCAACGACAGAGTTCAATGAATCCACAAAGGTGAACGATAGAATTCACGTCCCATGACTATGAAAACCCTATGTGGATTCAATCTATGGTAGCTTACCGAAAGAAAGATGGTTGATGTGGTTTTTTTTATCTTTTGTTTCTGGATGAATGCCCTTCCTCATTGGCATACATCGTCTTGTTGAAATAATTTCAACCCAGAGCAAAGAAGAAGGGAAGTACATCATATGTTTATTTCTACAAAGCCAATGTATTCTACCATAAATATTACCAAGTTAAAACCCAATAATTCTCATCCTCATCACTGTCATATTCTCTCACAAGAGAAGATAACGATTGGACTCAGTATATTGGTTTCAGAGTTAATTTTAATTTCAATTGCAATCACTTATGATCGAATAAATTATCTTCTCCATAGCCCGCCCGCTCATAAATCTCTTCAGAATACATGTTGGGAAATGCAGAGGTTTTGAAGACGATATCACTAGAATACATGGTTGTACTACGAAGATGTTGCAAATGTACTGTTTTCAAAAAAGTGTAATTTGTGCACCACTCGTATTACAAAGATGTTGTGAATGTACTATTTTTCAAACTTTTAATTTATGCACTACTTGTATTACAAAGACGATGCGAATGTAGTCATTTTTTTAGTTGTTATGTTCCCTCCGTCCCATATTAAGTGTCCACTTTTTAAATGCACAAAGTTTTAGAAAATCCCACTAACTACACTCTCCACCAATCAAATATCAATTTTACCCACTAAACTCTCATCTCATTGGTTGTAATAGAATATGGACACTTAATTTGGGACATCCTAACATTCCATTATGGACACTTAATATGGGACGGAGGGAGTATTGTTTAATGGTACGACTGTCACATTTGTTTCTTCTTCTTTGTATTATAAATATGTATTGTTTTTTAAACTTGTAATTTATGCACTATTTTTATTAAAAAGATGATGTGAATGAAATATGCCATGTCACATATTAAATATGTAAAACCACTTAAGGTTACGGATGGTACAACTTGCCACATTTATTAGGATACGTTGTGTGTTTACAAAGTGATTACGAACAGGTTGCGAATATAGGAGTAACTGATTAGACATTTATTTTATTCCCAATAAATTTTAGACACGTCCTATATGTAGACACGTCTAATTAGTTACCCAACCGCTTTTAATATTCTCCGCTTGTTCATATTCACTTCGTAAGCACACTATTAAGGTTAAGCATTAAAGAACGGGGACCATACCGAACCGAGAAACCGACTCGACCCGGACCAACCAGACCGGACTGAATGTATTCGGTCCAGTCCACCCTTTCAACCATTTTCGGTCCTCGGTCCAGTCCGGTCCGGTTTGGTATTACGCACAACTGGCCATTATGCTTAGTTGGACCGACCGGACATGGACCAAACATTTCGTCCAATCCTCGGTCCGGTGTTTTGGGGCCAAATCGGTTTTCGGTCGGGTTCGGTTTTCGGACCATGCTCAGCCCTACACACAATGTATCCTATTAAACTATACGGATCATGTGTCATGCACGTGATAGCCGTGCTATTTAAACTGTTATTGAATCATAGTTTCCATATATGGATATATTCCATAGTCTATTTGTGTGTGTGTATGATTTCACAAAACTTCATATTCTGGTGATGACGTTTATTGTTGCAGCTAATGGGTATATTTCATAGGTCAACGACATAGTTCAATGAATCCACAAAGGTGAACGACGGAGTTCACGTTTGTCTCTCTAAAGACACTTTGTTGATTCGATCAATGGTAGCTTGCCGATGGATGATGTTTTTATTGTCCTCAAATCAGTCTGTCATTCCTCATTGGCTCTTATGAAGAACTTTGAATCCAGATCTAAGCTGGAAAAACATACATCATCCTCGTCACTTTATTCTTCTTTGACAGGAAATGGTGATAAATAGGATTTTAAAAGATGTTGCGAATGTGGTGTCTTAATAACTTATAAAATTCATTCAATGGTTATGTTACAAAGATGTTGCGAACGTACTGTTTTACAAAGTTGTAATTTATGAAATGTTTGTAATGCTAAGATATTGCGAATGTATTGACATTTATTTTACTGGTTTTTTATTGTTTACTTATCTGAATTCGCAAATACGAATCACATTCTCCTCGTTGTTATTTTATCTATTTTTTATATTTTTGGCTTTTATGATTTCTATATAGTTCATTTCCTTCTCCAAGATATATTTAAACCAACACAAGTATGATTTACAAATAGTTCATATCCATTCAATAAAATGCCCTCTAATGATTCTCATATTCACCCCCTACTAAGCATCTTAAATCCGGTGATGAACCACTTCCAAACACGGAGTTTGCAACCAAATAGTTGCTTTATTTGTGCTCTCAATCGAGAATATCATGAAAAACGTAAAATTCTGATGGATGAAATCAAGCGTCTAGAGAAAGAGGCCGAGGATAAGGAAAGGATTGTTGTTGTTTTTAACGAATCGCTAAAATAATTGGCTTGTATATTGTTTTATGTTCATTGAATGATGTTGCTCCTCATACTAAACCCAATCAAGTTGTTTAGATAGATGTTTTTTTGTGAATTAGGAGTATATACCCTATGTTTCAATTTGTATTTGGTATGTTATGTTTTTGTGGTTTTATTAATTTGTTGTTCAACAATTTGCCAAAAAAATTACAACAAAGAAGAATATCACATAGAGCAAATAAGATTGTTAATTAATTTGATAGTTGTATTAAGAGTAATTGTTACAATCTTCTATATTAAAATTTAGAGCGTAAACAGATCTGTAACGAATTAATTGTTACAATCGTCTGCAGATGAAGCAATATAACTACAGTAGTCTACAATTAAATTACTAATATTCTATTAAAGAAGAATATTACATAGAGCACAAAAAAATGTTACTTAAAATTGGTAGTTGTACTAAGATTTAATTGATACAATCGTCTGCATTGAAATTTGAAGCATAAATAGATCTGTAACGAATTAACTGTTACAAACGTCTACAGCTGAAGCAATATAACCACAATAGTCTACAATGAAATTACTAATATTCTATTAAAATGCATATCTCAAGCTTGTTAAATCAATCTTCTACATTGATCGATTTATATCTCCTTTCTTCTATCTCTTCAAGCTTTTTGGATCGATCTTGTTTTAAGTCATTACCAACTAAAGCATGGTTGAAGCAATTTAACAAGCTTGAAGTGAACAATATAAACTATGGAGAGTTGTATGGTTTCTTAGAAGTCGTATCATTAACAGACAGTGAATGATGACCAAGAACAAGTAACTCTCCTCATTGTTATCAAGAAAGTATGACGCCTTTAAAACCATATGTACTAAGGCTTCCCTTTTAATCTGCTCTAGTGAGAAGGCTTCCCTTGTAACTGATTGACTTGGTTAAAGAGGGTGAAAACTTTGCAATTTTACTATAATTTTTTGAAGATTTATCTTCAAAAGTAATTTGGGTAAAGAAGGGCGGCGGTAACTTGAGAGAGAACGTGAAACGAAACATAAGTCTATGTTATTTAGGGTAAAATTTTAGATTGGATTATATAGTGTATAAATATTTCGCACACGCTTCACAATAAATGGTGAAGTTGATATGCACAATCTTTTTTTAATATGCACACACAAACGTACAAGCATATAAAAAAAGAATTTAAGTGTAGACAACTATTTTATGCGTAAAGTGGTGTGTCCCAATAAAAAAAATGAGTGCAAATTAATTCCCCATAAATGGTTTTTGAAATCTTGCACATGCGATTCGCAATTATGAGCGTCTTTTCGATATCCACTAATGGTTTTGGCGGCAAAAAAAATGGTCAACCATGATTACCAGTCACGCATTTGGATTAACTATATGCTGTTATCAAAGACTTGATCAAAGCAATAGAGAGAAGGAATAAGAAAATAGCAACATTGAAGGATCATATAACGGCACAAACAAAGAGGATTTATGATCCTTACTCTTGGATCACTAATCTTCTTTTGTAATCTTTATGAATACATTTATATAATACGAAGTATCAATGGGTCTTTATTCTGTGTGTAAATATTTGCATGATTACGTATCTTAAATATTTGCATGAAACTTTTTCAATATTTGTACGTTATACGCTTCGTAATAGTATCACAACAAAAATAGATTTTGATTAGGCACTTATTCTGTTTGGGTAGTAAAAAGAAAAAGATGGATTCCTTTCACAATTCTTCCGTAATACTTCGTAATGATGTAGGTCTAGAAAAATTATAATTTTAGTAATCTTATACTAGTGTGCAGATGCTAATATGATAATTATGTGCATTGTCGGTCATTTATCATGTTTTAAATATATTAAATTATACAATGCTAGAGGTATTCTCGGAACATTGAAAAAAATCATAGATGTCATCTTCGATGTCAATTTTGTTAAATTAGAAGGGTAAAATAAAATAACATCTTTCTAAAATTCTGATTGAACACTTACTTTTTATTAACATATATATCGCGTCTTTCGAAATTTGTTCGACTTTACCCATATTGTAATAAAATAATATTATTTTATATGATATTATATTAATATAACCCATCGTATGGGCCGTTTCGAACAAAATTGAAAGATGCGCCAGTGATATGTTAATAAAAAGTAAGTTGTTCAGTTTCAGACATTTTAGAAAGACGTTATTATTTTGGGCTTTTTGATAAAATAAGTGTCATCTTCGACGTCAGTTTTGTAATTTTCCTTTTAATATTAGTATGAAAAAGAAATACCAACAAGTGGGTGTTCATGATTGCAAAAGACTTAAGTCGTAAGAATCCACTTTTTGTTGTTTGGCAAGATGTGACTGATACATTTTTTAGGGGTTAAAATAACTATCAAGAAAGTGTTCGAAGTTGAAATGTGAGTTTTTCAAGTGTTAATACCATTTCAACCCAAAGAACTGAAGTCGCATTATTGTAACCTGATTTCAGTCATTAAAAATCTGTAAGTTGATAATTAAGATCTTCATGTATTACTAACCATCCAAGAATCGTACCTTTAAACAACCCGTAAGAATATACACTTGAAATCTAAGGTATGTACTTCTATAAAAGAACAATGTTCTATCCCAAAAGCCAAAAGTTTGTACAATCATACATGTCAAAAGTTAGGAAATACTATAGTTTCATCTAAAAAGGTAAAAAATTGTATGTTACTATATATAGATCACATCTCAAACCATGTGGTGCAAACCAGGGGTGTCAATTTGTGACCTGATACGAAACTCGATTTGAAATTGACACGGAAATTAACAGGTTTGGATTGAGTCTAAATAAGTTTTGGGTCGGCTCATCTAACCCGTTTATTAAACAAGTCAAGTTCCGATTGGGTATATGTTAAATGGGTCGACCCGTCAACTTGTTTAAGATCTTTTTCAAAAACTGAAAAAAAATATATATATATATATATATACTTTAGAGTGAATTACATAATTGGTCCTTGTGGTTTGTTGAAAATTGCGAGAAAATGTCCTGTGCTTTTTTTGGCGTTTCGTCCTCGTGGTTTACAAATCTTACGGATTTTGTCCCTCGTCCAAAAATGTCCGTTAAGTGTCTTGCGTTGTTAGTCCTTCGTTAGTGCAGTCCGTTAAGGGTTTTGCATCGTTAGTCCTTCGTTAATAAATTTTGCACCGTTAGTCCTTATTTTTTAAAATATAGTTTTCCCAATTAGTCCCTCCGTTAATAATAGTTTTCACCCGCTTTTGTCCGTTTTATCCGTTTTGTTCGTTTTTTATCCGCTTCCCTCGTTTTTACGTTTTCATCCGTTTTGTCCGCTTTTCTTACGTTTTCTTAATTTTTGTCCGCTTTTTTATGTTTTGTCTGTTTTCTTTCGTTTTGTCCGTTGTTCTTACGTTTGTCCGTTTTAAATGCGTTTTATCGGTTTTCTTACGTTTTGTCCGTTTAAAAAAAATTTTGAATAAAATTTTTTTTTAAATTGAATAAAAAAAATATTTTTCAAAATATATATATATTTTTTTAAAATATTTCCGTTTTTTTCAATATTTTTCTGAAAGTTTTTAATATTTTTTAAAAAAAAATATTTTTCGGAAATTTTTTTCAAATATTTTTTTAAACGGACAAAAATATTTTCCCAAAAAAAACGGTAAAAAAAATTTCCGAAAAATATTTTTTTTTTTAAATCTTAAAAAATTTCCGAAAAATATTGAAAAAAAACGGACATATTTAAAAAAATATATATATATTTTGAAAAATATTTTTTTTAATCAAATTTTTTTTGAAATTTTTATTCAAATTTTTTTAAACGGACAAAAACGTAAGAAAACCGATAAAACGTCATTTAAAACGGACAAAACGGATGAAAACCGATAAAACGTAAGAAAATGGACAAAACTATAAAAACGAAGAAAACGGAAGAAAACGAAAAAAGGGGAAACGGATAAAAACGAAGAAACGGATAAAAGCGGAAAAAATGGGTGAAAACTATTATTAACGGAGGGACTAATTGGGAAAACTATATTCTAAAAATAAGGACTAACGGTGCAAAATTTATTAACGAAGGACTAACGATTGCAAAACACTTAACGGATCGCACTAACGAAGGACTAACAACGCAAGACACTTAACGGACATTTTTTGACGAGGGACAAAATCCGTAAGATTTGTAAACCACAGGGACGAAACGCGTAAAAAAAAAGCACAGGGACATTTTCTGCAATTTTCAACAAACCACAAGGACCAATTATGTAATTCACTCTATACTTTATTATACAGGTTTAATGGGTTTAACAGGTCAACCCACGAACCTATTTAACCTGTTTAACCGGAGTAATGTGCCAACTTGTTTAGCTAAACGGGTTAAATGGGTCAACTTTAAACCCGTTTAACCTATTTAACCCATGTAACCTATTTAACTCGCCAACCAATATATTGTTGGTGTCAGTGTCCCAGCAGCAGGGTAAGATAATCAATAAGCTGCTCAAAGATAAACAACAAAGGGTCAAGATATGAGATACCACTTGGTGGTTCTGGGATATCACTTGGAATCGTGTGATCACTTTCCAAAGTAAACTATTCGACCCTAATGCACGGGTATCACGAATATCTACTTGGGATAAGACCAAATGCGCTAGAGAATTAGGCACAATTCTATAACCCTTTCGCTAATAAGTGTTTAGTGTTTTCTGTGTGTCCTCATGCATGATCAGATCTCCTATTTATAGGAGGTTACTCTTGAGCTATTCCAATGGAATTATGAGTACTAATCGGCCCATTAATAGCCTCATAATTATCCCCATTATAGCCGTTAGTGGTTACATGACCAATTAAACGTGGTCATAATGCGCTTGTAACCGCCATTTAGCAAGACTTTCAATAAGCGAGACTTTCACTAGCAAGATACTTTCAATAAGCGATACTTTCCACTAGCAAGACTTTCCACTTGCGGTGAAATCTGACTATCGATGAAATCGCCTATCAAGACTTTCATAGCATCAAGATTTCATAGCACTAGCGGTGGATACACCACTCGGTGGAAACATCGCCATCGATGGAAACACCGCCTATCAATGGAAACCACAAAGACTTTCACCAATACAAACCACTATCGAGTCAGGTGTTCATGGACCTTATGGGTGTACACTCTGCACCTCCTAACCCATTACAAGGTGTGAACTAATCCCACAAGTGCACTAAATTTTCCAACAATCCTCCCCAAATTTAGTTCACTTCCTTTGCATGAAAAATAAATATCAATCAAAACATGTGCATAAACGAAAATGTCACGAGGATTGAATTTCCATCTTAGTAAATTACACGTTCAAATATTCGAGAATTAGGGTGTTCTAAGAATTGAACCCTCAACCCATTTGAATACCAAGATAAAATACACACAAGTTTTCAAACACTTAACGACTCGACACTATACAAGCCATGTGTCCATATCCAAATTCATAAATGTTGTAAAAGCTAAAAGTCCAAAGCTTCTCAAGCGGCAAAACTTCAACATTTACATAGGTGGTTCCTCTTTAGTCATGCTCGCCAAGCACTTTTTCAAAGAAAATAACCATTAAGAAGTAAAGACTTCATCCTCCTTTCAAGAGTTCGAGCACAACCTTGGGATGTAAATAAAACATGTGCTCCAATCCCAATGAATGTTCGACTTTCCACATTGAACTCGGCTCCCAAGTTTCCTTAGGAGGAGTTGGGTGTCCTAGCATTCGATGACTAAGTTGGACTTAAACCCATCCCTTTAGCGAGACTTTATAACCAAGTCTCTAGCTAATCCCTTCGTCAAGTGATCGCCTAAGTTCATTGAGATCTCACAAACTCTATAGATACCACCCCATTCATGATAAGCTCACGAATCATGCTATGCCCGACACCTAAGTGTCTAGACTTACCATTGTAAATCGGCTATAAGCCTTAGCCAATGTAGCCGCACTATCACAATCGGATAGAAATAGGTGCTATAGGTTTAGGCCACAATGGAATCTCAAGAAGCAAGTTTTTCAACCATTCGACTTCTTTACCAAAGAAATGCCAGAGCCACAAATTCGATTCCATTGTTGAACTGGTGATGCAAGTTTGCTTCTTGGATGCCCAAGAAATTGCACCTCCACCAAGTAGGAATACCCACCACCGGTAGACTAATTGTCCTCGGTGTTATCGATCCAACTTGCATCGATGTAACCTTCCAACACCGATGGGTAACCAGATATGAGAGACTATAATCCATAGTTCTCTTCAAATACTTCAAGACCCTCTGAGCGCTTGCGATGATGAGCACTAGGATTGCTAGTATACCGCTCAATTTTCCCACCGCAAAACCAATATCGGGCCTTGTACAAGTCATGGCATACATCAGTGCACCAATTACCCTAGAATACTCAAGTTGAGATACTGACCTTGCCATGATTAGGCATCGACTTCTCACAGTATCCATAGGTGTACTCATCGGAGTACAATCAAAGTAATTGAATTTCCTCAATACCTTCTCAATATAATGAGACTGAGAGATAGAAATTCTATTACCTTCATGTTTAATCCTTATACCAAGGATAACATCAGCCTCCCCCATGTCTTTTGATGAGTGTCTAAATACTCATCATTTTTGTACAATCTAAACTGCAAAATCATCTGAAAACACTCAAAAATGCTTCAAAATGATCCAAATATCACAAATCAGTGTTTTATGTGTTTTAAATGCAAAAATATCAAAATCAGATGAAAAATGTATCAAGTTTGCAAAATTGGCGCTTTAGTCCCCAAGTTTTAAAAGTTGTCAAATCTAGTCCCCGAAATTCAAAATGTGGAATTTTATCATTCAAGGTCCTCAAGTATTCTAAGTTGTAAAAAATGATCCTTGAATGAGTTTTTGGTCAATTGGCAAGAAAGGTCCCTAAACTTTGAAATTTTGCAAATTTAGTCCTTGGACTTTTAAAAAAATAGATTTTATGCAAAAAGGGTCCTTGTACTATCAATGATTGTCAAATTTGGTCCTTGTGATAAGTTTGGAAATGTGGCATTTTCAGTCCTTGAAGTTTGGTTGAATTACATTTTTGGTCCTTGATATTTATACTAAACCAAACGGATCCTTATCAATAAATCCAATCCAAACCCAAAACATAACCAGCTGGCCCAATTGTATATCCAAGCCCAAATCTATCATGACCCTTGGACCTTGGTCTTGACCTTGACCCCGTTAGTATTAAACCCCCAGTCAACGAAAGTCAAACAAGAGAAAAACCGCCCATACACTGTTCATCGTCCTCTATACCTCTGTATATCCAAAACCAGTCTTGGTTTTCCCTCCTTTTCAAACCCCCCCTTACCTTGTCCCCTCCACCTCCTCTAAACACCAAAAACCTTTAATTATCTCAACCCACTCCAATTAATAGCAAAAACCTGCCTTCAAGATTTTGGCGCCAAAAATCCAAGTGTATGGTTTTGATGAGTTTCAGTGATCCAATGGCTCAGAGGTGGTGGGAAAGATTCAGAGGTCAAAGAGAAGTCATAAAAGTGTATAAAAAGAGGAGAAGAAAGCTGGGAAGAGTACTTTGGCCTTAAGCCATTGTCACTTAGATTTAGTTTAATCATGGTGTAACCTTTAAATGCTTTCCTTTAATTATTGTCATTTACAGCTTTAAAATAGTGTAATGATCTCAAATTAGTGTAATGGAACCCTGTTTTCAGTTTAATGCAAGTCTCTTTTAAATTTCATGTTTTTTCATAAATTCCTTTAAATCTCATGTCATTTACTTTCATGTTGATTATGGTTGTTTAATGGACTCTTTAGGCCACATAAGCTCCTGACAAATCTTGTTAAGCTTTTAGATACATTAAATCAGTCATAGTCTTTAAAATCAAAAACCACAAAAAAATAGAAAATAATCAAAAATCAGATTTATGAAGAAGATGATGAAGCAGGGTTGGATTTGGAATGCTATGGGGTATTAGGAGCTTATTGGGAAGCTAATAGGTGTAACCTTGTCCTTGGTTTCTATGTCTCAGCCCACTTTCTCATTTGTAAGCATTTTTCTAATTTTGCAATTCTTGTTTCAATGTCTTATTTACCTTAATGTCCATGTTTCTGTGTTTATATGTTGTTATTATGTGTTTTCATAGTTCTAAATTTTATGTTTATGTATTAGTTTGTGTTGTGGTTTAGATTTCATTTTTCACTGTTTTTATGAAGTATGAGTAATTCATGTGTAATGTTGTTATTGTTGTTGTCTCATGTTTATTTAGTCCTAATATATGATAATCTAAGTTTATGAATCAAGTTCATGGTTTAAATCTATATTTTGCTTTGAAAAATCATCAAATCAGTGTTTATAAGGTCTGTTTGGAATTGCTAGTTTAAACTGTTATAGATATTGTTTGAGTTGTTGTTTGTGCTTGCTCTATGTCTTTTTAGTGTCTATAAACTCATCTCAGTCAAGAAAACTTGTGCTTGTTACATCAAAAGTCAAAAGTACATTTGATTTCATTTTATGTGTTAACTGTTGAGTTTTTATGAATCATGAGCAAGATTTTGTGTTCATAAGTTGTTAGTGTTGGTTAAATAAGTCTTAGTATAACTCAAAACATCACATTCAGTTCTTAGAATCAATCCAAAGTTCATCTTGGTCAACATCTTGGTTTTTAAGAAAAGTCAAAATTTTCAATGGGTCGTTTTTGAATAAACTTTGGAATTTCATTGTGTGTTCAATAGTGAGTTTCAGTTTAAAAGCTCTTAGGGTATTAATATTTAGTTGCTTAACAAAAATATAAAAATACTAGATCAGTTTTAATTAGCTTGTAGAGTGCTTATTTTTCAGCTTGATTTGGATACCATGTCGAGAAAGTGCCCTGCATGTGTTTGGTACCAACTTCATAAGCTCTCATAGAGCTCATTAGTTAGCTTAATACTGTAAACTTGCTTTTTGAGAAGCTCACCTAGCTTACTCAAGGTTTCAAGAGCTTATTCTCCAATCCTAGCTTATTTGCTTAACTCGCTATTGCTTTTAGATCTGTCCATTTTGTTTTAGTTAACCAGTTACTCAGTGTTCATCAATTCTTTAAAAGCCTCTCAAAAGCTCATTGTTGTACACCAATCTTTGTAATCTAGCTTTTTGGATAGCTCATATGGTCTACTAGGCATTCCAAGTGTTCATTTTCATTTTATAGCTTATTCATGTGCTTAAAATTAAGGTAGAAGGTGCCTAGTTAATCCAACAGTGACCTGTGCAAAACAGTGGTGACTTGTGCTTATTATTAGTTTATTCAGTGCTTATTAGTAGTGATTGTGCTTATTCAGTTGTTGTATCTAGCTTATTAGTAGTTTCCTAGCTTATTCCATTTTACATTTTGCTTATTTAATAGCTTACTAGCCATTTAGCTTTATAACTTGTGCTTATTTCTTTCTTTTCTTGCCACTGTTGGAAACTTAAGCTCAAACTGAGCTTATTTGTACTTTTCATAAAAAGTTGTAGTTTTCAAAAGTGCTTATTTTCTTGTGTTTAAAAGGTTTGCAAAAAGAAATTTCAAAAATAAAATGTTTTGCAAAAAGGGGGTAGGCAGGCTCGAACCTGAGACCTCCCCCTTTGGAGCGCGTTAGAAGGGTACCTGTATACCAATTGCCCTTGGGACTTGTCTCGTTCAATTCTTGCACAATCAAATATATAAGTACTCTTTTCCAGCTTAGCTTATACGTAGCTTTTTGCTTATTTCCAGCTTATTCTCTATAGCTTTTTCCATTTTTGTATTTTTAATAAATCTGTATTAGTATAAAGTATTTTCTATAAAAGTTTCAGATTTTTCTCATTAGTTTTAGTATTTTTAAACATTTAATTAGTGTAAAATCTTATTTAATTCATAAAAAAAAATATAAAAGTCAAAAAAATATAATTCTTTTTTCTAAAATTTTCTTTTGTCATATATTATGTAAAAAAATTGTTTTCATATTCGTAGGACTTTTATTTCACAAATTTTACGTTTTATCTTGCGCTCCAGCGTAATTTTTATACATAACGCTCGTTTTCATTTTAAATCAAGTTTTTAGATAATTTGAGTTTACGTTTGAGTTAAAATAGTTTATTTGAGTCATTTTATTTTATAAATCACAAAAACATCATTGTAAATATAGTGATAGCATTTATTTAATATATTTTATCTTTTTAATTTCTTTTAATTTGCATTTAAGTCGCTTTATTTTATAAACTTTTTCAGTAGTGTAATTATCCATCAAAACCTTTCTGATCACTATCATTAGTGATCATTCTATCGTCTGATCTAGTGTTTACACACCATTGAGTCTCCGTGGGAAATAACGACCCGGGAATTCACTATATTCTCCAGGACTTCATTGTATTTGTGCTTAATCTGTTTTAAGTCTGTTACGGTTAGCCATTCATAAGTGGCTGGCTTGTGTGATTAGACTTGACTGGTTTAGCACAGATCATCTTTCATGGAGAACCTTGATGACAAAAATTCCTTTGTCAGGTCAACCTGATTTTGGTCAGTGCCAAAGATCAACATGTCATCAACATATAGACAAATGATGACTCCTTTACCAGATTCATTAAATTTGCTATATACACATTTGTCAGCCTGGTTAAGAACATAACCACTAGACAAAACCACTTCATCAAATTTTTGATGCCATTGTTAGGTGCCCGCTTAAGTCCATAAAGAGACTTAATCGGTTTACACCTTGTTTTCATTTCGAGCAAGATGAAGCCACGAGGTTGGTTCATATAAACCTCCTCTTCCAATTCACCATTCAAGAAAGTTGTTTTCACATCCATCGATGAATAACCGATTGTGAATAGATGCCATAGCAATCGGCAGTCTTATGGTAATCGACACGAGCCACGGAGCATAAGTATCAAAATAGTCTATTCCCGACTTTTGTTTAAAGCCCCGAATAACTAGTCTTGCCTTGAACTTTTCAATAGTTCCATCTACCTTCATTTTCCTTTTGAAAATCCATTTGCAACCTAAAGGTTTGCAACGGTGGTAGATCAACCAACACCCAAGTGTTGCTCCCCATGATGGAATCCATCTCATCATTGATTGCTTCTTTCCGAAAGCAATATCACGGGACTTCATTGCTTCTTCAAATGTCTTGGGATCATCCTCAACAATGAAGCAATAGGAGTATTGGTGCGAGACCTCATCCCTTGTTCCTTTTATTGGGAACCCTATTTAATAAATAGCAAGTCGTTAACATAGCTTCACCCCGAAACCTTGACTCGATCTGAATAGGACAACATGGAATTAACCATCTCCTCAAGACCTGTTTTTCCTTTCGTAAATACCATTTCTTTGAGGAGTATAAAAAGCGATCGTTTCATGGATTATTCCAACAGATCGAAGTCCGAGTATCCATGTACTCATCTCCCTATCGATCCTTAATCTTTTGATTAAAGACCCAAGTTGTAATTCAACTTCGCTTTAAACACTTTGAATTTATCTAATGCTTCATCCTTAGTATGTAACGAGATAGACATAACAAAATCTAGAAGCATCATCAATACATGTCACAAAGTACTTCTTATTCCCCAAAGAAGGAGTGGCATGCAAGTCACACTGTGTCTTTGTGAATAAGCTCCAAGATCTTAGTCTCACGACTAACACCACGAAAGGGTTTCTTGGTTATCTTGGTCAACATGCAAGTTTTACACTTTTCGGTGTCTATGTCAAAGCGGGATTAAACCATCCCTAGACATATCTTGCATCCTTTTATAATGAACATGACCAAGTCTAGCATGCCAAAGGTTAGAATCACTCGATCATATGAGGTCACAAAGTCGAAATAACACGTCGCTGGTAATATTAAGCTTGAACATTTGATTACATAAATAACCAAAACCAATAAAAACACCACATTTAGAAAGAACAAATTTATCGATTCAATAACTTGTTTATATCCATGATTATTCAAAACACTACTTGAAACCAAGTTTTCCTTATATCGTGAACATGAATAACATTAAACAAAGTTACAATCTTTCCGAACTAAACCTAAGATCTACACAACCACGACCATGCACCAAGGTTGTTGACTCATTTCCCATGTGAAGAATAGAACCATCATTCGGTGACTCATAAGTCTTGAACCGCTTCTATCTTTACACATGAACTGTTGCACCGAGTCAACCCACCACGCAACATCATCATCCTCGCACATAAAAGATTCGAGATACATATGTAACATAATAAATCGAAAAGACTTATTAAACATATTCGACCTTTCGGTGAGTTGGTGAACCACCACTCCCGAACCATTAGTGCACGATCCATTGGCTTTACCACCAATTTTAACACCCTTGCGGTCCCTTTTAATGTGACCGGTCTTGCCACATTTCCAACAAGTAGGTGTTGCCTTCTTGTTAGGATCGCCTTGTGTTATCATGAAATTTGCGTTTGCCTTTGTTGTCATTGTACACGGTGGAGTTGTTATGCTCCACCATATTGACAACAGATGGTCCAAAGAAGATTGCCACTCTTTGGCTTGTCATTATCCTCGCACCTTGAGAGATTCCTCAATGTGCGATAATCGCCTAACTCAACAAGAGTTAACTTCTCCTTCATATGTTTCAAGGTATGCTTGAAATCTTTCCATGAAGAAGGAAGTTTATCAATAACACAAGAGACTTGAATAGCCTCATCCATGTGCATATTGTGTTGTGTAAACCTTCCAAGTATTCCAAGAAGTTCATTGTATTGTTCCATAACCGGTCTTGAATCGGTCATTTTGTAATTTGTGAAATTACTAACAAGGAACTTCTTACTTGATGCATCCTCGACCATATATTTGGCATCCAAGGAATCCACAGTTCTTTGGAAGATTCAAAGTTCGATAAATATCAAAGCGAGAATCGGACATACCATTGAGAATAAGACCTCGCATATGTAGTCATCATTCTCCCACTTGCTCCTCCTCCCGATCGATCCACGTAGCATCATCACCATCATCGTGAATTGGAGTAGTCAAGACATACACCACACTCATGCTTGACAAGAAGAAGTGCATCTTCTTCGCCACCTCCTAAAGTCCACCCTTCAAACTTGTCCACTTAGCAAAGTTTGAAGCCATGTGTTTCATTGCGGCGATTGCCATTGATTATCACAAAATAGTTTACTTTGATTGTTGGTGTCGGTGTCCCAGCAGCGGGTAAGATAATCAATAAGCTCAAAGCATAAACAACAAAGGGTCGTGATATGAGATACCACTTGGTGGTTACCGGATATCACTTGGAATCGTGTGATCACTTTCCAAAGTAAACTATTCGACCCTAATGCCGGGTATCACGAATATCTACTTGGGATAAGACCAAATGCGATTAGAGAATTAGGCACAATTCTATAACCCTTTCGCTAATAAGTGTTTAGTGTTTTCGTGTGTCCTTCATGCATGATCGGATCTCCTATTTATAGGAGGTTACTCTTGAGCTATTCCAATGGAATTATGAGTATTAATCGCCCATTAATAGCCTCATACTTATCCCCATTATAGCCGTTAGTGGTTACATGACCAATTAAGCGTGGTCATAATGCGCTTGTAATCGCCATTTAGCGAGACTTTCAATAAGCAAGACTTTCACTAAGCAAGTACTTTCAATAAGCGGTACTTTTCACTAGTAGTACTTTCCACTTGCATTGGAAATCTGACCTATCGATGGAAAATCGCCTATCGATCTTTCATAGCACTAGCGGTGGATACACCACTTTAGTGGAAACATCGCCTATCGATGGAAACACCGCCTATCGATGGAAACCACAAGCGATACTTTCCACAAGCAAGACTTTCACCAATACAAACCACTATCGAGTCGGGTGTTCATGGACCTTATGGGTGTACCTCCGTACCTCTTAACCCATTACAAGATGTGAACTAATCCCACAAGTGCACTAAATTTTCCATATATATATATATATATATATATATATATATATATATATATATATATATATATATATATATATATATATATATATATATATATATATATATATATACGGGTTAAATAGATCGGGTTCGGGTTATGTGTAAACATGTTAGAGTTGACATGACTGACCCGATTATTTAAACGGGTCAGGTTCGAGTTGAGGTCTTTTGACCCGCCAACTTGCTAATCCAAACCCGCCAACCCAAACCTGACCCGAATTATCACCCTTAGTACACAGTGTCTCAACCTAGTAACGTATAACAAACTCAAGGCCTTTATAAACCCCAAAGATCATCTGGACAGTAATTGTGACAATTTCTTAACACCACCAATGCACAATACTTTTAACTAGAGGGACTATTATCAAATATGGCCGTAACTGAAAAGGTCCCTATTGAAAGAAAAAAAAAGGCGGTTAACTTTGTTAGCACGTAATGTATTGTAGAGTTGTAATGGGCTCAAGCCCGAGTCTAGAATAATTTGTCTAGTGCTGTTTATGTGTACGATGTAATTGGTGATAACCAATCAATCAAATCATTCAATCGTATATCTTACATGGTATCAGAGGGTAACGATCCTCTAAAACCCTAAAATAGCCGCCACTCTAATTTTTCCGGCCGTCGGCTTTGGTCGGCGGTCCGGAGCACGAATATCCTTATCTCTATCGTGTGTTACTAGTCCGAGTTTTCCCGATTTCACCGCTCTGACTGCGAGAGAGTGTTAGCCCGTAATGTATAGTAGAGTTATAACGGTCTCAAGCCCGAGTCTAAAATATTATGTCTAATGCTATGTATGTATACTATATAATTGGTGATAATCTTACAAAATTCACATTTTCTTTTTAGTTGCATATACTTGGAGAAAAAGATTTTTAGTTTTTCAATCACATGATCTCCACAAATGGTCTATTACTAACTGTTTCTACTGGACTAAAAGATTTAGAGTTCATCATCAATCACTAACAAGTTTCATGTCATTTTCAACTGTTTCAAAAAGATATTTACATTATTTTTATGCAAGTATGATCAAATTACTACTGTACTTGATAAACAATAACGTTCGGGATAAATAACAAATTTCTTCTTCAAATTATTCTGTCCCTCGATCATTTTGTTGTCTGAAAATAAACTATATTTGAGCATTTTAGATTAAACTGGATGGTTACCACGTAAGTGGCAGTTGTCAGGCAACTGAAGTATCATGACATTATTAGTGATTAGTCTTTTTAGCTCAACTTTTTTTTATGTAAGATGTCTTATATCACCGAGCTTTTGTGAGGAACGGATTTAAGATTTTTCGTCGGGTGTTGCATATAATTTTCTTTATCATAAACAATAAAATTTGCACCTTAAATAATTTTTAGGCTAAACTGATGTAACAAAAATATTTTAGGGTGTTGCACAAACTGAAAAAGTAACTTTTTTAAAAAATTACACTTCGTAGCTCAAAATCAGGCCACACCCAGCTCCCATGGTCTGTCCTGCTTGTTGTGCAGCTGTGTTTTACAGGTGGAACAAAGCATTTGACCATAGTGAGTTTGTGACACTGTGCAAATCACAAACTTTTTGCTTATAATTACCTCTTAAAATCCATCTTAACATAGAGAAAGCATACATAAGTTTTCTCCATTTGGCCCTAAGCTTAGTAGTGATTGTTACATACATTGGACATTTGATTCGTTTAGAGGTTAAATTTGCTAATCATTCAGCTGTCCATTTTAAATGTTATCAAACTGTTTCTCATATGGGTCAATTCCAGTCATTGATTAATTCAAGACTATGATTCCATATTGTTCCATCAAATAAACAATTGTTATTTAAGTTGTCATATATTCATGTAAAAGTATTCATTTCTTCAAGTAGACAATTGTTAATTCAAATCTTAAATAAATTGATTAGTATGCTTGACCGAAAATTCAAGCTAAAGTTATACTTAAAGAGCAATACAAACCATAACCTAAACAAAATTACTTCAATCTTAAGTTCAGATATACCAAAATTAACAATGAATTGTTTAATAGATTACAATTAGAGGCGGCAATTTAATACCCAATGGTTAAATTTGGGTCTAGTTGGTTAAATATTTTTAATGAGATGGGTTTAGTTGGGTTTTATTAAATAAAATAAATGGGTCTAGATTAGTTTAGTTGATTTTATTTAATTAATATTGATGGTCTGGTTGGGTCTAATACTACTACACGCACATGGGTCTAATATTATATTCACATGATCTAAGTTGGTTATTGACTGAAATTCTAAAAATCACTCTCAGTCTATTTTATATGTTTTCTTTCGTTTTATCAGTTTTCGTCCGTTTTATACGTTTTCATCCGTTTTTATACGTTTTCATACGATTTCATTCGTTTTCTTACGTTTTTTTCGTTTTCATCTGTTTTTGTACGTTTTCGTCCGATTTTATACATTTTCATCCATTTTCGTTCGTTTTATACGTTTTCATCCGTTTTTTTTACTTTTTCATTCGTTTTCGTCCGTTTTTTTACATTTTATACGTTTTCGTCTGTATTTTTACGTTTTATACATTTTCATTCGTTTTTGTCCGTTTTCGTCATTTTTTACGTTTTCTTACGTTTTTAAATGTTTTCATCTGTTTTTCTACGTTTTCATCCGTTTTCGTCTGCATTTTACATTTTCTTCTGTTTTTTTACGTTTTTATATGTTTTTATACGTTTTCATCATTTTTTACGTTTTCGTCTATTTTTATATGTTTTCGTCTGTTTTTATACGTTTTCATCCTTTTTTATAAGTTTTCGTCTATTTTTTTACGTTTTCATCCGTTATTTAACGTTTTTATCCGATTTCGTCCAATTTTTTACGTGTTCATCCGTTTTTAAACGTTTTCGTTCGAATTTTTACGTTTTCGTCCATCTTTTTACGTTTTTATATGTTTTCATCTGGTTTCGTCCCTTTTTTATGTTTTCGTAGGTTCTTATATGTTTTCTTTATGTTATTTTACGTTTTTATACGTTTTAATCCGTTTCCGGCCGTTTTTATTTGTTTTCGTCCGTTTTTATATGTTTTTTTCTGTTTTATATGTTTTTATACATTTTCATACATTTCTTTTCACGTTTTTATATGTTAAAAAACTGACAAGAACGGATAAAAACGTATAAATACGTATAGTAAAGGAAGAAAACGAATGATAACATAAAAAATAGACGAAAACGTATAAAAACGCACAAAAACATAAAAAACGGATAAAAACGTTAAAAACGGACGAGAACGGAGGAAAACATATAAAAACGGATGAAAACATATATAAACGTATAAAAACGGACGAAAACAGATGAAAACGTATAAAATCAGACGAAAACGTATAAAAACAGCCTAAAACGTATAAAAACGGATGAAAACGTAAAAAAAAGGGACTAAAACGTATAAAATAGACGAAAACGGATAAAAACGTAAAATAATGGACGAAAACGTAAAAAAACTGACGAAAACGAATTAAAACGTATAAAACCGGACGAAAATGTATAAAAATGTTAAAAAAAAAAGAACGAAAACGTAAAAAAAATCGACGAAAACGTATAAAACCGGACGAAACGGATGAAAACGTATAAAATGTACAAAAAAATGGATGAAAACGTAAAAAATACAGATGAAAACGTATAAAAGCATAAAAAAATGGACGAAAGCAGATGAAAGCGTATAAAAACGTTAAAACAGACGAAAACGGATAAAAACGTAAAAAATGGACGCAAACGTATCAAAACGGATGAAAACGTATAAAAACGAATGAAAACGGATAAAAACGCGTAAAAAACGGGCGAAAACGGATGAAAGCGTATAAAAACGTAAAAACGAACGAAAATGGATGAAAACGTATAAAAATTGGCGAAAACTTATAAAGATGGACGAAAAAACGTATAAAACGGACGAAAACGGATGAATACGTATAAAAACGTAAAAAACGGACGAAAACAGATGAAAACGTATAAAACCGTAAAAAAATGGACGAAAACGTAAAAAACGGATGAAAACATATAAAAATGTAAAAATAGGCATAAAAAGGATGAAAACGTATAAAAATGTAAAAAACGGATGAAAATGTAAAAAATGGACGAAAATGTAAAAAAAATGACGAAAAATGATGAAAATGTATAAATTAAAAAAAAACGGATGAAAACGTATAAAAACGGACAAAAACAGTTAAATACTATTTGTCTTTTTTTACAGTATTGAATTATTATGTTCCATAATGAAAAAAAAAACTGGGAAACCCAAAAAAAACCCGACCCGACCCGACCCATACCTATTTAGACCTATAATCATCTAGACCCATCCTTTCAAATGACCCCATCTAGACCCATACCAATCTAAGACGCAAGACCCAACCCGACCCAAGCCAACTATTTTATCACCTCTAATTACGATATATATATGTTTGATAGATTATCAAGTAAACCGGTTAAGAATTTGGCGCCAGACATTTTAAACGCATGTTTTTATACTTGGTAAAAATTTAAAATATATTAGCACCAAGATATATAAAAACAAATCAAGTTATCAAACTATGGCATACCAGGAATCAATGTTATAAATAGTGCGAGACGTGGCGTGACGGCATGATCAAATCTCACGTTTTTGCAATAAAAGCGAAGTTTTTGCGTTTATAAAGCGGCACAAAATATCAAAATATTTATATATCTATATCATATTTCATATATATTTAGTTTACAAAAAGATGTGGCATAAGGCGGCGTGGCAGCATGGCCAAGTCTCACGCTTTTGCGAGGCTTTTGCGGATCATTTTCGAGCCTTTTAAAACCATGCCAGGCAAAGTTTTAAAAATCGCGCCTAGGCGCACGAGGCTCTAGCCTTTGGGCTTTGGGGATTTTGCGCCTAGGAGATGTAACGAGTTTTTGGGCTTTTTTACTAAATATTAAGATAAGATACATGAGCCTTATAAGTTATATACATGGGCCTTTTAAGTCATAGGGTGAGTATTTGTATGATTTGTAAATTTGAACTGATTTTATGTTTATGTTATTGGTTGGAGTTTTCTTTAAGAAGTTACTTTTTTTCATTAAGTATTTTTTTTATGACATAATATCATGAAAATGTAGCATTATGCATCGAATAGTAATACGTTGCTTGCTTGATATTTTGGGTTAAATTGTGAGCTTTGTTAGATGTAAGTCTACAAGGAGAGTTGATCCGTTTGAAAAGTGACCACTGATCCATTTTAATCTTTATAACGGTAATATGTGTCATGTATTAAGTATTTTAATGTTATTTAAGCTACATAAATGATCACATATGTTATAAAAAACTTAATGTATTTAGGCCTTGTATTAATGAATTCCGCGCCTTAAAATACGCCTCACCTCCAGGCTCTTTGCCCCCCTTTGCACCTTAGTGCCCCTTGGGCTTTTCAAAACTATGATGCCAGGAACATTACCCATGGCCATATAGCTTGATCAATACAAAATATTTTCATTCTAACCTAAAACATTTAAAACAATTACAAACCATACCTACTAATACATGGAAAAACCTACATCTGAATTTCAGGAAATTTACATCAAGGACCAATTGTTACCATGTAGCCTCCATTTATATCAGCAGAACTCAAAACCAGCACTCTTTATAGCAGACCATATCAAATTGTTTACTGGATCCAGCATCCATTCTAGTGTTATGTTACCATCTACTGCAAACAAAACACAAGAAAAGACTAATCCAAATGAAAAGTCGTCATTTCCAAGTTACAAAGCCATGTGCTTCATTCAGACAAATCAACGCAATTGGCTAAGACCCTTCACTATTGAGCTGGAGACTACCTTATGGTGGTTACAACCACACATAGAATGTTGGCCCGTTTTTCTGGATCTATAATCAAGATATACCAAAATACAAGAAACAATTGAATCTGTAAAAGCTTTTTATTTATCAATCATAAAAAATTTTCATACATAAATCTGTCTATATATACATATTGAAAGGGTACAAATTGAAACGCTGTGTTGGTTCAAATGAACCAACAGATATGTCGGTTGGGTCTTGTAACTGCTATATAGCGGTTATCTTGTAATTGTCATATAACTGCCATGGTTGACTTTCTTCTTTGACTTCTAGGTTGACCGGTTCGTGTGGGGTGTTGACTTGGGTCGAACTTGGGTCAAACTTGGGTCGATTGGGATTAACCCAATATTCTCCCCCTTAATCACAATCGTTGTGACGTAGGTCTTTAAGTCTTCTTGATTCATCTTCTGGTTAAATCCACCATCTAAGATTTTAATTTCTTGTAGTGCTTGTGATCATCCTTATATCCAGGTAGATCAATTTTCCTTCGGTTACTTCCACCTTTTATGATGTGATCTTCATTATGTCCATGTTGATCATATTTTTCTGGTTATTTCCACCTTTATTGTTGTGATCTTCCTTAAGTCCAGGTTGATCATATTTTTCTGGTTATTTCCACATTCCTTGTTCTGATCTTCCTTAATTCCGGGCTGATCATATTTTTCTGGTTATTTCCACCTTCATTGTTGTGATCTTCCTTAATTCCGGGCTGATCATATTTTTCTGGTGCTTCTTCAACAGTTGCCAAAAGTAATGTTGGTTCCAAGTCTTCTTCAATGAAATTGGATTATTCTTCTTTCTTTGATGGACATTTGTTTGCAAAATGCCCATACTCCTTGTATTTAAAACACATCACCTTACTCTTATCATGAGTAAATTTATTTGAGTTGTTGTTTGATTCTTTCTTGGAATTATTTTCTTTGCCTCGCACAAATCATTTCCACATTCTTCACAGTGTCTTTCGTAAGTAATGTTATTGTTGTGACGTGTAAACAATAACTTATATTGATCGTTATTGTCCTTATTCTTCTTAAACTTTATTCTTTCCTCGTATGTCTTGAGTCTCCTAATTGCTTCTTCCATCGTCATTTCACTTAGGTCGGAGTATTGCTCTATTGATGCAACTATTTGTAGATACCTATCGGTACAGCATTTAGTAGTTTCCGTACTAAGGTTTGATCTTCAATTGTGTGTCCTAGACTAGCGGCTTTGTTTACGAGTGTTGTTAGTTTTGTAGCGAAGGTGTCGATTGTCTCGTCTTCCTTCATTTGTAACATCTCAAAATCAGATTTGAGTGTTTGTAGTCTTGCTTGTTGAACTCTGTCTTCGCCAACGTGTCTAGTTTTCAAAGCATTCCAAATGGCTTTCGCGGTTTTGTGCTTTGTTATTTGAAGTAATTGTTCCTCGGGTAAGGCTTGATAAAGGAAAGCAATAGCGGTTTTGTCTTTTTTTCTTATCGGGTTGAGTCGATTCAGCCGGCTCTATTGTTTCCCATAAACCATTCGCTTCGAGAATGATTTGTATTCGAATTGCCCATAATGAGTAATTATTGGGTTTTAGGATTGGGCATTGAAATTGTGGTGTACTATTTGTACTAGGTTCCTTATTTCCACTTCATTTCGTCATATCTTAAAGATAATGACAAATAATCTCCCAAAAAAAATTTAACACGAGGTGTGTTGAAAATGTTTTATTTTTCCTTATAGGCTATAAAACTTTATAGGACTTGTTTTTAATCCAAAACTATCCTCAATCAATATAATAAGCAGTATGATTACTAGGTTATTATATTTTTTTAAAAAAATTTGATGAAGTACTAATTTGTAAATAAAAGTAACTTATCAAAAATAATACAATATATATCAAAATTAATATATACTATATAAAATAAAATTGAAAGGGTGGTATTTGTAATATTTGGAACCTAGAGGGGTTGATGGTCTACCCCGATGCCCTAAATACTTGAGCGTATCTTTATTATATTTTTCTTATCCTTATTTTGAGATAGAAAAAAAAGAACGTCTCTTGTGAGAGACTGTAAATGTTTCGTCTCTATTCTTTCTAGGATTTGAGTCTGTTCTTTTCTCCTGATCTTTATGGCTTGTTGGCATTCCTCTTTTCCCTGGTGTGTGGTGTTCTTCGCGAGCACTCGATTCCCTTCAATTGAAACTAGGGTTTCATTGGAATTTGGGGGTTTTTAATCCGAGAGAGATATGGATGAATGGAGATTAAAATTGAGTCGATTGGTGACTCAATTTACGTTCTGGGCTTGATTCGTTAATCTGAACAGGTGTGTTTGTTCTAATTTGAATCGTTATAATTTTGCCCTAATTGATGACTTTGTTATTTGTTTTTGTTTTGAATCAAAAGGGTATACGATTTTAAATCGTTTTCTGATTCTTTGGATTGGATAAAAACAGGAACTGTCTTTGATGTTAAATTTTTTTTTCTTGCGAATTGTTTTTTTTGATGTCGGGTTCGAGTAATCACTTTTGCGATTATTCCCTTGTTGCGACAGAAACAGAAACACAAAAAGTGATGTTTTGATTTTGTGTTCGAATTATTTTTGCAGAAAAAAAATCCGGAACAGTTTTTTGTTCTTTTGATTATGAAACTAAAACGAATAGATTGGTATATGATGATTTTGTGGCTCTGATACCAATTGTTGGCCCGTTTTTCTAGATCTATAATCAAGATATACCAAAATACAAGAAACAATTGAATCTGTAAAAGCTTTTTATTTATCAATCATAAAAATTGTTCATACATAAATCTGTCTATATATACATATTGAAAGGGTACAAATTGAAATGTTGTGTTGGTTCAAATGAATCAACAGATATGTCAGTTGGGTCTTGTAGCTGCTATATAGCGGTTATCTTGTAACTGCCATATAACTGCCATGGTTGACTTTCTTCTTTGACTTCTGGGTTGACCGGGTCGTGTGGGGTGTTGACTTGGGTCGAACTTGGGTCGATTGGGATTAACCCAATATAGAGACATACTCCCATCCAAGCACACAATACAGGAAATGGAGGCTCAATAATGCAAGAAGGATTCACTACCAAGATACTAGCCATCTGCATTTAAATGTGTTAAATAATATGAAGGTCTATTCTTGCCAAGTTTGAAAGTCTTATTGAAGGTTTCTATCTAAAGTCAAGAAGAGAGAAGTACAAGGGCTGAAGTGAAACTTGACAGAGTATATAAACTCTTATCCTGCTTAGGGTTTTATTATCTCTCTATCAATCAGTTTTAATCTCTCTCAAATATTCACACAGTTATCTTTGTTATTCTTTGATATCAATCCGATATCAGTTAGGTTTGGTATCAAGATCAATCTCTTTATTTAATCTTGTAGTCTGAGTGTTGAGTGATATTGTTGTGAGTTGATTGGTGTCTTCCTAGAAGAGATCAGTCTTTTTCTTGTGTATTCGTACAGGTAAGCACCCACTTGGGGAATTATCTTCTTACATTGTTATAATAAAAGATACACCAAGGGGTGGTTGGCTGGGTGTAATTGTGGATTGTTGTGTGCTCTTGATCATTTTTACATGGTATCTGTGACAACTGGTAATTAGGGAGTCTATTTTAGGTAACCGCATTACGTTAAACTAAACCGAGCTTTTGCCTTTATCACTATTTTTATCGACCATGACTTGATTTGATATCGTTATCGTGTGAGTTTTTATCGACCATGGCAATTAGGGAGTCTATTTAGTATTGTATGAGTTATCGTGTGAGTTTTAACTCTTTTTGTTAGGCACTATTCGATTCGGCACAATAAAAGCCTAAAACAAGAAATAATGTAACTTTTAAACCGTAACTCGAAACTTGACAAATAAATAGTCAAAACTCGTGGAAAAACATAAATAAACATAATAGAAAGTCGAAGGAACGTCGTGGGACACTCGTAGGGTGATATATGAGCTCGGTAATGGGTAAACAGGATAGTTTACGAAAAATTACGGCTTCGGTCCCTCCTCTTTCCCCTTGGCCGGCGCCCCCTCCACCTAAATTATTTATTTTTAAGTCCTTTTTCCCAAGTATATATACTCCCACCCAACCTCATTTTTGTTTCTACTTTCTCTCACTAAAAACACACACACACACATAACTTTCTCTCTCTGCTCTCTCTCTCTCTCTCTTCCAAATTAAAAACCCTAACCCTAATATACCACCCACCACCGCCGCCACTTTTCGGCGACATTCCGACCAAATTCCGGCGAGTGACATCTCACCTCCTCCACCATTTTGTAGATCTCTCTTTCCTCTTTCCATCCATATATATATCTCTTATAGAAGCCTACATTAACACATCCAAATCTTACAAATACGATTCGTGATTCTAGGGTTTTCATTAAATCTTGTAGATCGGGTTGTAAAAAGGTAAATGGAACATGGGTCAAGCTTGTTCTGGTCTTGAGAAGCCACGAATGGGTCTCTTGAGGCTCGACCATGGCTCGACTTTTAGGGCTTTTGGGTGAAACATGGGATTAAAACTAATTTACAACTAATAAAACATGTAGCTAGTGATTTGGTATCATGTGGTGTATCATATTGTTGGGTTTGATGTTTGGATGATGATTGAAGGTTGATTGATTGTGTTTGGTTGTAGTAGAAGCCATTTAGGAGCGTTTGGTTGTGTTGTTTGGGACGTACGAACCACCAAGACCCACGATGGGTCGTGGGTGATGGTGTACGAGACCCATAAGGACTACGGGTCCGGGTCGGGTTGTTGTGGTATATTGTTGGTTGTTGATTGTTGGTGTTTGGATGAGACGCGTTGAGCCAAAAAGCTTCTAGAGCTTGTTTGCTTCACGTGGTCTTAACCGTGACTGTGTCATGACCATTAGGGTCATAACATTGGTTTCGGGTATATTTGGTAGATTGATTGGTTGGCGAGATTGATTGGGTTGATTTGAGATTGAGTTGCGCTATTTTCATTATTTACTTGGACTTATAATATAAATTTTCAAGTTTGAGCAACGTCGTTATTACTTTGACTTTTTAGTCATAGTTGACCCCGACAACGCCGTAACATGGACTTTAGTATATTTTGGACTATTGATTGATTAAAAGCGGAGAAGTCATGACTCGTGCTTGTGGACTCGAAACGAATAACGATATGAAACTAATATTGAAATTGACGATATATATATATATATATATATGAAAATGTTAATAAATTATGAAACATAAATAATGAAAAAGTTTTTATACCAAACATATCGATAACAAGAATTGTCTAGTTATTCATTATTTTAAATGTGAATTAACGACTAAAAATGGAAAGGTTTTCAAAAAAAAAAGTATTTAATGTTTCGAGTGCACGTTTATCGAAATGTACAATTTATGAGCATTTAATATTAGTTTCAAGTATTTAATTTATTTACGTTGTGTGCATGGGTTACGGATGACCTAACATTAATAGCGTCGATCCACGTGGGTAGCGGACTTATTAGGTTGACGAATATAATAAGAGCCCGCTAGGTACGTAGGATAACGTTATTAATGGGTGAATTATCCTTATGACTCGTTAGGATGCGACCGGTTAATGGGATAATAAGCGACACGAATAAATGATTGAGTTTATCGAGTTGACGAATTCGATAAGGTCTACTATTTATTCCGAAACTTATTGGACTATGGAGCTTATCGCTTAGATGTCTAATTGTGTTGCATTGAGTCACATTGTGGTTATTTAAGTGCATTCATGATATCATATTGAGTCAATACACGCACACGATGATACCAAACGCTAGGACTAAACGGTGAAACAAGACATTTTTGGAGATAAAGAAAAGGAATACATTGGGGTAGATAACGTTGATTTTGGGAAATATATATTAAGATGGGTTTACATTAATAGGTTGTGCCGAGTCGATAGTCGTTGAGCCGTGATTAGCTGTTATCTTCTTGCTAGTGTTTATTTGTGCGTTGCTTACTTGAGGTGAGTTTCATAGCCCCACTTTTATCCATGTTTTTAACTAATTTGGGGTGAGAATCATGCTACTCTTTTTGGACCTTTTAAACTATTTTGATTTGCTTGTGCTTGACTGTTTAGATAGATATGTGGTAGCTGTTGCCTTAGACTAGGGTAGCATCTCTATGCTATAACGCGATGCCTAGCTAAGTATAGACTTCTACCTCGACCTAGTCCAGGGTTAGCAATCGTTCTAGACTTTTCTACGACTGTGCTGGCTAGTGTCGCTAGGGGCCCACTATGACGTCGGATATAATATTGCGATTGTGATATTGGTATGTGATTGATGTGTATCTATCTTAGGTCTCGCATAGCAAATAAACTCCTACATTTCCACTACTTTAAACTTGAATTTAAACCTATGAACTCACCAGCGTTAGCTGACCTTTTAGCATCTCTTTCTCAGGTATTTAAATGATGTTTGGAGTACGTGTTCTGTAGAAGCTTGGCAAGGAGGCATGGTTCAAGGATCATAATCAAACTCTGATAATTTATGGGGACCTATTTTTATAAATCATGTTTGGGCCTTTTATTTACATTTTGGGATTATTGTTTTGAATAATTAAATTTGGGATTGGTTTTGAATGATAAATGACTATCTTGTTTGTTATACTTGTGTGAGACACCAATCCAATGTAACGTCCTGAAAACTTGATTAAGTCTTCCGCTGTACCGAGATTTGGGGGTATTACAGTATCAGAGCGCAAGGTTCTGATCTGGTGGTTTTTGAGATTCTAGGGTTTCAAAGGTTTTTTGGGGTTTCTTGCAATTGAAGGTTTAATTGGTTAATTGAGGTTGTTTTTTAACGGCCGTGGTTGATTTGATCTGTTTGGGATTAGATCTGGTGAATTTGTGGGTCTCTTGATTTGGGTTTTAAAAACCCTAATTTGGAAATTTGGGGATTTGTATCTCTGGTGGTTTCTTGGTGGTTTTGGGCCCGTTCTTGGTTGCAATCTCACTAGACTAAGTGAATCTAGTGATTTTGTATTTCATTCCGCTGGTATCTCACTGTAAGTGTGTTTCTCTCCTTTAAGATAACATTTACTTAGTCAAGAAGGTGCAAACAGAGTGGTTAACACCTTGACCTGCCATCGTGAGTGGTACGGAAACCTGCTCTGGCCACTCTCAGTCTTCTTGGCTGGTATCTTGTTAAACTTGGGTGTGAGTATAGATTTTTTAGTTTTACTGTGTCTAGGTCGAAGGAGGATAGGTTTGTCTGTTATTTCTGTTGGTTGTTTGTTGTGGTTTGTTTCTTGGTTGATTCTTGTTTTGTTTCTGTTAGTTCTTGTTATTTGTTGATCTCTTTGTTATTATGGCTATTGGTGATCCTAGTGGTAGTAATTACGAAGTCTTAATTAGTAATCTTGATGCTGGTAATCCTCTTCATATTCAAACTAATGATAATAGTGGTACTGCTCTTATTCCATTTAAACTTGTTGGAACTGAAAATTATAGAATATGGTCTGGTGCAATGAAGTTAGCTTTACAAGCTAGGAATAAGTTTAGCTTTGTTGATGGTTCTTGTGTTAAAGAATCTTATTCTACTAGTGATGTTCTTGCTGCCCAATGGGATAGATGTAATGCCATTGTTTTAACATGGCTGATGAATTCTGTTTCTCAAGATGTTTATATGGGTCTTGTTTATTCTGATAATGCAGCATGTGTGTGGAAAGAATTACAAGAAACATATGATAAAGTAGATGGTTTTGTGGTTTATAATCTTTTGCAGAAAACTAATTGTGTTAAGCAAGGTGGTACTTCAGTTGCTGATTATTATCATAGGCTTAACTCCTTGTGGAGAGAATTTGATGCTTTGACTAAATTGCCTGTTTGTGTGTGTGAAGTTAAGTGTTCTTGTGCTGCTAGTAAAGAGCTAGGTCTGCATAAACAACTCATGAAGTTGATGCAGTTTCTCATGGGCCTTGATGATTGTTATCAGCCTGTGAGAACAGAAATCTTAACCAGGGATCCTCTCCCTGAAGTTAAGGATGCTTATATCACTGTTTCTAGAGAGGAATCTCACAAAGGTATTCCTGAGTCCTCTAGTGCTACTGAGACTAAACTTAATGCTTCTTCTTTTGCTACGAAATCTTTTAACAACAATAGAAGAGTGTTTAATAATGCTAATAATAACACTAGAAGAACTAATTCTACTGCTAATACTGCTAATAGAGGTCCTAATCCTAATCTTAATTGTAAAAATTGTGGTAATATTGGACATACTATTGAAAGATGTTTTGAAATCATTGGTTTTCCACCTGGCTTTGTTAAAAATAATAATCCAGCTAAACAAAATGGTTTTAGGCAAAACTATAATGCTAGTTGAGAATAAACAGTCTGAAAAACAGTCTACTACTTCATCTGCTAGTACATCTTCCGGTTTTACTCGGCGGATGAAGAAACTCTTGTCTTTGATCAATGATACCTCTTACGAAGCATACATGCTAATATGGCGGTGGGGCTTCATTCTTTAATGGAAATGTTTGGTTTAATATCAATTTTCTAAGTATTTTTTGTGAATTCTAGTATGTCTGTTAAAACTGTTTCTTTGGGTTGGATTATAGATTCAGGTGCTAATCAGCACTTGACTGTTTCCACTGTTGGTATGTTTAATGTTGTGGACATTTATAGTCTTAAGATTACTGTTGGACATCCCAATGGTACTCTTGCTACTATAAGTCATGTTGGAAACTTAAAATTGACTAATAATGTTACTCTCTATGATGTATTAGTTGTTCCTGGTTATTGTGTGAGCTTGTTATCTGTTAATAAACTTATAAGAGATAGCAAAATGTTTGTTGGTTTTGATGAAGATACATGTTATATTCAGGATTTGAAAAGGGAGAATGTTCTAGGGACTGGTAGTCAGTCTGATGGTCTATATCTGTTTGATATGCAATCTAGTAATGCTTTGGGTAAGTGCAATGTGGTTATATCTTATAATGTGTCTAAACTTGTTTGGCATAATAGATTGGGTCACCCTGCTGATCCAGTCTTATCTATTCTTAAAAAATATCTTGGTATTTCCAAGAATTCTTTTGTATCTGTTTGTGAGATCTGTCATAGGGCCAAACAGACAAGGGAACCTTTTCCAATGTATGATCATAAGTCTGAGAATCTTGGTGATCTAATTCACCTTGACTTATGGGGTCCTTACAGAGTAACAAGCAGAGAAGGATACAAGTATTTTTTTACTGTTGTTGATGATTATTCTAGAGTTGTATGGGCATACTTAGTCAAAACTAAAGATGAAGTGTTTGATGTATTCTGCTCTTTTATTCACTTAATTTCTAATCAAATTGGTATTGAAATTAAAACTGTTAGATCTGATAATGGTACTGAATTTGTAAATAAAAAAAATGAGTGAAATGTTTTCTGGTCTTGGAATAATACATCAAACATCTTGTGCTCATACACCTCAGCAAAATGGGATTGCTGAAAGGAAACATAGACACCTACTAAATGTAGCTAGGAGTTTTATGTTTCAAGGGGGGGATTCCTTTAAGATTTTGTTCTGATTGTGTTCTAACTGTTGTATATCTTATAAATAGGCTGCCATCTTCTGTTCTAAGTGGTAAATGTCCCTATGAGTTGTTATATAAAACTAAACCAAATCTTTCCCATTTGAGGTCTTTTGGCTGTTTATGTTTTACTACTATTTTAAACAATCATGATAAGCTGTCTTATAGGTCTGAAAAATGTGTTCTTATTGGTTTTTCTTCTACTAAGAAAGCATATAAGCTTTTGAGTTTGGATACAAGAAATGTGTTTTTTGCAAGAGATGTAAAGTTTTATGAAAATATTTTTCCACTAAAAATGAAAACCTGTGAGTCAACTGATGCAGATAATGTAAATGAGGTTAAACACTTGAGATTTTTGATAGTCCAAGGTCTCAAAGTCCCATTGATGAAGGGGAAGATTCACCAGTTGAGGATGGTAATATGCCATCTTCACATGATGGTAGAGATAATGAGTCAGATACTACTTATTTGCATCATGAAGATGGGCAATCTGCAACCCACTTTGGTAACCAACACTGGTCTGAGGGCAGTCCCAATTTTGAAAATACTGGTTTAGTTTCAACTCAATCTGATAATATAAATGAAGATGTGCAGACACCTGTATTAAGAAGGTCTGGTAGAGAGTCTAAAACTCCTATTAGGTTTAATGATTATGTTATGCACTCTAAAGTCAGATATGGTATTGAAAAATATGTGAGTTATGCTAGTCTGAGTAGGAATAATATGTGTTTTGCTTCTACATTAAATAAATCTGTTGAGCCTAAGAATTATGAAGAAGCTGTTAAAAATCCTAATTGGTTTGAGGCTATGAACAATGAAATTGAAGCATTAAACAGAAACAACACCTGGACTGAATGTGAGTTGCCTGTTGGTAGACATGCTATAGGATATAAATGGATATGGAAAATCAAATATAAATCAACAGGTGAGATTGATAGATATAAAGCCAGATTAGTTGCTAAGGGTTTCAATCAAAGAGAAGGTTTTGATTATGATGAAACTTTTAGTCCTGTTGTGAAGATGGTTACTGTTAGATGTTTAATAAGCATTGTTGTTAGTAAAAACTGGCCTTTGTATCAGTTAGATGTCAATAATGCTTTTTTTTATATGGTGATCTTGATGAAGATGTTTATATGCTTTTACCAAAAGGTTTTAATGGTGGTGATGATTCCAAAGTGTGTAAGCTTAACAAGTCTTTATATGGACTTAAGCAAGCACCTAGACAATGGAATGCTATACTCACTACTGCTCTTATTGAACATGGTTTTGAACAAAGTAAACTGGATTATTCTTTGTTTGTTAAACAAAAGGGTTCTGTATTTGTGGCTTTGCTTGTATATGTTGATGATATTGTTATCACTAGTAATGATGAAGTAGAAATCAATACTTTAAAAGGTTTTTGAGTTCTAAGTTTATGATTAAAGATTTGGGAGAGTTGAAATATTTTCTTGGTATTGAATTGTTGAAAAATGATAATGGTATATGTATGACACAAAGAAAGTATTGTTTGGAGTTGTTACATGAGTATGGTTTGCTGGCTGCTAAACCTGTTGATACCTTTGCCTGAAAATACTATATTGAGTTGTATTGAAACTGAAAATGATAAAGTGTTGAACAATGTTAATAACTATGAAAAATTGGTTGGTAAGTTAATTTACTTAACTAATATCAGACCAGATATTAGTTACTTTGTTCATTGTTTAAGTCAACATATGCATAAGCCTTTAAAATCTCATCTTAAGGCTGCTTTGAGAGTTTTGAAATATTTGAAAGGATCTCCAGGTTCTGGTTTGCAGTTTGATAAAGAATCTAATATTAAGCTTAAAGCTTATGCAGACTCTAACTGGGCTAAATGTCCTCTAACCAGGAAATCTGTTACTGGATTTTGTGTTTTCTTGGGTAACTCTCTTATTTCTTGGAAACGTAAGAAACATGCTACCTTATCTAGAAGTTCAGCTGAGGATGAATATAGAAGCATGGCTTCTACTACTTGTGAAGTGATTTGGTTGGGTAATCTGTTGCATAGTCTTGGTCTTAAAGAGTTGTTACCTGTGGATATTTTTTGTGATAATAGTGCTGCAATTCAGATTGCAGCCAATCCTATTTTTCATGAAAAAACCAAACACTTTGAGTTAGATGTGCATTTGGTTAGAGAAAAGGTTTCTGCTGGAGTTATCAAAACAGTTAAAATCCATACAGATATGCAAGTGGCAGACATATTTACTAAGTGTCTTGGTCAAAGACAACATAGTTTGTTTTGCAAATGTCTTGGTATGTTTGATTTGTTTGCAGGTATTAATAATGGTGAAAACAGTAGCAGTCAAGCTAATGAAGGATGCAGTTTACAAAGAGAAGACTTGTCAACTTGAGGAGGGGTGTTAAATAATATGAAGGTCTATTCTTGCCAAGTTTGAAAGTCTTATTGAAGGTTTCTATCTAAATTCAAGAAGAGAGAAGTACAAGGGCTGAAGTGAAACTTGATAGAGTATATAAACTCTTATCCTGCTTAGGGTTTTATAATCTCTCTATCAATCAGTTTTAATCTCTCTCAAATATTCACACAGTTATCTTTTTTATTCTTTGATATCAATCCGATATCAGTTAGGTTTTGTATCAAGATCAATCTCTTTATTTGATCTTGTAGTCTGAGTGTTGAGTGATATTGTTGTGAGTTGATTGGTGTCTTCCTAGAAGAGATCCGTCTTTTTCTTGTGTATTCGTACTGGTAAGCACCCAGTTGGAGACTTATCTTCTTACATTGTTATAATAAAAGATACACCAAAGGGTGGTTGGCTGGGTGTAATTGTGGATTGTTGTGTGCTCTTGATCATTTTTACAAAACGCATGTTTCACGAAACTTGATAAGTAGGTTTACCGATAATTTGGGGCCGCCTACAATAAACTCAAGCTTGTTAGACAATAATTTGGATTGTACATCATGAAGTAAAGTCCATCGTTATTGTTCGGTTGTGCCTTGCACAATCACACTAATGATGTACGAAAATACGTCTTATGTTGTTCTTATATAAGTTCTAATACAAAAGAGAGGAGTACGTGGATATGTTGTGCTTATTTTGTGATCAATAAAACGACAGTAGTAAAATCGATGCATTAGTATATCAAACATAGAGGAAAGTTCAATGCAGAACAATAAATATCTAAAGAACAAAACACTCCATCTCAACCATCCATCAATTTTTGATCTGACGGAGAAGATTTAACCTTATTAAAAAACGGAGAGGCACTTTTGTAAATATACAACCTCACCAAACACACTCACACTTTTCTGCAACACACACTCTCTCTCTTAATTCCCAAATCTCTAACAAACACTCAAACCCTCACAGATCTCAATATTTTTTCTTTCTTAATTTTTCCAGCGAATTAGATATCACCATTTTACAAAGCGAGCTCGAACATCAACAACAACATCTAGAGCATCCATAGAAATGCGGGTTGAGTGGTTTTGATGATTGTGTATACTTAGAACGAGATCAGTGATATTCAAGTGTTCTACTTTTAGGAGGAAATACTTGTCGGTATAGTTCTTGATGCACACCATTGAAGGTACAAGTTTTTGATGCAGTAACAAATCATGAATGAACCCAGAATTTGCACCTAACTTACAAGTTTTTGGTGCACAATTCCAACTTCGAATAAAGGCTCACGCTTTACAAGTTTTTATGCACATGTTATAATGGTTAATATACAAAACATGTTTTTGGATGCTAGAGGGCTATAATATGCAGTCAACCGCGCCATTGATTTTGTGTTTAGAGACAGTGCAACAGTGTTACAAAACTGCATCTTAGTTGTTCGAAAACCAATGGACCACCAAAATTGCATTGTCACAGCATGGTAAACTGGGAAAGAGTTGAGAAGATAGATGTGCAGTCTAGTTGGGGAAGGAAGAAAAGTTGGGAAAAATATAATATATTAAAAGATATATGTGTGTGTGTTATAGTGCCAACACAACTTTTGGTAAGATAGCATGGTAAACTGAGAAACCCACATTTCAATTTTTTTCTACTTTGTTTTATTTACTTTTAGCTTTCAATGCTTTTACTTTTCTTTTGTTCTTTGAGGTAATCTACAAGAAAAATAACAAAGGTGTATACCTAGTTTCTTTAGAGAGTTTATGTATTGGTTTGACAACATGTTAGTATTTTATTGGTGATTTAAAGTCAATTTTAATAACTTTAAAAGTTTTAAACCCAATTGTAACCTTATATATTTTGAAGATCTGGCTGGATGATCCGACCGTTGAATCGGTAGGGTGACTTATATAGAACTTGTACATTATATTGTTGTGAAGATTAGTTTATGATATTAATGCATAAAATCACATGTGATCCATCAAAGAATCATATGTGATTTACCGCGAATCACATGTGATTTACCGTGAATCACATGTAAATTTTTTTTGAAAGTGAATCACATTTGATTTACTCATTTTTAGATTAAAACTGAATCACACGTAATTTACATTTTTTCATAACAGAGCAAAAAAATAAATAACATAATCACACGTGATTTCAGGAATTTGTTTTATAAAATGAATGAATAAGTTGATTTGAAATTAAAAATCACATGTGATTTATTACTCTAAAGATCGAATGTGACATGTAAAATCACATGTGATTTTTTTTGGTTAAAATGTGTTTCTGACTCGACATTGCGAGCGGCTAAAATCACATGTGATTTTTAAACAGAGTCACGTGTGATTTATACACTAATCACAACAAAAATAGAATCACATGTGATTTTTTTACGAATCGCGTGTGATTTTTCTGGGCGGAAATTTTGAAAAAAAAGTTTGTCGAAAATATATAAAAGTGCATATAGAAAGAAAATTTAATTCTCGTCGCAATGGTGTATTTTTTGTAGTTTGAAGATTTACCGTTTGCAAGATATGTGGGGTTTTTTTTTTTTAAAAGGTGGAAAGTGAGTTTTTTTTTATTAAATGAGCTATAATGACAATTTTGTCATTCCTTTGTTATTTTTGGGTTTGATCTCTACCATTGGATGAAATCAAGATGAATGGCTAAGATGTGCTTATTTATTTTTTTAATTTTCTTTGTTTGTCATTGATCTTACCTCATCAAACATATACTATTGTTGTTATTTGAGATTTACGTTACTGATGTTCAATTGGTTATTTGGTTTTTAGAAAGATTGACCCAATTCATAAACATATTGGGTAAACATGGGCAACTGAAACAGCCTGCTATTTTGGGCCTTAAGTCTACGTGTCCATCTTTTCTATCGGTCCCGTCCTTATATATGCCAAATACAAATAATATTCACTAGATTTAGTCACGTTCTTCTTCAAAAAGAGGTAGACGAAAGTCAATGAGGAATATACATATAACATATAACTCACTAACATAAGAATTCAAAATCAAATATTTAACATCTTATTATTATGGCTAACCGTAAAATTATAACATTAAATGTCATCGTCTATAGTTATCATTTTTCAGTTCGAAAAGTATTATTGATTAATTTTGATCTCTTTTGAAAATGATAAATATTTGTTAAACGTCTTTTTTGTGATGTTTTAGTTTTGAAAGTATTAGTGCATTAACGGAAAACTAAAACACTATTAGACGAGACAATGAAACCTAAATGATAACTTACCAAATATAAGAAAGGAAAAATGATTTGTAGGCCTAAGTAGTGGACCTAAAAAGAGACCTACAAATGTGATTGGTGTATTTTAAAAATGATTGGTGAATATGAGGAGAGAGAAATTATGTATTTTAAAAATTGAATATGTAAATGAGGTATGTCTATTTGTAGGTCTAGTTAGTAGGCCTATTTATCATAACTCTATAAGAAAGTGACAAGATCCCGAATAGAAATGAGAAAACTTTGTCGGTTCTCTCTAATACATTATTATCATTGATTCATTGTACTAAGCAAAAACAATTAACTATGCTATCATAGGAGATATATATAGTACTACAATTCTATAAATACACCTATTATTAGGCGATAACGTTGTGCAATTGAACAAAATCACTTATTAGCATAATAACCAACTTAAAATTTATGAATAAAAGTTTACACAATTTCTCTAGTTCACATATTCTTGACAATACTAGATACGAGAGAAAAAAAAAAAAAAAAATTAATAATCTGGTAAGAAAATATGATAAGTAAGTCAAAAGGTAGGCTAACTGTTATTAACTAGTAAAATTTTAAGGGGTTTTCTAACTTATGTCATGGAGGCATGGGTTAGAAGCATTAATTAAACCTAATTATTTCTTTAATTAAATTCATTTCCATGTAAAATGATATTAAACTTGGCAAGTAAAAGAAGTTTTGGAAAGTAATAACACCAACTTACATTTAATTATGGTAAATTTAGCTCATTAAATAATTTAAACATGTACCACTATGGCACATTGTAGAAAATCCCAAATTTTAAACGTGCAAAATTAGTAGGATAATATAAAACTTGTGCTAAGAATAAGAAAATTATTGAGATGATTCCAAAACTTCCTAGATTTTCTGGTTATGATGCTAGATTTGATAGAAGCTTTAACCACCTTAATTTATTTTGGTTTTGTATCTCTACTGTCTATAAAAAAAAGTGTATAATTATATTTAAAACTTTCAATGAGAAAAGTATAATTACTAATACACTCTCTAACTCAATTAGAATTATTCATTTATATGTTTCGCACAATCTCATTTATCTCATTTAATGGTGTTCTATTCAGGTGTGTTTATTGATATGACATATTCCGAAGTCAACTTTTAAAAGTAACAGATTGTGCACAATCTCGTTTAATAGTATTATACTCACCTAGTTTTTGCTAACACAATAACAATTGGGGTTGATTATACTTTAGCCCCTGATTTAATGATTTTTAGTAAAAATAAAATCTCACTTATTTCATGTCTTATATGACTATGCGAGCCGCCATTTGATCACAAAGAAAGGTAAGCAATAGAGTATATGAATGAAAAACATGTGCTTTCGAGTGTGTTTTTCCTAAGATTTCATGTTCTTATCACATTATAAGCGCAAAATTTAAGTTGGCATCTTGTTGTTTTCTCGGTTGTCACTTCAGCCTTATCCGATAATACCTAATTTGGTAAAGTTACATGATATGTTCGATTAAGGAACGAGGATTGGCGGAATAATGACCAAGATGGATCATTTTATGCATAGTTTAGGATCAAATTCGACCACAAAAACTGATTTAAATTAAATCGTTTTTGAAGTTTTTCGGTGAATTTGTTGTTTGTCGAGTTTTAGAAAGTATTTAGCTTGGAAGTCCAAACAAATATATTTTGATGTTTAAAATAGACATTTTATTTTACAAAAATCAAAATATCACGCCAGAGGTGTTAAATCCGTTGTCAATATTTGAAGTCATTACGTAACATTTTGTCTCACAAGACTTATTCTGCCGTTAAATAGTGCTTTTGAGTCGTCTTTCCAATTATAGCAATTTGAATGTATATTTTAAGTCATGTTTGATTTAGAATGATAAAATCAAGATTGGAAACACAGCCCATGGTTCTTGACTTATTATTTTGTGTCTTAGACTTTGAGGATGCACCTAACATGGAACCCACATTTCAGAAGGATAAGTTCATGAGAAAATAGAGTAATATATACATTAAAAAACTGCAAGGGCACAAGATATACAGTATATTGAAAAAGCATAACTAAAAGAGAGTAAAAACATACCAACATGTATTGTCTAGTCTTAATAAAAGTTAATGAAAGAGAGAAATTATTATTAGCATATTACTGTAGTAAGTAACTCTAGATTATAAAATGGATATAAAACATTAGGGGATTGTTTTCTCAAGAATACTAGCTAACAAAACGTGAAAACAAATGAACATTTCTAACATCTTATATTTAAAAAAAAAAAAAAAAAAAAAAAAAAACTATATCAAATTTGTTCAGCATGTGAGTGTTTTTAATGTGATTAAATCTGTCACATGAACTTTGATGTGCATGCAAAAATCAAATAAGTACATGTAAAATCTGTCACATGAACTTTAAAGTTTAGCATGTCACATGAACAACCATTCTGTTTCTAGGTTTCTTTGAATTTAGCTAGACTTTCCAATTCTATCTTTTTCTAGAGTTATTAAAATATTTCAAAGTAATTATAGCATTTTCATTGCCTAAACATAAAACCATGTGATAATATTATTTATTTAGACGTGGATATTAAATAAATATTGAAAGGTTATAGAGGTAGGAATGGGGGTAAAGTTGTAATTCATGGATCACCATGTGCTATAGGAACACAACACAAAAAGAAAAGTGAAAGCAAAAGGGAATCAAAGACTTATGGTCCCTATTTTGATGGCACGTTTTTGCATTTATACATGTTTTCCTTTAATGGCCTCTAATCAAACTTAAAGATTTCTGCATCTATGCTTTGTCCTCGATTATTCAACGACAAAAGCTCATATTATTTACAATAAATAAATGTGTGAGTAATCTGAAAACGCGTATCTATTGTACCAAGATAACACATTGACGAGTCATATAAACACGGGTCTAATAGACCCTACATGTCACTTAACTTCAATCACGCAAGTTTGATGAAGAAATTTATACAAAATATATAAGATATTTAATTATAATATCTATGTTGGTGTTGTCGATATCCATCTTAATTCATGTCGTTTGTGACAAATGAGAACATGTGAGTCTGTGATAAGTGTAATAATCATTTGATCATTCATCAATGCATCAAGTTTTAAATGAGTAGTAGGAACGCAAGAATATAACTCTGTATGTACCTTTTTGATACTTCGATCTTAAGTAAAAAAAAAAAAAAAAACATCGAAAATATTATAGTATTTTACTGTTTTTTTCTTCATTATACCAAACTTGATCTAAATAATGCATCATAATTAATTTTTGTTATTTTTTCATGAAGCACTTGAAGTACAAATAACAGCAAACTCACGTTATTATTGAAAAGTTCAAAAATCTCGTTAGATCTGATGTTTTAATAATTGTTTTTGGATCATCCATACTATATATAGAGAAAAAATCAAAAAGCGAAAAATTGAAACTAAAAAAAGAAATGTTAAAAACATATGTTTTGGAAACTATTGTCTACATATAAAAGCCGGATTGACGCAGAGGCAGCGTGGCCGTGAGTTGGCCTGTTTTAATTTGTGCGTTTTTAACCCGGCCGTCGAGTTGACTTGATTTTAATTGACATGTTTTTCGACCTCAATCGGTTGAACCACCCAGATCGAACCGGATTTCAAAACACTATATTTAATCCTCAAATCCTCAAACTTTTATTATTTTTCGTTTATAACTCATAAACTTTTTTTATCACGAAAAGCTGTCTGTATTATAAAATCTCGTTCTTGTCGTGGATCTGCGTCAAGATCAAACCAAAAGCCCCTTCTCAAACAAAGTATTTCACACGTCTCAAATTATTTACTCGCCTTTCTTTTTCAGTTTGTTGACTTTGTTCAAATATAGCTTAAAAATAAACAAGGAAGTTTTGATCAAATTTAATATGTATATTGTGGAAAACTAGAAAATGGGTTGAATAGTTTTACCATTTTTAATTCGTTATAAAATTTAGTTTTGAAAAACTTCGATTCGAGTTTTCGTAAAATCAATTAATTGCAATATGATCACAATTATAACAATACTAAAGTAAATAACTAATAAATAATACGAGATATAAAAGTGAGAGATAGAAAGACCAAACCAAAACTCCGAGATTTATAGTGGTTCGGTAGAAAAGCTTCTCTTCGCCCTACTCCACTCTCCGAGTACCCAACTCGAGATTTCTAAGCACCATACAACGTCGCTTATCATAATTTCCGACACTAAGCTAAATGTCGAGTACTAATCTAGCTAGTCTCAATCTCACTCACTATCCACTCGATCTTCTCACAAATCACACAACCTAAAAGATCTACCCGATCTTCACACGATCAACCCGATCTACACACTATTAACACAAGTTACACAAGATCTACACGATCACAATAATTCACACAATCTAACAAGATATGATGACTAACAACTTGATGTATAACAATATACAACAAGTACATAACAAGTGTTACGAGTGCACTAAACTAATACTATAACACTTTGTATCTTTTTGATACGGTGTGTTCTTCTCTTACACTTGTTTTGTATGATCAAAGAATCAAGAATCAAGACTAAAAATGATGTGTTCATTCTTAAACAAAAATAAACTAACTAAATGATCAAATAATCATGACTAAAAGTGGTGGATTTAACTCAGAAAGTTTGGTATGAAAATTGGTCAAATGGGAGTGAAATCCGATCCACTATTTATAGGCAAAGAAAAACTAGCCGTTACAGGTGACGGTACCGTTAAATGCCAGACGGTAACGGTACCGTCGGGTTTAGTGGTACCGTCCTAGACAAAAACGGTTCTCTTTATGTTTTTACTTGTGAAGGTACGTTTGGGGATGTTTAGAGATTTTTTTTTTGAGGGGGGGGGGGGGGGGGGGAGATAGTTGTTATGATTTTTAAACTTTTTTTTTCAAATAAAATATTTTTTTAATTAAAAAACAATTTGTAATATATTTTTGAAAAATATTTTGTCACATTAAATATGTGAAGTCTTTGAACAAAAAATTCATTCCTTTGATCATTTGACAGATTGTAAATTTGTTTGTTCTTACCTCAAGTGATTTACGTCAAAATGGAATATTACAACTAAAAACTTGTTTACGTTAATTTTGACGTAAGACGGTTTTACATTTTGTTATTATCAAAAGACAGAGATGTTGAAAAATATAAATAACGTTTTTAGACATTATTTGTATTAACAATCCCCTGCTTTTTGATGATAACAAAATATAAACCCATTTTATTTAAAAATTAGTTTTAACAAGTTTTTAAGTTAATTTTATCCCATTTCTCCCCATTTTGTCGAAGCAAAAAGAATGTCGAGACGAAGTCGACGACATTAAGGCTCCCCCTTGATGTATGCTCCCCCTCGTCTGGAAGGCACCAAGGAATCGAACAATGATTTCTCGCTACAGAAACGAGTTAGATGACAAATACTATATATCTAACTAGTAACAATTATCCAGCCATAAAAACTAAAAAATATGGCTTAAAACAAGTAGCCAAAAATAAACAACCAATCACAAAAATTAATAGCCAACCATAAAAAAACATAAGCTCATTCATTCATTAAACATAAAGATCATACTTATAGTATGATTACAACATGAAAATATAAATTACAATAAGCACATAATAATATCTAGTCACTTGAGAGGCCCTAAGATTTGCTTATATACCAAAAGAGTTTCTAATCATTTATTCTTGAAAACTAAGCATACTAATGCTTAGATGGTTGAGATACGGGTTGGTGCGGGTGGAGTGATTGGCTCGAGATTGGGAGTCAAGAGTTGCTCAACATAGGAGAACATAAAATGGAGTTCATCTCGAAGAGAGAAAATGTGGTTACGGTTGTGAAGACAACATAGATAACTTGAACTATGTCAATCAACCGGATGAAGTTGGATAGGGTGGCCCATGACTGGAGATAGAGGAGGTGGTGTAAGTAAAGGTGATGAAGGTATAGGCATGACATAATCCAAAGGAGTAATTGGTGAAAAGATTAGTGTGATATCCATGGGTTGATGAGGACTACATGGTAATAAATTTGGCCTAGTGCCAAAAGAGGGGGATGAGGATAAAGTAGCTCTAGTTGATGGAGAATTTGGCGATGTTGGTGAACTATGAGTGCTTTGGGAAGGTGGTGTAGTAGCCTCATATTTGGTTAATTCAATGAAGGTGGTAGTCTTAGGAGTTGGTGGCTTGATGGTAATCCTAGGTTTCTTGGAGAATTGAATTATTGAGGCTTGTGTGAAAGACATCTTTGAGAGTGTTCTAAGGTTGAGGATGAAGTGATTATGCAAGTAAATAGTTGCATGGTCAATGCTTAAATAGCTAAAGGTGGTGAAATTTGAATTTGAGTGAGTTGTATTATCCTATGGTTAAAGATATGCAATGTTTCATGTGATTTGGGTTGTGAGAGTTTGCAAAGGATTGCATGTTTTAAGGGGAAAGAAATCAAAAAGGTAAAGCAAATAGTGAAATTTCGTCAGAACAGGTGATGCTACCGTTAAATACCCCACGATACCGTTAAATTTAACGGTACCATGTCCTATTTAACGTTACCGTGACTTGTAGGTCACGAATTTCCCAATCTTGCAGATTTTTAGCAGCCTAAAAAGGAGGTTTTTTAAAGGACTATTTTATGCAAATCTTAGTGCCTCAAATCACTAAAGAATAATCACAACATTATTCCTATGTTTAGCCAAAACTAGAAACTAACAAAAATATGTGATTAGCTAAATTTAGTCAACAAGCATGCATGCAATAAGACAAAATAAGCACTTATCCAATGATAATCAATAAATTATCATGCAAGGTGACACTGATAAAGATTTAAAACATACGTTTTTAAGGGGTCATTTAAGCCCTAAATCGACACATTTTATATCCGTTACTGTTTAAAATCGTTCCTTTTCACTTTTTAGGTCTTTTGGAAGCAAAATGCTGGAATGAAGCATATTTTTGGACGAAAAGGAGCGAAAACATGAAGAAAATGGCAAAGTCAAAGATCAAAGGCCATCCAACACACCTGACGGCGTCCCAAACAAAGGACGACACCGTCCCTCTATTGAAGACTTGATCAAAAGTGCACGCGACGGCTCACCGGAATTTCAGGTCCTAAAGCCTGACGACGTCACGCCTTAATTCTGGAAGGCGTCACTCACAAAATCTACACCAGACGCCCAAGATCCAAGATTCAGACGACGTCCTTCATGAAGACTGACGACGTCACACATCTCAAATGACGCCGTCCCAATGATGACTTGGCCCAAACGAAACCCTAATGACGGCGACCTGACAGCGTCACTAGCAAAAGGTGACGCCGTCGCATTTGTAAATCTATATATCGAATTCGATTTTTCTGTATTTTTGGAGGTAGAATTTTGGAGAGCAAACCCTAACTCAGTTGTAGTCCGACTTGGACAGTATTCTAGGGTCCCATACCCTATTTTACATTGCAAGATAAGTTTGTTTATCCAATTTATCATTATGTCTACCTCATGTTCAATTGATTGTGTGTATGCTTGCTTGTTTAACATGTCTAGCTAAATTACTTTTGTGTTTGCTTAGATCTATGAAACCTAGTTATTAATTGTTGTTAGGTTGTCTCTTGTCTTAATTGGTAGACGCTAGATTAAGGAAAACTGGCTTCTTCTTTCATTGTTGCGAGCTTTAACGTCCTAAATAGCAAAAAGCCATAGGAGTGCTCCTAGGCCATCGTTGTGTTTATTGCGTGAGTTGTAGCTTTAGGATAGAAGTGTATTTATGGGAGATGCTATTGCACTTGCCGATCCCGGGTATTCTAAAGGAGAGTTACAATTCATAGAACTAGAGGATTTGGCACAGCCCTATGACTAATCGAAATACAACGCACCAATTAAGATAAAGGAAGTGACAATTCAACCGACCAATAAAAGATAACTAGGGAGTAATAGCATCTAAGTGAATACATCGTTAATCATCATACGAGCACACCTCAATTAGCGTAACATATCCAATAGATAATTAGTTAAGTAGTGAAATCGGTAGAAGTACCACCCCCCAATCATATACCCTTAGATTTTTACCCTTGCTTTCTAAAAAACATAAAAAGACTAAAAAGAACCATCCTCAACCCCACCTTCTCGTCAAATATTTCTTTCTAGCATTCCTATTCTCCTAGAGAACAAAATCAATCCCCGAGGCTTACCCCATACTACACTACAACGATTAGATTCACTGCCTAGAGGGTTGAAAAGCTTTCTCGTAGAAAAGGAGGTTTTCTCGACCCCGAACCCACGCTATCAAGTTTTTGGCGCCGCTGCCGGTTAATAGAATAGCTAGTTAGACTTCTATCTCATTTCGGTCCACTCGCTTGATTCCTATCAAGTGAGATTTTTTTTCTCTTTTTCATTAGCTTCCTTGTAGTCTATCCCCATTCTTTGTGTTTTTGTTCGTAACCTTGTCACTTTTCACCATGGGTGACAATCCACCACCACATCAACCACTTCCACTTAACCAACCACCACTTAATCCACCAAGAGGCCGTACTCTTGGTGAATACTCTAGACTGAGCCATCAAGGCTATAGGAACACCATTGAGCTTCCACTTCATGCTCAAAGTACGGCCCTGCGATCCGACACCATCCGGTTGGTGCAAAACGGATGTGCATTCCATGGACTTTGTTCCGAAGATCCTAATCAGCATCTCAAGGATTTTCTAAAAATCGTTGACTCTATCGACCTTGATGCTACCACACGGGTGACCACGCGTTTGCGTCTCTTCCAATTCTCTCTACGGGACCAAGCTAGTAATTGGCTTGAGCGACTTCCTGCCGGATCCATCGCAAGTTGGGGTGATCTCACCACTCGTTTCCTCGCCCAATTTTTCCCATCGGGGAGAACTACCAAGCTAAGGAATGACATCTTTATGTTTCAACAACGTCAAGGCGAAACTCTCTACGAGGCGTGGACCCGATTCAAGGACTTGCTCCATAAAGTCACTCATCACAGCATTGTTCTTTGGCTTCAAGTCCAAATCTTTTACGATCATGTCAATCTCTCAACTAGGCAAACCATCGACCAAGCGGCCGGTGGCAACCTTAGTGAACTTACCGCAGAAGAGTCATGGGGTAAAATAGAGGACCTTGCCCTCTATGACAACGAATGTTGGAATGACCCCCGTAAGTTGCCTAAAATCGTCAAAGCAATCTCCTTGCCTCACATTGACTCACAACCTTCCAATCGTAGGATGTTCGAACTTGAAGATCAAGTCAAATTCCTGATGAGCTGCTACGAAACTCCTAAGCCTTCACGCCAAGTGAACAAGGTCTCTTCCTTGTGCGAGTTATGTAGTGGTCCCCATGACACTCGTAATTGCACGAGACTCCCCGAACAAGCTTCAGTGGACTACACATCCTTGGCTACCAATGGAATGGGAGGGAGATTTCCCACAACACCCAGACCTAGAACTTACAACAAAGCCCGAGAAGCATGGAGGGGCAAACCCGACTATAATTGGAGTCAAACCAAAGAATTCACCTCTAACGATTCCCCATGGCCCCAACAACACAATCAAAGCTCTCATGCCTCTAGTCAATACAACCTAGAAGGGATGGTGCAACACCTAGTTACATCCCAAGAAGCCTAAATAGCCAAGCTTTCGGACAGCTTTAACCAACAACAAGTCTAGATGGATAGGAAGATAGATAACCTCTTGAAAGCCATAACCAATAATGATAGGATGACCACCGAAAGTGTTAATGCCATCTTGACTCACTCTCCCGAAAAAGCTTATGTTGTTAAGATTAAGGACCCGAGCAAGTACTTTGCTCATTCACAATTAGGCAATGAAAATAGGGACCCGTCTTCATCAAAGCATGTTCACTTCGTCAATGCCATCACCCTAGTGAAACCAAATAGGAATAGTGATGAAGCAATCCATGAGACGGTACTTGAAGTTAGTGAGACTCCTAAGGATGAATCAACCAATGAAGTAGATGAAGTAGGTGATGAACACTTCAATAAGTTTCCTACATATGAGGAACTTTCATACCACCCACACCTAGTGCGTGACCTTCGTCCCTTTTATACTAGGAGATGCCCATGAATCACCTTTGAAAATCCTAGAAATCTCAACATACCATGTTGCATAAGACATCTTTCTGTGGAAAAGGCCTATATTGATCGCAAGTCCCCAATAAACATCATAACTAGCACATACTATAATTGGGTGATGAAGAAACCTATCCCAAATAGGCAAGACCCTAATGATCCTATATTTAGATGTAATTTCTTTGGTAGAGTTAAGGGATTGCCCGTCTATGTAGGTAGCTTCACGTATCTTACTGATTTCGTGATTGTGAAAGATATTAGTACGGCTATAGATCCTAGCTTGTCCCATGTAGTTCTAGGAAAGCCTTTCATAGATAGCTCCAGAATGACTTATGATCCGTCGTTAGGGATAGTTATATTTAAGGATGAGACCGATGACATCGCCTACCAAATGCCATTTCAGATTGAGAAATTCTCATCACTATCCAATAACGAGAAGGAACTTAAGCTATCGGTCTACTATAGGAATGAGGAGGATAAGAGGAGAGGAGTAGACTATGTGATGAGTAATATATTTGGGTTCTATAAAGAATGTGTGAAACTAGGACCGGAATATAGAACCAATTGGGGGCAATATGACTTCTTAGAAAGATGCACGATAGGGCATAATTATGCTATGGAAAACCCCAATAGAAACCGTCATGAGGAAGAAATTGATGGTAAGGAAGTCACGTAGGAGCACGACTTCGAGTCTAGCTACAAGACTCATAAATAAAGGAAAGTGCTTCTTAGGAGGCAACCCATGCTTAATTGTTTGCTTCTTTTGTTTTTAATTTGTGTGTTCATATATCTTTTTCATTGTTGTTTATTCTCATGTTAGACTTTGTGAAAAAGCTTTATTTTATTTTTAACCTCGTCTTAATTACATATAAAAGTATTTTACAAAAAGATAAGTGTAGGGAAGGTCATATATGGTTTTAAGAACATGAACATGAGATTAACAATAATTGAAATTGATATATATATATATATATATATATATATATATATATATATATATATATATATATATATATATATATATATATATATGTTTGTATTTGTTAGAGTCAAATGCTTGTATCGAGTTATGATGGATGTTTTGCGAAATTTTTCCAAGTTTTAATGAGGTAATTTTTTTAGAATTTTTCCAGAAAAACGCAGCAGACCAGTTTTTGTCAGGACAACCTGATGGCGTCAGGCAATGTAGGAACAAAATATCAGTTTCGTTTTCTGTATAATTTATAATTTTTGGAAATTCCCAATTCTTAATTTTCTAGAAAAACTGCAAACATCCATTCCACAAACATTATATCTTACTTGCTTTCTAGTGTAGTTGGAGGAGGATTTAACCGCAACTTCACACATATCCTACCGAGCTAATCAGGGGAGTATTAGTTTCTTTTCCTTACTTACCTTCCTTTATCATAACTTTGATGCTTTCGGGGAACATTGGGGACAATGTTCAGTTTAAGTGTAGGGAGGGAGAATAAAATGGGAACTTAGAAACTATTCATTCACTTGATTATTTGTTTTTTCCTTAGTAATTTGTGTAATAAACCATAAGAAATATTTGTTAGGGCAATTTTAGCACCAAATTTAAATTTTTTATGACATTTACGAGCTAAACTTTAGTCTTAATAAAGCGTCTCATGGATAGAAATTATATGACTAGCACAAAACCCGTTTACCACTCAAATTCCACACCAAAAATGTGAGGTTCGCCCCTAGATCTTTAAGAATAAAAGCATTCACCTTTAATGCTTAGTGAGTGTACCGGTGGTATAATAGATTCTAGAACTTGTTTTGTGATGCATTTCGAGATCGCTAGTGAGACTACACTTGTGTAGTTAGGAGTAACTAAATGATAAGAGGCATTAGGATAACCCTTGTTTGAAACATGTATTATAATTACATCTTCCGCATCGGTTGAGTAATTACCCCACACCCTTGTGATATACTCATCTTTAGTACACGATAACCCTAGTTAACCCCTCAGAGCCTATCCTTTTCACGGTTCTCGTGATGTTTTGGTTTTCCGAAATATCAATGAAGAGCATTGTTTACAATCCACCCCCAAATGTTACACCAAATCGCCTTAGCCTACCTTGTATGCACTCATCTTTAGTGCATTATTGTTATCATTACTAAACTCTTAGTTCAATTATCTAGTTACTTGCATGATTGCTAAGTCGAGTCATATCTTTTGTATACAGTTTTGGGACGATTGGGACTCATGGGTAAAAGTAATATTTTATGGAGTAACGGGAAAGAACGACAAATTAAAATTCCCTTTATCTACGTAATTTAATACTCCAAGTGTTTTGATCTTTTCAAATCGGGTCAATTAGTGTTAGTGAAATAAAAAATCAAGTGTAGGGATGCTCCTATAAATCCTTTATATTTTGATGTTATCGTAGAGGATGGTAGACTAAAAAGGTATGAAAAAAATGAAAAAAATGAGAAAAACATACAGCTACCATCCTACATCTATCTTTATGTTTATGTTTTTAAGTTTGTGTTTTTGTTTTGTTTCAAGCTATTTAGTGTTAATGAGTCGAGTCCTGGCTTAGCAACGCCACGCTTTACATGCTTGTAACATAATATTTTTGACTTGCCACCACTAAATATCCCCTATCCAACAAAACCCTTTACTTCCCTACCCTAAGCCTAACGTTACAACCCTTGTAAAGACCTCTTAGATAGTTATTCCTAGGTGCTTACGCCACAACGGTGGAGGTTTGATCTATTCTCAAGCTTATGGTAAGCTACGTACTATGCCAGGTAATGAGTGTTTATCTTCCATTTTCATTCATATTATATTTCATATAAACCCGAGAGATGAGAGAATCCAAACACCAATTGTGAGGTGCTAGTGTATAATTTCCGTGCTTGTTATGACTATTGTAGCGCTTGTACTTGTTATAAGCTATCTTAAACCAATGCTTCATGCCCCCTAACTTATAAATTGATTGGCCAAAAGCACATTTGCTTGAGGACAAGCAAATACCAAGTGTAGGGATATTTGATAAGGATTTAAAACATACATTTTAAGGGGGTCATTTAAGCCCTAAATCGACACATTTTATATCTGTTACTGCTTAAAATAGTTCATTTTCACTTTTTAGGTCTTTTGGAAGCAAAATGCTAGAATGAAGCATATTTGGACGAAAAGTAGCGAAAACATGAAAAAAAATGGAAAAGTCAATATCAAAGGCCATCCAACACACCTGACGGCGTCCCCAAAAAATGGCGACGCCGTCCCTCTATTGAAGACTTGATCAAAAGTGCACGCGACGACTCAACATAATTTCTGGTCCTAAAGCCTGACGGCGTCACGCCTTAATTCTGAAAGGCGTCACTCACAAAATCTACACCAGACGCCCAAGATCTAAGATTCAGACGACGTCCTACATGAAGACTGACGGCGTCACACATCTCAAATGACGCCGTTCCAATGATGGCTTGGCCCAAACGAAACCCTAATGACGACGACCTGACGACGTCACTAGCAAAAGGTGACGCCGTCTCATTTGTAAATCTATATATAGAATTCGATTTTTCTGTATTTTAGGAGGTAGAATTTTGGAGAGCAAACCCTAACTCAGTTGTAGTCTGACTTGGATAGTATTCTAGGGTCTCATACCCTATTTTACATTGCAAGATAAGTTGTTTATCCAACTTATCATTATGTCTACCCCATGTTCAATTGATTGTGTGTATGCTTGCTTGTTTAACATGTCTAGCTAAATTACTTTTCTGTTTGCTTAGATCTATGAAACCTAGTTATTAATTGTCATTAGGTTGTCTCTTGTCTTAATTGGTAGACGCTATGTTAAGGAAAACGGGCTTCTTCTTTCATTGTTGCGAGAGGTGAACGTCCTAAAAAGCAAAAAGCCATAAGAGGGCACCTAGGCCATCGTTGTCGATCCCGGATATTCTAAAGGAGAGTTACAATTCATAGAACTAGGGGATTAGGCACCGCCCTACGACTAATTAGAATACAACGCACCAATTAAGATAAAGGAAATGACAATTCAACTGACCAATAAAAGATAAGTAGGGAGTAATAGCATCTAAGTGAACACATCTTTAATCATCATAGGAGCACACCTCAATTAGCATAACCTATCCAATAGATAATTAGTTAAGTAGTGAAATCGGTAGAAGTACCACCCCCCAATCATATACCCTGAGATTTTTACCCTTGCTTTTTAAAAAACATAAAAAGACTAAAAAGAATCATCCTCGACCCCACCTTCTCGTCATATATTTCTTTCTAGCATTCTGATTCTCCTAGAGAACGAAATCAATCACCGAGGCTTACCTCATACAATACAAAGATTAGGTTCACTGCCTATAGGATTGAAAAGCTTGCGTAGAAAAGGAGGTTTTCTCGACCCCGAACCCACGCTATCAGACATAAATAAATAAGCATGCAAAAGAAAAATATGACCAAGGATGAATATTTTTCATACCAAGTAATTCAAACATCCAATTATTGTCAAGAGACTAATGAACTTCTAGTAGTAATTCTAAAATTAAAAGTACTAAATTCTCATCCTAATTTTTTAACTATTACGATTAAGAGGATTCTACTACCAATTTCTTCATTCTCCATGATTGACTTGAGCTAACCCACATGGTTTCACATTTGATGATCCTTTATTCATCATCATTGCATGTTGGATCATCAAAGGGTGCATATTTAGATGATGATTCCAGAATGAGAAAGGATGATATTTGTAATTCATTCAAAGGTTCCATTACTCGATTGACAAGAGAGTATTGAGGACCTCGAAGATATGGGTGGAAGTGCATGATGTGATGATAGAGACGAGTCAAGACCATCCTATAGGGTATCTATTTATTTTTATCACCCTTGAGATGTACAATTCGCTTTGCGAAGAAGTAAGCAAGATTGTACAGTTGTTGAGTTAGAAGACAATAAATCATATGAGTAGAATAAGCTGAAAGATGCTCACGATTTTCCACAAAACTAAGGACATTTTCTCGTAAAATGACTGACCATGGTTGTAGTTTAAAATGAACTTCATCCATACGAATTTTGTTTGGACTTAGGTATTGGACCCATTGAGGAGTACGAACAAGTCTAGTTATTTCTTGTGGACAGGGAATGTAGGAACAAAATGGACTATTTTTCTCTTAATAGTTAAAAAGAGACTCAAGAGACCAATCTTCCTTATAAGCTAATTGCTCGAGAGTTAAGAAAAACTTATAGTTTTGTATCCAAAACCAAAGTGACAAAGATTGATCCTCGTTACGTACGAGTTCAACTTGTCAAAAGAATTCTAACACGAAACGAGGACAAATTTGCTCGTTGATGGTAAGTGAACAGTCAAGTCCAATGTCGAAATATGGTTTTAATATGTTCTTGGTAAAGAAGAGAATGGTCAATAATTCTTCCTTCATGAAAACAACGAGACTCAAGGTTTTTGAAGCCACAGATGTAGTTTCCAAGGGTGTTTGGTTCTAGTGAGCCGTTAGGGATATAGGAGCGAGTATCTTTGTAGTCGAAGTCAAACAAATGAGACATATCATCACCTATAAAACGAAAGTAATTGAAATCATCATGAATCTATCATTTAGGAAATACATGCCTAGTGTGTGTCTATATGCAAACAATGTGGAGGTGTGGTAAACTCGACTCAAAAATAAAAATAATGAGTTTACCTAAACGCTCCTACTTTACTTTTGCTCAATCGAATGTGTTGAAAAATACATATTAGTTATGTACTCTTACCCAAATTCGAGATTTCATCAAGTATGCATGAGAAAATGGTTTCATGATGTTCCTAATCGTGAGAAATTTTTGAAAATGAATTTCTTAAGCATTTCTTTAATATACTTGGATTGATTACATGAAATGCCATCTTTCATTTGTTTTATTTGTAGATCAAGGAAGAAATTTAATTCACCCATCATGCTCATTTCAAACTCGTCATGCATGACTTTTGCAAAATCATCACTCAACTCTTGGCAAATTAAACCAAATATAATGCCATCAACATATATTTGAACAATAGTAAGATGTGAATTTCATTTCTTCATGAAAAGTGTATTATTTACCATCCCCATGGCATATTCATGTTTAAGCAAGAAAGCTTTTAATTTCTCATACCAAGCTTTAAAATCTTGTTTAAGAACATAGAGTGCTTCTTGAGTTTATAAACATGACTAGGTTTTTCGAAATCAATGAATCCGGAGGTTGTGCAACGTACACCTCCTTGTTGATAAAACCATTTAAGAACGAACTTTTCAAGTCCATTTGATATAGCCTAAAATCTAATGCACAAACATAAGCAAGAAGTATCCTAATAGACTCTAGTCTAGCTACGGGTGCATAGGTTTCATCGTAGTCTATTTATTCTTGTTGATTATATCCTTGTGCCACTAACCTAGCCTTAATCCTTGACACAACGCCATTCTCATCGAGTTTATTCCTAAACACCCACTTAGTTCCTATGATGGCTTGATTCTTAAGTGGAGGTACTAAATCCCAAACTTGATTTGCGGTGAATTGATTTAACTCTTCTTGCATGGAAACTACCCAGCTTTAGTCCTTTATTGCTTTACCAACATTCTTAGGTTCTACGGTAGATATAAAATAAAAAAAGGGAAAATGACGCAAATAGACCGCGCGCCCTGATGCATATCACTTTCTAGACCACTTTTATTTTTAATTTGAAAATAGACCGAGGGCAACCGCTGTCATTGGGCAACTCATCGACATTCGACAAGTGTCCGTATGTGTAAGGTATTGTTTTGGGCAACTAAAAAGCGGTAGGCAACCGTATAATTTTAAAAGGGTTCTATCGTCATTTTACGTTAGACAAAAAGTACACATTTGAATAGTAAAAGTACAGTATCCATTAATTAAGAGAGTTCAAAATCCAAAAGTCATCGACCAATAAAGCATCCATAGTTATCGGTTTCTCTTGTTTCTCGCAATACTATTTTCACAAATCAAACCGTCTTCTTCATTACCATTGTCTTCCTTGTAACGTCGGTTATGTCACCATCTTTAAAGCTACAGTATTGATTGCAAACCACATTCGATTGATCAAGTTTTAAAAAATGTTCCCAAATATGGTACGTAAATATTGTTCTCGTTGTTTATTACATATGATTATTTCCAATTGGTTACGTGTTATAATAAATCGTTTTGTTATTCGATGAATAGCTATGTTAGATAGGTGTTAATTCCATTTTATAATCCGTTGCTCTTTTTATGTGTATCGATTCGTAATTATATAGGGTATGATACCTTAGATGTCGTTAGTTAAGTATGTAACATTACTTGGTTCATTAAAAATTTAGTGGCGGTTTGTAGACTAATAAAGAGTGGTTTTTCATCAAAAGCTATCTCGATCCTCTATACTTTGAAACACCAAAGTTGGATCCGCAATCCCTTTACCCTTTCCAATATCGGTTTGAGTAACTACATCTTTACGCAGGTTCACCAATGTTTAGAGTGTTAGCAATAGGTCTAGGTGCGGGGATATGGTGAGATTGCTTTGGTTGACCAATTGTATGGCAATCTCATTGTCACCTTTTTGGTTTTGGTATTGGTGTTATTGATGTGGTTATAATTGTAGCAATGGTTGCTATGCAAGTGGAAACGTCTGAGCTGGAAGTGGGTATAATAATAGCGCAGTGGTTACTCCAATACTAGCGATGGATGCGACAATCTTGGAAGTGGTTGCTGCACCCTTCATTCTCCTTTTCTTGATTGCGACCTTTAAAGAATCATCTTGACTCTTGAGGTTTGGAAAATTTATGTTTCCTAGTGAATAATATCAATAACTAATGGAATTTTGAGTTTAGTATTGCAATTAAGTATAGTTAGAGTATATTAGCATGTGAAGCATATCGAGATTGGCTATTATTTTGATTATTTATGTTTTCACAAATGATATCATAAAATCATAACATAAAATTTGATGCGATAATCTAGTACCTTGTTAATTAGATAAATACTTATTACCTTACATACCTAATCGGTCCAAAATAGCACATTCTTAAACATATACAAAACACATTCATAATCCTAAAATCATCGACATCACCGCAACTTCTTTAGTCTGTTGATAAGTTTTTGGCACATTCAACCATCTCTTGATACTTAGCTTTGACAACGGATTATGATCTTTCAAATTCTTAAAAGCTGGTTTGCATCTCTTCATACTTCGCTTCAAACATCAAGCATTATAATATTTGTAAATCTTAAAATCACTATCGCCTCTTCACACGTTGCTTCCAAATTAGCATTATCATCTTGATCCTCTTGAAACACGCTTTCATATCTTCATACTCACATTCATACTCGGAAGTTGTTCAATCATTCTCTTCCTCTTATCAATCACTCTTGTTTCTCTAAAATTTCCTTCTATTGGGAAAGTCTTTCCGGCTCACAAGCAATTACCATTCTCTTGAAGCGGACTATCATGTCTTTAAATAAAGAATCGTGCAAATTAGTACAATTCGGAGTGCATGTACCATCTTGACACAAAGAACACGTCATTTCGTAAATGATTGTGATGATTGATAATCTAATTGATCTAAATGTCAATTTACTAAAATATCACGATAGAAGTGAAAGGTAAATTTCACAAATGAAAAGGTGTTTTAGTTTTTGTGTGAGCAATTGTATTATTTATTGACAATTTGAATTGGTGTATAGTGTGAATAATCCAAACTAAGCTGTAATAATTGTTGTTTGCAAATGGGTTTTGTGGTCACAAAGAGTTAGAGTATCGATGGCCTCTGCATTTTACTTTTTGTGAACTCTAGCATTTGGCTATTTTGTTTTCACTTTTCACTGTTCTTGGTAAGGATGTCAGTTGCTTTTTGGGAAATGGTTTTCGTATTTTTAAATCAAATTAATAATCTTCAACTATCAACATCTACACATTCCTCGAGCATGAATCTAGATCAAATAAGATCAAACTTAAAGTTGTTAAATGAGATCCGACTAAAATTTGACAAGCGACACTCTCCTTACAACAAAAATAAAATTTTTATTAACTATAACTAAAATTGTTCAAGTTTTGATAGATTTCTTTTTAAAATTTACGAAACCTAGGTGATACACTTTGATTAGAAGTGTAATGTGTATCAGGTTTTTGTATGTGTATCAGGTTTTGAAATATTTATTTGTGTAATGTGTATCAGGTGTATCACTAATCCAAACTCATTTATCACTTGGTTATTAGTTGCGAAAATGTTAATTTGTATTAAAATATTATTTTTATTTGTATTATTGCTAAAATTGTTATTTATAAATGTTTTAGTGGTTTTTTAGACATGATCTTATTTTTATAACTTTAAGTTTGATCTCACGTTAACTCTCCCCCCTCGAGCATTACCAATGCATCAAGTCATAAAAGACTTGATGCATTGAACACAATTAAATGGTTGAGGTAAAAAGCTTTTGAAAAACCAACTACTCCACTGCAAAAAGCATTTGCATATTTAATGTTGGGTGAAAAATGAAATTTTATAAATACAAAAGCATTTGCATATTTAATGTTGGGTGAAAAGTGAAAAATGAAATTTTATGAAATTTTATTTGTAAAAAGTCTTCTTCAAAGTTATTGCCACAATGGAACAAGTCATTTGAATATCTTATTAGAATAGTAAAAAAGTCTTTCACCAAGTTGCCATTGCGGATGCTTACACTTTCATCGAAGAATCCAAATAAAAAAATCGTTGTCCTTTTCTTCTTTTTTATAAACAAATCCAGGTTTGTTGTACTCCCCCGTATGTACTTTGGTATGGCAGGAAGAGGACACTGGCATGCGGTGCGGTAGTGCAACACCTTTCAAAAGAAGGAAGTTAACAAAGCGTGTTTCTATCACGGCGAAGAGGGTTCGAGATCATAGAAAAAGGGCTAGTGCACAAGGAATGGTTCCACCGTTATGAATGTTTGTTTCCTTTAAAAATAATTATGAGTTTATCTTCGCCAACCATGCGATAGTGCTTCTAAGCCAAACTTAGTGATGTTAGGTTTATCTTTGTTAAGTGTATCCTTTATGATCATATGGTTAAGAATTATGGTTGCCCGATCGTAAAACAAGTATTTCCCAATGATGTCATTTAGTTGCCCATATTGCAAATTGGAAGGTGGCACGAGGTTCAAACGAAATTGCCCAATAACTTAAACTTGATTGTCGAATTTTCGTGTGTAGATACTAGATGGCGATAGCAGTTGCGTTTGCTCATTAGAATGTTAAACCATCTTCTAGTGCAAAATACTAACAACTCCTACAAGAGTTAAAGCAGTTGTTTTGAAAGTATGTGAATCACGCAACCATCGCTCACAGTTTAACAACCCAATGCTAGGTTCGCTCAAACCACCGCTAGTGTCGACGCAAATATCAACTTTGTTTCGTTTTCCAAATGACTAGTTTAAGTTCAAATTTTAAAAGTGAAATGTAAAGCGCGGATATGAATGATTTACTTGGTTTGTCAAAGCGTGCTTAAGCAACTTTTCAAAACCAACAACGGATGTGGAAGCTACATTTTAGTACAAAAGGATAAGAAACCGATAAATTCAAGCGGTTTGTAATTACGGATAAGTCTTATCCAAATACCAAAAAGGAGAGAAAATCGCAAGTAAATATTCACGTTCCTTCCTAAAACTTTTATGACAAATCTAGCTGGAAAAATAGATGCCGAGGAGCCTAGGCACGTGCCTACCTACAAAGCATAAATGGAAATTAATGATACGCGTGCAAAACGGTAAAATCCTCGCTTTAAATACGCGGTAAATAAAGGAAAGCACATAAAAAAACAACCATTCCTCCACCAACAAAAACACCAAAGAGAAGTTGAAGATGTTAACCCGTTGCCCACGCACCGTCGGTTCCAAAAAGCCCATACATAGCCTAAACCTTTACCCCCCAAAACAAAAACATAAGCGCAAAGTAGTTGCTGCCACAACTGAAACATGTTCTTAAATGACTAATAATAAGAATTAGTCGTTTCTAAATTGTCGAGAATGACGACTAATAACACATCCCCGCGACCATTCACAACATTCCTTCACCCAAAACCCGTGTCCTTTGAAGTTTGTGGAAGCATGCCCAGACCATATGGCGTACCAAAGGTGGGAGTTTAAACCGATTAGACTCTCATTAGCCATTTGGGATGTTCAAATTCAACCGATTTTAACCTCGCCTACCCGAGCGGAAGAAGGAAGTAAATCATGGGTATTGGGTCGAAGGAGTGATAGAATATGCAAAGAGAGGCTTAAAATTATGGTGCGGTCCTCTATTGATTGGTGCCCGTTTCCGAAGCAAGTGTCGTCTACCAATCTGGCGGATCGGGTTGGATAGGCGAGGTCAAGGTAAAATGACGAGCTTGCGGGGTAGGGATAAAATAAAGAGCAAACCACTTTGCTAATGTAGTTTTCTTTGCTAGTATGATTGTGTCGGTTTAATATGTAACATTCTTGAATTTCTTGGGTAGGATGTTTTGTATTAGATAAGTATGCTAAGTATAATTATCCTGTATATTGTAAAGGACTCCTTAGCCTATAAAAGGAGGTCCAGGCTAGAGTCGATATACTCCAAGGTTGTACTCGCTAATACTATTCAGTGTATTCGTGTATTAATAATATATGTAGGTCTTTTATAGACCATAACTTATTGGTGTGAATTTAATTTGTTAACATTAATATTTGTTTTCAAACATACTATTCAAGTAAACATTGATGAAACGGAAATGTCGATGTATTGTAACTAGTTAGATTAAAAAAATGTTACATAATTTTTGTTAGGTCACGGATTTTAAAAATACCACAAAATTGTTATAAAGAGCAACACAATTGGTTGCTCCTAATTGGTTGATTATATGTGTATAGTGAGTTTATCATCAGTTTGACGTAAGCACATAACGCTTCATGTTATTAGATGTGTAGAGTGAGTTGATTATTTTGAGGTTTATGCGACTTTTCTAAATGTCAAAAAATGGTACAATGCTTTTATGCTTGATTACTTAAATTAAATATCGTAGTTATAAAATAAATTGGTTGCCAAATTACAAGCGCTAGTTAATTTTACTACGCTAATTATCTCGACTCTCGCTAGTAAAGCGAATAGGTTGTATACTTACAACCGCTAGTATTATCGCACAAGCGCTAGTTATTATAACAAGCGCTAGTGATAGAAGTTGCCCTACGTTCAACAGTTAGTTGCCAAATTGATATTTGGAAACAAGCGCTAGTTGGCGAGATGAAATAAAAATGGATAATGGCAGCAGAGGAAATACTAAATACGTTGACATACAACGTTTCATCTGACGACAACCTACTACATATTACGATTACTACATAAACCCTTGATAAGCAGACACACCAAAATTTGTGTACACAAATTTAATTGACGACTGTATTCAAACCATACATAAAACTACAACCACTAGAACAATTTTACAACGGCCGTGACGGAAGATCGGGGAGTTTCAACGACTTCCTAGCGAACTCCCAATTCTTCTTGATATTATCATAACCATCGTCCATCAAATCGGCGTACGATATACATTTTCTTTAACGACGTGGAACAAGTAAGTATAAACTTTATTATGTGTAATTCATTACGTGATCTAGGAAAGGATCGAAAAATCACCGTCTCGAATCGCCCATGTTGAATGTGGTTGTGTCTAAATCAAATGAAGGTTGTTCCAAAGGTAAAACACTAAGCGTGTGTGCGACTGGAAAATCAAATAGTATTGAGATAGAAAAACATGGCGGTTCACGGATGTTTATTTGATACGTATGAAATAGAGTAATAAAGTATTACACTTACTCGGTTTCCACTTTTTCAAGTTTGGAGATCCGCGAATCATGTGGACGATGAGTGACACGATAATGATCTCGCCAAAATCAATTCCTTTTAGATTGATTAACGAGGATAGAAAGCGGCAAAGGGACATTTATCACGGAATTACCATCACGCATCAACTACAACAGTCGAGTTTTGGGTTAGTTTCAAAGATTAAATGTCGTTCTGATTACACATATATTTAACATTGTAAAATTAGAAGTGTAAATCTCAAAGCGGTCTTACCGTGCAATAGTCAAAATCAATGTAAGGGTCTCAAGAGATGGAAGTTTTGTCGGTGAAAGATATTAGATGCTATGATTGTCGTGACGACATTGAAATACCGAATGACAAATGTAACTTCTTCAAATTCCTAAGACTTGCAAGATTCCATAGTTTCATCCCGTTTGTACTCTCAACATCCAATCTAAGAGACTCAAGTAAGGGACAACCAAAGAATTAAAAACCAAACTGCAGGTAAGAAATTTGACTAAACACAATTCTAAGCTCAATAAATTTGGAAAACTAGTGAAAACACCAAACTAGGAAAATCACAACAATGAATTTCAAGATGTTTCAATTCAATACGGTAGTAAAGTTGGGTTGGCAATGTAGCGGTTCTCCATACCGGTTTCTAACTATCGGGTCCTCAATTCCTTGCAGTGCCAAAACATAAGCCAATCACGAATCTCTTCATAATTCAAGTCTTCCATTCGGACAACGGTTTGGGATCTACGAGAAGACAAACTTTTTATGGGACCCGTGGTCGATTTAAAAGTCTAGTAACATGGCTCCCATCAAACTTATATGTTAAATAATAAAATAAATCCTCATCAATTATGACTTCGGTGAGCAAGGTCCACTTAAACCTCCAATTTGTAGATAAAATAGAGGTGCTCACCGCTTCTGGTATTGGCAACCGATTCAAAATGTTACCGATCACTGTATCTGGCATGTTGCTAATATAATCTCTCATAATGGTGATAACATTAGCTCGAAACGACATGGTTTTCAAGGAAATTTTGTTGGTTTTTTTAATTGTCGGCAGGAGGCTTTGGATGAGGGTTGTTGATTTGCAATTGATGGTCAGAACGAGGGTGTGTTATGATCATTATATGTGGTTGTTGGGTTGGTTCATTGATTCGCGCGCCCAAGATACAAGCTTTTCATATTTGGTCCGTAAAAAATGGCCAAAACCCATTTTACTTATCTAGGTCATGTCCGTTAAATATTTGATGGGCCCAATAAAACCTATTAGTCTTCTACATTAAAAGTCAAATATCCAGAGAAAACAAAACGTCGCCTCCTTTAATGTTGATCCTGTGATACTTTAAATAGAATATTTTTAGATTTTATTGTGAAAAATTTGTGAAAGGTGAGTTTAATGAGTCTACAAACTAAGTTCAAAGTTAGGTATGTATTTTGATGATACAACAAATGAAATAACTACGTAAAAATTGAAAACATTGAATCATGAAAGCAACACCAAACATTGAAAATGAATTGGTTGTATACTTACAACTGCTAGTTATTTTTACTACCACTATAGTTAATTTTACTATCGCTAGTAAAACTGAAGTGGTTGTAGACTTACAACTGCTAGTCATTTTACTATCTTGCTATAGTTATTTTTACTACCGCTAGTAAACCGAATTGGTTGTATACTTACAACCGCCAAGATATCTGAGTTACTATCGCTAGCTATTTTAACCATCGCTTGTGATAGAACACATCAACGAAATGATGCCACCGTCGTTAATCTTGTTGTGTATGGCCGTGTTTGTCTTTGTGTGTAGGTGTTCTTGATACCATTCGGTGCCCTTGTGTAGGTGTTGGTCTTACTATTCTGGGCCTGAATAGAGACATATTGGTTTAGTGCTGCTAGTATTAAACTTACAACTGCTAGTTAAATTGTACTAGTGTTGAATGGTAAATCTGTTAAGTTCAAGTGTGCATAGTCACTAGTTGGTATTTATTAGTTGATTGTAGAATACGAATTGTAACAACTAGAAGGACTCCTTGGTTTATAAAAGTAGTCAATAAGGAAAAGAAGTTGCCCTATGTAGAACAGTTAGTTGCCACATTGTTTATTGGAAACAGCTGCTAGTTCCCCAGATTAAACAAAGATGTATAATGGGATTAAAGAACATAGGAAATAGTAAATACGTTGACATACAACGTTTCATACAGACAACCTACTACATATTACGATTACTACATAATTATGAGTTTAATGGTTACATAATATATATAACCACTTGATTTATAAAATTCAGCAAGTATGCAGAAAAAGCTAACCACTCCATGCTTCCTTCACATACAGACATCGTACTAAAACCACAAAGCTTCATTCCCATTAAGCATGATCCCTAACTTCACGAACAAACTGTTGAACATGAATATAATGGTGTAAGTTAAAATAAAACATTAATAGAATGGTAAGTTAAAAATAAAAATAAAACATACTATAAACGACGATAGTGCGGTGATTTAACAAAGAAGAGATTCTTTGTATGGGCGATGTAGAAAGATCCCACATCTCCTAACATTCCCATGCGAGACAAATAATTCAAGTTCTTTGTTGTACACAAATACCGATGACCCAAATGATTGGCGCCAGACGCTTCCACTATTGGAGCTTGATCCTTTGTAAACCCAAGCAAACGAACCGAATATAGGGTATGGATGGCGAATAGGCTTCTAAATGATGTTATAGAAGAACCATTGACGTCCAACAACCATCCATAAAACAATGGAATGTCTTCACCAATGATCGTCCCGAAATCACTAGAGAGGTTCCAAGATCGAAAACATTGAATGGGCGGGAGTTCATTTTTTAAAATCTGTGGTAGGTCTATAACTTTAAATTGGTTGGTTACCAAATCAAAAGAAATCAACATATAAATCTTATAAATAACACCGTCCTCATTAGTTAACTTTTCACTCCCAGTCCAATAGAGAAAACGACCTACAACTGCATGACTTTTACGTTTCAATTTGATAGTTTCACGAGGGGGGTGGAAATTTTCAAGGATTGTCCACCTTAACGAGTTCAAAGAAAAGACAGAGACATACCAGAAACCACTTTCGAAAACAGGATAGGAGACCTTCATGATCTTGGTCAAGAGTGTCCGGACGGACGGCAAAACCAAAACAAATCTTTTGACGTTCGATTTGATGCGTAAACCGGGACAAATCTGCAAGTGATTTTTGATTGTCGGGTTCCAAATAACGATCATTAGATTAGAACCATAGACAAAACACCAAAGACCATTAGAATTGCCAAGCTGTAATCATAGATGAAAGCATTAAATCAGTATTAAGTGGCGTAGCGATTAGTTGTTCATCTAAAGCTAACACAAAACCTTGGTCACCCATATCGAATGTTAGCTTAAATAAACACTGATCATTACGACGAACACCGTAATTAAAGATGAAGCTTCCACAATCCATACTAGCCTTCCATAACTTGCAAACACTACGTTCTTGGAGTATAGACTTAGGAGGTAGCCTACGGATGATATCTAGTTGAACATCCGGTGGGATATTGTCGACATATTTTCTAAACAAAAGCGTAAAGATTGGGATAAAGATATGAAGTCAATAGACCAAAAGAAGAAAGAAAGATTTTGTTAAACAAATTGTATTGAAGAAAGAAGAAAGTGATTGGGAGCAGAAGACATTAAAGGACATGTACCAGTAAATCATGTTTTTGTGGGCGTTTTTTTTTTTTTTTTAAATATGAAATGACAAAACTATCCTCGTGTATAAATACAAGTTGCCCAAAAACATAAAGATGCCCAAAAACAATACAAGTTGCCCAAAAACAATACGTTACAATACATGACATATACCTTCAAAATACGTACTTGTGTCATAAGTTTTCGGACACATGGCAGCCCCTGGTTGGGTCCAAGAAAAGCGGTGGGCAACCTGTCTATTTTCGAATTTTAAAAGGGCGTGGTCCATAAAGTGATAAGCCTCAGGGCGCGCGGTCTATTTGACCTATTTTCCCATAAAAAAATTACTTTTCTTTTGGGCTTGTGATCTAAGAGTTCTTTGGTTTAGGTTTCCTATGACATTGTCTAGCGGATGATTCCTAATTTCATCATCAATGTCATTTTATAAGTTTTTCTCGCCATTTTTCTTTATGGCTTCTTCTTCAACTAAATCATCATCCACCAAGGGTGATGTTTTAGCCGGGGGAGGACCTTCATCGGATGTCACATTTAGTGATTTACTTCCAAACACCTATGAAATAATCTAGAGTAGGTTTCGTAAGACTTTAGGTCAAACTTGGTGAGAATAAGGTAGGCTTTATTATTTTGGGAGTAACCTAGGAAAAAACCTTCGTAAGACTTTAGGTCAAACTTGGTGAGGTATTCTTTTGTGTTTAAAATGAAGTATTTACTTCCAAACACCTATGAAATAATCTAGAGTAGGTTTCCTACCTCTCAAAATTTCGTATGGTTTTTTTTCCTAAGATAGGCCTAATCAAAATCCTATTGACTATATAAGTTGAGGTGTCTACAGCATTACACTAAAATTTATGTGGTACGGATTGTTCGTTTAATATCGTTCTACTCATATCTTGTAAAGTGTGATTCTTCCTCTCAATTACACCATCTTATTGTAGAGTGCGTGAAGCCGAGAAATTGTGTGTAATCCTATTAGCATCACAATATACTCTGAATTGCACTTCATTATCAAATTCTTGACCATGATCCATCCTAATGGAAACTATTGGACAACCTAATTGATTTTGGAAGTTCTTACTGAATATTTTGAATTGCTCGAAATTTTCCATCTTATTCTAAAGAAATCTTGTCCAACTGTACCTAGAATAGTCGGCTACTATTACTAAGGTGTAGAAATTTCCTCTGTAACTCCGTACGGCGGATGAACTGAATAAATCCATGTGTAGAAGTTTTAGGGATCTAGAGGTCGAGACTATATTCTTAGCTTTGTGACTAGCATAGGCTTGTTTTCCAATTTTACAAGCGTCACAAAATTGTTGATCAAACTTAAGCTTAGGTAAGTTTTTAACTAAATCCTTAGATGCCAAAGATTGTATCAAACTTATATTAGTGTGACCTAGTCTCATATGCCATAGTGTAGAATTTTCATCTATGGTTGTTAGGCAAAGTTTGTCTTTTGGCTTATTTCCTATTTTCATCACATACAAGCAGTTTTTCCTAGATCCTCTACCTATGGTCTTACCGTCCTTAGTAATCTCACTACCCTCTTCAGAAAATATTACCTTACACTTATTATCACATATTTGACTAATACTAAGAAAGTTTAATTCTAAATTATCTACATGCTCAACATTTTCAATAGTAAGGGAGTTTCGAGTGATCGTACCTTTGCCTATGATGTTCCCTTTTAATTTACTATCAAATGTAATGTGTAGGACCTTACTTTTACATCAACCTTACGCATATACCCACCTTATCACAAGATGAACACACGTAAACCAAACACTATGCGTAAATGAAGAGAGAAAAAAAGATGAGAAAGATGGTGACTTGAATACTATGTTATGCGTATGAAATAAGATGAAAGAAAACTTTATTACTTGAAAGAAAAACACACACACACTCAAGCACACACCTCAAATGACTCATTTGAGGTGTATTTATACTACAAGTACATATGCCCTAATGGGCTATGGGATGGGCTTGGATTGGACTTGGATTGGATGACAACTTATACAAGGCTAGCTTAACATAACATTTAGCCATTTAGCTTAGCCCAATCCACGAGCCCGTTGACTATTCTAGCACGATATCTAACACACGTTACAAAGTTCCTAAAAGTGAATCACCATCACTTCTAATAAAAATGTTACGGCTAACAATCTCCCCCTAAGGGGTGGTCATTCAAAAGATGCTCTACTTGATTAGGTCTTTACTTTTCTTGAGCTTGAACTTTGCGTGTAGATATAGAATAGTCTTAATTCTTTGTTCCTTCATGCTTTGTGATCAATTAATATGGTTGTCTACCGTTGTCAACTTCGTTGGTTAGGTGTCTCCACGTCTTTCTCCAACATGCTCACACTTCTATTTGTCTTTTGGTTACCAATGATGTAGTTCTCCAGTCTTTACACTTTGTTGATTCTTTGACATTGACGAAGAATCATCTTTAACTTTGTGTTGCCTTGGATTTTGATGAGAACTTTCATGTGTTGTTGGTATGAGCATGTGGAGAATCTGCACGATCTCTTCCTCCCGCGAGCATCCATAAGAAGAAAACATAAAACACGGGTTAGAAATAATCCTGCGCTTACAAGTTTGAATTTCGAGTGTGTTATGACATAGTGTGAAAACACATCTCTAATTCTCACAAAGGCCGTTCTGAACCGGAGTCCCACAAGTGAGATAACACGATGTACCAAGTACACCCACAGATTCGGATGAGTCGTCGAGGTACACAAGCATCACCCACGATTGTAGACCGTTTGAGACATACTAAGCGTAATCCACGGGGAGTTACCGAAGTGACTGCTTGTCGGGGATGCTTGATGTTGACCACGGCGGAGTTTCCATTCAATCATTGAAGATCACAAATGTGAAACTTCTCATAAATGTTCTGGCAGATTGCTAAGATCTACGTAGGACTCTAGAATATATCACTTGTGTCCTTATTGATGAACAACAAGCGATGTCATGTCAAGTGTTTCTATGAGATCTTTTGATGAATCTCATGGCTCTAGACTCAATAGTGCATTTTGGTTTTCCTAAGCGGAGACTAGGGAGAGGGTCTCCTTCTTCAATACCAACAATCTCTAAGAGAAAGTCGATAGATTATGTAGGGTCCCAGTGAGAATGAAACAAATCCTTTTAAGAGGAATTGAGTGGCTAGAAGGTTTAGTGCGGTCGTCCTTTGGGTCCATGACGTCTTTGTCTTCAATACCGGTGTCATCTTAGTGACAACCGAGAGTGAGATGAATTGAACCCGGTTTACGCCCTAAGGTTGATTATGGAGGGCTATTTCTTTTCACCCTTTTCATTACATTTCTTTTAATTCTTCAACCCTTCTTTCTCCTTTCTCACATTACTCCTTTTTCAATCATACCTAAGGACTTCTAATACTAACTATTTGTGATGTCCTTGGGTAGATCCTCCAACTCTGGCGGATCATAGGACTAATTTACCTATCCTTAGTCACCTTATAACTCCATGACTGTCCCATGTTGCCATAAAACCTTTTACTTGAAAATCTCTTAGAGCGTTTATGATTGAAAACATGTTTGAAACACTCCAAGAGTTTTATATTTTTAGAAACACTCCCCCTTCACATGTGCTTATATTGTTTTATCTGAAATCTGCACAGAGAGGGTAGAGTTCGCACTTTTTGAATTGATCGACTTTAAATGAGCTAGACCGATTCGAGACACGTTTACATCACTAGAGAACTAGCTTGAAATTATTACCCGTCCTGGTCAAGTCCATAGAAAGTTTCTCGAAATGGTACATGATTCCTCGTCAATTCATTGGTTTCAACTGAGTCGAGCTCTTTTGAGATTCAAACAACGAACATTAAACTTTTTGATCATATTTTAATCACGTTTCCTCCCCCTAAAAAATAGCATATTCGTGATATTTTTGATATCAACGGATTAAACAACATTGTTAGAATCTTTTGGGGAGACAAACGGATTTGATTTAAGCATGAATTTGGAACATTTTAGTTTTATACTCCCCCTTTAATAAAGCATAATCAATTAAAGGGTTTTAGAGGGAATTATCTTGAGCACAAAATATATTGAAAGATTTTGAAAATATTTTGGAACAATCTTGAAAAGGTTGTCAAGATGATGATGATTTCTCACCAGTTTTAAATGTAGTGCACTGAAGCGTACACTTTATTTTCTTTATAAACACGAGTTTTGATTTGAAATAATCAAAAGTCATCATTTTAGTTCGGGTTTCGTACTGAATTATACGAAAGCCATTGTTGAAGAAATTTTTGAGAAACGACATGTTTTAGAAAACATTTAAAGAACTCTCGCTCAAGCATCTGTACATGCCCGTATCATTGTTGAATGACATTTCTAGAAGCGTACAGAATATCGATTATACGAGAGACATGTCGTGAGAAGAATATTTTTGTATTTTTTTTTGAAAGATTTATATTTTTATATTTTGCTTTTGTTGGTTTTTCAAATTTTGTATTTTGTTTTTCAAAAATATTTACAGTGACTTTTGGAAAAACATATTCAAGAAGATTCGAGAAGACGTTCTAACTCCTCGGGGTTAGGCTTCGCATTCAATTCGTCGAACTAAATCGTTAAACATTTCTTTTGGAAGGGCTTTCGTAAATAGGTCGCGAGTTGGTAATCTGTCTTCTGAAGAATAATTCAACAAGACCTTCTTCACGTGTTCTTTTATGAAGTGATAGCGGACACGAATGTGCTTAGTCTTTGAGTGATGAGCAGGATTGCACGATATGGCTATGGTACTTTTCGAGTCACAATACATAGGTATTTTATCGAAAGTAAAGCCATAATCTGTGAGTTGTGTTCTCATCCATAGAACTTGAGCACAACACGCAGATAGAGACACATACTCGCCTTCAACGGTTGAAAGTGCAATGCAATCTTGTTTCTTTGAAGACCGGTGACTAACTTTTCTCTCAAAATTGTGCTCCTCGGATGTACTTTTTTCAGAACTTGATCACTGCGTGGTCCGCATCCGAAAAGGCAATTAGATCAAATCCAGTTCTTTCGGATACCAAAGTCCCATGTGAATGGATGTCTTGTGCACCGAAGATCCTTTAACCTCTTTGAGGTGCATTCGGTAGGCTTTGCTCGAAACCTTGCTAATAAGCAAACAACAAAATGAATATCGAATCGACTAGCGGTGAGGTACATGAGAGAACCAATCATGCTCGATATTTCTTGGATCGATAGGTTTCCCAAACAAATCGGCTCCAATTTTTGGTGAAGTTACCATCGGTGTACCAACAGAGTCACAATTATCCATACCATAATTTTTCAAAATCTCAGTTGTATATTTCGCTTGATTTATAAAAATTCCACGTGGGGACTGATGTATTTGTAAACCAAGAAAAAACTTTAGTTCCCCCATCATGGACATTTCAAATTTGCTTTTCATGAGATTTTCAAAATGTTTTGAAAGATTCGGATTAGTGGACCCAAAAATGATGTCGTCCACGTAAATCTGAACAATCAAAATGTCGTTATTGCATTTTTGTGTGAATAAGGTAGGATCAACCTTTCCTTTGGTGAAATTGTTTCGAATCAGGAAAGAGGAGAGTTCGTCATACCACTGATAAGGTTTTAAAATGTACCTTTTTGAGGGGTCGTTTAAGCCCTAATTTGATCACTTTTGTATCCGTTATTACTTAATATCGTTCCTTTTCACTTTTTAGGTCTCTTGAAGGCAAATTGCTGTAATGGCACTTATTTGGACGAAAAGGCGGATATACAAAGAAAATGGCCAAAGTCAAGAATCGAGACACTCAGTTGCTAAAATACAAGGTAACAGGCGCCATCGCTTAATCGCGACGCCGTCGAGGATTTTATGACGGGACGTAAGCCAAAACTCTTATTTTCAAGTGACGACGTCAAGTTATAAAAGAGTAGGCCGTCGCAACTCGGACGGCCTACATTCGATCGAGCAGCGTCGGCCGAAGTGAAGAGACGTCACAACCACAAGGTGACGCCACAAGTCGATCAAGACTATCACATCATGCACGCAAGTAGTTGATATTGTTTTGGCCATAACTTTTGCATACGAACTCGGTTTAGGTGGTTCAAAAGCCCGCGACCGGAGCGAGAAAATCTACAATTTGGTGAAAAATGGTCATGACGCCGTCAATCTATAAGTGTGACGCCCTCACTCTTTGCCGATGAAAATCGCCTATAAATAGAATATTATAACTTCACTTTTGTAAGCCCTAAACCCTAAGTCCGATTCCGTGGTTTAGGTAGGTGTTTTCCAAACAACTTAAAGGGTTTCAAACACTCCATAAACATCGTGTAATGATTTGTTTGTTAATCCAATCCTATGGTATGTCTTCAATTATCATAATTGTTGCTTGCTCTTCATTAATTATGCTTGGATAATTCACCTAGTGTTTGCTTATGATTGTATGAAACTTGTATATAATTAATTAGATCTTATTGATTTCTTAGTGATGCTTGTGTCTATCTTCATCATTAGGGTGTGACAATTTCAATGAGTCTAATTGGTTTAGTTTATAATTCTTGCATCCTACTGTCTCTTGTTTGATTGGTTGTCTCTTATCTTAATTGCTTAATGACCTAGTAATGCGATAGGTCATTCGTTGTGTAATTAATGCTTGATTAATCTTTGTGAACCTTAGGCTATAGCACTTAGAACGGTTTAGGCAAAACCATCCAAAGAGGGCCTTAGAGTTAGAGTTTACAATCCCTAGTGGGTTTTGTAGACGAGACCCTTTGGTAAGCTCAAAGAGTTAGGGATAAACGCATACCCTACGACTTTAGACACACAACGCGTTAAGAATAAGGACGTGACAATTCAACCATCAATAGGACGTGACAATTCAGTAGGTAGAATTGGATAGCTAGCAAGAAGTAATACATCATAAGTAGATACGCTTCGCGTTCCTGGTAGACCCATAATTTAGTTAGTATCTTTTGGGATAGTTGACTAGCAACTAATCCCACCCTCTCCTCCAAAACCGAGATTCATAAAATATAAAAATACAAAAATAATCATCCCTCACCTTTAGACTTAAATCGACATACACTTCACCCTAACGACACTATTCCCCAGAGAAGCGATATCAATACCGTGGCTTACCCTAATACTACACTACAACGATTAGGTCCACGCCTAGGGTGTTATAAAACTTGCTCAAGAAAAGAAAGTTCCTTTGACCCCGAACGGCGTGTAGCGTTATCAAGTTTTAGGCGCGCCGCCGGGGAATAGTTATTGCTTAGGCTTGATTTATATCTCGTTTAGGTCTACTCACAAGATTCCTATCAAGTGAGATTTTTTCTATTTATTAGCTTCCTTGTAGTCTATCCTCCTTCTTTGTGCCTTTGTTCGTAAAACTTATCCATTGACTCTTCCGTTCACCATTATGGAGAACGCGAATCCACGATATCCGCGATTTGATTATTTCATGAAAAAATTTGATATCACCGAAGCGGATTATTCAAGATGGTGGGAAGAAAGTAACCAAGTCCATAAACCTTTTGAGGGTTTCACCATTCCATCAAGCCCATAAAATACCTCATCTAGAGAAACCTATGCTTCGTTTGAGCCTTCACCTAGGATAGACTTTCGTGAACAACCTCCGTGTTTAGAAACTATTTTAGTGAGGCCCTTAGAGAAGCCGACCAAATTTATGAAAACATTATGGTAAGCAACCAAGCATTAAACCATAAGTTGGATCAATTACTATAATTGGTTTCATCACGACCTAAGGAAATAATACATGACGAGCATATAGATGATGTAGATGTGATTGAGGATGAGGTGAAAAGTCTAGACCCACAAGGTATCCCACAAGTCCCACCATCATTTAAGGCATACACACCGCACGTGACTTACCCAAAAGTAGTAGGAGAGACTTTAGGAATCCCAATGGAAGTAGAACATTTGAACCAAACGCAACTGGAGAATATAGGTTTGAATACTTGTAGTCTCACTCTTACTCTTAGTTCTAGGGTATTTCCTAGTGTTGATGAACCGGAACCTCAAGCTTTACTTCCATCCTTAGATAAACGAGGCACCGACCCACCCATCAACCAATTTAGTTCGGGTAGTTTTAGGATGAAGGAAGCCATTCACACACCCCCTTCACCTCACGTGGCATATTTCCACCCTAAGGGTGTGTATCGCTACTATCACCCGCACTTAAACTTAAGTGTAGGAAAACTTCCCTTTATCTGTTAAATAAGGGTAGAGTCGGGCTCGTGACTCGAACAAAAACAAGCGCTTGGGAGGCAACCCATGTGTATTTGTTTTTCATTTTTTATTTGTGTGTCGTATATCTTTTATTAATTGTTTATTCTCATGTTTAAATTTGTAAAAATGCTTTATTTTGTTTTTAACCTCGTCTTAATTGCATATAAAGGTATTTTACATAAAGGATAAGTGTATGGAGGATTATACACGTTTTCAAAAGAAACGTAAACATGAGAATAACAATTCATTAAAAGATATATATGTGTGTTTGTTCGAGTCAAATGCTTGTATCGAGTCATAATACATGTTTTGCAGAAATTTTTTCCAGATTCTAAAGATGTAAATTTTCTAGAATTTTTTCTAGAAAATCGCTGACCAGTTTTTCTCAGGATAACCAGACGGCGTCATGATTGCAACCTGACGGCGTCAGGAAGGAGTAAAAACAACAAATTACTTTTTTCTCGTTTTCTGAGCTACTTATAAATTTTTCGAATTTTCCAGGTCTTAATTTTCCAGAAATTCTGTAAACATTCATTCCACAAGCATTATATCTTATTTAAGTCTGGAATTACATCTTGTTGAGATTTTTGTTTGTTCGGTTTGATGCGTTGGGTTGTCTGTTTTCTTAAAGTGTGCAGGTTTTATTTATCAAGAAGAAGAAACATAAGATTGGAAAAAGCTTTTCACGCATACATTCTTCTTGGGAAGGATTTAACCAATACTTCACACACGGATCCTACCGAGCTAATCAGGGGAGTATTAGTTTCTTTCATTTTTTATTACCTTCTATTATCATAAATTTGATACTTTCGGGGAACATTGGGGACAATGTTCAGTTTAAGTGTAGGGAGGGAAAATAAAACGGGAACTTTGAAACTATGCTTATCCTTGACTATTTGCTTTGTCCAATTGTATTTGTGTAATAAACCATGATAAAATGTCGGTTAGGGTAATTTTGGCACCAAATTTAAAAATTTTCATGACATATAGGAGTGGGCCATTAGTCTTAACAAAAGCGTCTCACGGATAGGAAGTTATATGACTAGCACAAAAACCCTTTACCACCTAAATTCCACCCAAAATGTGAGGATCACCCTTAGATTAGTAGGAATTAAAGCATTCATCTTTAATGCTTAGAGTGTGAACCGGTAGTATATTAGATTCTAGAACTTGTTTTGTGATGCAATCCGAGATCGCTAGTAAGACTACACTTGTGTAGTTAGAAATAACTAAATGATAAGATGCATTAGGATAACCCTTGTTTGATACCCGTAATACAATTACTTCTTCCACATCGGTTGAGTAATTCCCCCACACCCTTTGCGTTGTACTCATCTTTAGTACACGATACCCCTAGTTAACCCCTCAGAGCCTATCCTTTTCGCGGTTCTCGTGATGTTTCGGTTTTTCCGAAATATCAATGAAGAGCATTGTTTACACCCTACCCCCAAATGTACACCCAAATCGCCTTAGCCTACCCTGTATGCACTCACTTTTAGTGCATTATTGTTATCACCCTAAACCCTTAGTTCAATTATCTGGTTGCTTGCATGAGTTGCTAAGTCGAGTCATATCCTTTGTACAAAGTTTTGGGATGATGAGGACTCATGGGAAAAAGTTAAAGTTTATAAATGATTGGAAGGGAACGTTAAATTCCCCTATTTGCGTAATAACGTACCCCAAGTGTTTTGATCTTTTCAATTCGGGTCAAATTAGTGTTAGAGTAATAAAAACTCAAGTGTAGGGATGTGCCTATAAATCCCTATCATTTTGATGTTACCGTAGAGGATGGTAGAAAAAGTGTATAAAGAAAAAGAAAAAAAATCAAAAAAAAAAAAAAAAAAAACATACGGGCTACCATCCTACATCTATCCTTTAAATTTATGTTTGTTTATTTCGCTTATTCGTAGTCTAGAGTTTGAGTCTTGGCTTAGCAACGCCATTCTTCGTATGCTTGTAACATAAAGATTTTTGACTTGCCACCACTAAATAGCCTATCCCACCAAACCCTTTGTTTCCCTACCGTAAGCCTAACATTACAACCCTTTAAAGACCTCTTTGATAGTCTTTCCTAGGTGCTTACGCCAAAGCGATGGAGGTTTGATCTATTCTCAAGCCTATGGTAATCTATGTACTAGGACTGGTTAACGAGTGTTTAATCTTCCATTTCCAACTTGTTATATTTCATATACACCCGAAAGAGATGTGAGTATCCAAACACCCTATGTGAGGTGCTAGTATGTAATTTCCGTGCTTGTTATGACTTTTGCGGGGCTTATATGGGTTGTGGATTGTTTTAAACCAATGCTTCATGACCCCTAACTTATAAATTAATTGGCTAAAAGCACATTTGCTTGAGGACAAGCAAATACCAAGTGTAGGGATATTTGATAAGGTTTTAAATGTACCTTTTGAGGGTCGTTTAAGCCCTAATTTGATCACTTTTGTATCCGTTATTACTTAATATCGTTCATTTTCACTTTTAGGTCTCTTGAAGGCAAATTGTTTGTAATGGCACTTATTTGGACGAAAAGGCGCGGATATCTGAAGAAAGTGGCCAAAGTCAAGAATCGAGACACTCAAGTCGCTAAAATACAAGTGACGGCGTCCATCGCTAATCGCGACGCCGCCGGAGGATTTTGTGACGGGACATAAGCCAAAACTCTTATTTTCAAGTGATGACGTCAAGTTATAAAAAGTAGGTCGTCGCAACTCGCACGGCCTACATTCGATCGAGACGGCGCCGAAAGTCGAAGAGGACGGCGTCACAACCACAGGTGACGCCGCCATGGTCGATCAAGACTATCACATCATGCACGCCAAGTAGTTGATATTGTTTTGGCCATAACTTTTGCATACGAACTCGGATTTAGGTGGTTCAAAAGCCCACGCGACCGAAACGAGAAAATCTACAATTTTGTGAAAAAATGGTCGTGACGCCGTCACTCTATAAGTGTGACGTCGTCACTCTTTGCCGACGTAAAATCGCCTATAAATAGAACATTATAACTTCACTTTTGTAAGCCCTAAACCCTAAGTCCGATTCCGGGGTTTAGGTAGGTGTTTTTCCAAAGAACTTAATGGTTTCAAACACTCCATAAACATCGTGTAATGATTTGTTTGTTAATCCAATCCTATGATATGTCTTCAATTATCATAATTGTTGCTTGCTCTTCATTAATTATGCTTGGCTAATTCACCTAGTGTTTGCTTATGATTGTATGAAACTTGTATATAATTAATTAGATCTTATTGATTTCTTAGTGATGCTTGTGTCTATCTTCATCATTAGGGTGTGACAATTTCAATGAGTCTAATTGGTTTAGTTTATAATTCTTGCATCCCTCATCTCTTGTTTGATTGGTTGTCTCTTATCTTAATTGCTTAATGACCTAGTAATGCGATAGGTCATTCGTTGTGTAATTAATGCTTGATTAATCTTTGTGAACCTTAGGCTATAGCACTTAGAACGGTTGTAGGCTAAACCATCCAAAGAGGGCCTTAGAGTTAGAGTTTACAATCCCTAGTGGGTTTTGTAGACGAGACCCTTTGGTAAGTTCAAAGAGTTAGGGATAAACGCATACCCTATGACTTTAGACACACAACGCGTTAAGAATAAGGACGTGACAATTCAACCATCAATAGGACGTGACAATTCAAAGGTAGAATTGGATAGCTAGAAGTAATACATCATAAGTAGATACGCTTCGCGTTCTGGTAGACCCATAATTTAGTTAGTATCTTTTGGGATAGTTGACTAGCAACTAATTCCACCTCTCTTCCAAAACCGAGATTCATAAAATATAAAATACAAAAATAATCATCCTCACCTTTAGACTTAAATCGACATACACTTCACCTAACGACACTATTCCCTAGAGAACGATATCAATACCGTGGCTTACCCTAATACTACACTACAACGATTAGGTCCATCGACTAGGGTGTTATAAAACTTGCTCAAGAAAAGGAAGTTCCTTTGACCCCGAACGATGCGTGTAGCGTTATCAACCACGCCTCTGAGCTTGTTTCAAACCATAGATTGCCTTTTTGAGTTGTAGATGTAGTCCGGATGTTCCATGTCTATGAAGCCTTACCGTCGACTCACGACACTTCTTCTTCGTAGTACCATTCAAGAACGCGGTCTTAATGTCCATCTAATAAACCGTGATGTTTTTATGAGCTGCATAGGCTAAGAATATCCCGACCGCTTCAAGTCTAGCTACCGGCGTGAATGACTCTTCAAAGTCTATCCTTCTTCCCCGCCTCGTATCCTTTAGCCACGAGACGAGCTTTGTTGCGAATTACGTCATCTCTTCATCCCTTTTGTTCTTCCATAACCATTTGAGATCAATGACGCGAATGTCAATTGGTCTTGGAACCATATCCCAAGAGTCATGTAGACGGTATTGGAGAAGTTCCTCCTGCATTGCTTCTATCCATGCGGATTCTGCCATTGCCTCGCGAATGTTCTTTGACTCTATATTGCTAATTGAGCAAAGGTAAATGCATAAGTCACAATCGGTGGCAAGTTGGCGTCTCGTCTGAATTGGCCGTGAAGGTTCACCAATAACTTGTTCAATTGGGTGGTCTTTTGTCCACTTCATAGTAGAAGGATACCGTATGTTATACGTATGCGAGTTAGATGGTTCTCGTAAGCTTGAAGATGATTCAGCTGATTCCGTAGCAAACGGGTTTTCAAATAAGTCTTCATCTAATGTTGCATCGTTTTGGTTTTGAGTAGGTTCTTCTTGAAATGATATGTTTTGGTTTTGCTCATCAACCTTTGGTAAAACTGCTTGAAGACTTGGAGTTCTTTGGAGTAGATGTAGATGATGTTGATGGAGTTGGTGCATTGGTTTCACCGTGGTAGATGCATCTTCTTGTTGGTGGTGGTGGATGAGTTTGAGCGGGTGCAACGGAATGATGGTTTGATGCATTTGTCGAAGTTCCACCATAGTATTCATCGAACATTAACTCAAAGAAATTCTCCCATTCATGTTCATGAGGAGTGCGGCAATAGTTGATGGAGCTCTTTGTTGTACGAGTCCCGAATCGATGTGTCCGTAAGTCTCGGGTTTGGTGCGGGTTCTAGAGCGAGTCTCTCGAAGCCATTTTTGAAAGTTCGTCAAAGTTCACATTCATCGTCGCATTATCTTCCTAGTTAAATCATTATACACCACAGAATGCCCTCGAGTTATCTCGAATATCCAATGAAGATTCCAATATCACCTTTAGCTTTCGGTTTTCCTAGATCTTCTCTCGTCATTTGCCGGATAGCACAAAGCGCCAAACACGTGAAGGTAAGATATATCGGGTTTTCGTTGTTCACTAGTTCATATGGGGTTTATTGAATCTTGGATGGATTAGGGATCGGTTCTATGAAAAGCAAGCGCAACAAAGACATCGACCCATAGAAATAACGGTGCACTAGAATAAATTAGCATTATGCGAGCAGCTTCCACAAGAGTACGATTTCTTCTTTCAACTACTCCATTCTCTGTGGAGTTCTAACAAGCGATGTCGATGTGTAATTCCAACATCTTCAAAATAAGCTCTTAACTCCCGATTTGTGAATTATGTGCCGTTGTCATTCTTACAACCCTATCGGAGCTTTTTGAAGTACTTGAATACGCTTCGTGAAGGTGATGATGATGCCGGTGCTTCGTCTTTTGATCTCGTAAACTTAACCCATGTATATCTTGAATAGTCATCAACGATAACAAGAATATACTTTTTCCCATTAATGCTTTCAACTCTCATTGGGCCACATAAGTCCATGTGCAACATATGCAACCTTGCTTCCGAACTAGGTGCGGGTTTGGGTTTATATGATGCTCTTTTGCTTTTTCCTTGTTCGCATGATGGACATAGGTGATCCTTGGTGTATTTGAACTTTGGAAGTCCGTTGACGATGTTGTCTTTGGCAAGTTTGTTGATAGTGTCCAAATTGAGATGGGATAATCTTCTATGCCACAACTAGGACTTTGTTCCAGATGCTCGTGTCATAAGACATATTGGTGATGAAGAGGCCATTTGGTTAATGTCGATAGCATACAAGTTTGTATCACGATTCCCAGTTAAGAGATCAGTGCCATTCAAGTTTCTAACGAAGCAAGCATTTTTCCTAAAAGCAACCTCTAAATCTGCATCACAATCGCCTGATCGAAAACAAATTGTGTCCCAACCCTTCGACATAGTAAACCCGAGTGATCAAATAATTTCCAAAAGGTAGATCTCCATAACCCATGATAGTCGCTACATGATCATTTCCAAATCATACAGTTCCCATGAATTTCGACATTTAAATTGATCAAGAACTTGATTCCGGTCATGTGCTTGGAGCAACCCGAGTCGATGATCCAAAGACATATTTTGATAACTCGCCAATAACGTAAGAAGAAGATTTTGGAAATCGTTTTGCTTTTGGTTCCTTTGGGTTGAGGTAAAATCGATCACACTCATAGAAGTTATCTATTTGTAAGGCGGGTTCATCACTCATTCTACCATTCCGAGTGTGAAAGTTCTACCGTGGGTTTCCAAATGTCATCCCTAAAGTAAACACTATGCTTCTTATTAGTAGTGTAAAGCCTAAGTCTTGCCACTATTCTTCCTATTCGGTTAACATAAGTTCTTTTAGGAACGTTCTTCAGAACAGGCTTATCATTCTCATTCTTAGAAACACAATCATCATGAACATTGTTTAAAGATTTCTTGCAAGTTAAACAAAGAGATTCAACAGATTCATTAAACTTAGCAGAGTTCATACGTTCGTTACATTCAGATGAAATGTCTTTCTTATTACAAAGCGGTAAACTCCTAGGGTGTTCTTCTACTTTCTTCTCTTTATTCAAGCGACTACTCTTAGAGGCAAGCGAGACTCTATTATTCCTTGTATTGCTCTTAGGCTTTAGTCTGCTGCTCCTAGAGGTGCTTCCTAGTCTGTAGAAGGTAAGGCACACTCATTAGGATTCACATTATTATCTAGAAGTGGTTTCACTTTCCTAGTCTCTTTGGAGTGCTTTTCTAAACTTATGTCGTTTGTTCCATATGGTTTAGATGTGGAGGCGACGCATTAGTGGTACTCATCTTAAAAAGGCAGTGCTAAAACTTTTGGTTTCTCGATAACCGCTTTTCCTTTTTCAACATTTTGTTTAGGCAAGGCGGGTGGATTGTTGGTTTGGATAAATCATTTTCTCATTGACTTTTGGAGGAGGCATAGAAATGTAAATTTTGGTTTTAAAACCGGTTTGGGAACAGCTTGCTTTCTCGTCACCAATGGTTTTGTAATCTTAGTATCCATCGCCTTTCCTTTTTGACATTCCAATGAGCCCTCAAAAGATCATTTTTCGCTTTCATGTCATTGTAGGCACGCTCATACGACAATTTGTCATACTTGCATTCCTCGTTTTTCGATCAAGTTGTTTAAAATATGATACATTTTCTTTTCAAGTTTTCAAGAGCTTTTCATATTTTGAAACAATTTTGGAGGTCTCGATCGAGTCTTTCATGATCTTCAACATAATATGTTTGTAAAATAATGGACATAATATCGGTAGTCGAACATCTTCAAGAGAGAATCATTTAAATTTTCCAAAACTTTGATGTGTTCAACACTTTCATTAGCTTGTTTTACTGTGGATTTATGGTCCTTGACAAAGTCACTGTTTTTTCAAAATGCTTGGTCAAAATGAATTACCCTTGAGTTGATGTTATTGGTGAGGGCATTTTCGCTTCAAAAACTTTTATTTTCATCATCAAAACTAGAAAACCAGATGTTAGTTGTAATATTGGTTTTAGATTTGACAGTCTCTTGAAGTCTCCCAATTCTAGTTTTAACATCTTCTAAAATGCTTCTGGCATCACTTGTGTTAAAAGGATTGTATGAAGACATTTGTTCGATTTTCGAAAGAGATTTTGAGATAGCAACTGGTTTTGAAACATATTTTGAAACTGGTGTTGACACTTTGTTTGAAACACTGGGTGTGATGGAAAATTTTGACTTTTCTTTTTGTGACACAAAAGTAATTCCATTAATTTTGTTCCATTTGTTATAATCAATTGGTTTTAGATCTGGATTCTTTTGTTTCATTTTTGATCTACTCTCATCCGATAGTTCTAACGTTTCATGAGAATCATGAACATTTATGGGTTCATGCAATGCTTTTCCATTGTTCAAAACATTTTGTTCTTTCTGAGCTTTCTTGAGGAAACAAGGAGGTGTGTTACCAAGAGCCATTTTTGTGTTGTATGAAAATACGGATTCGTTTGATTAATCAAAGATATTAGTTGATTTAATGAATGACCCGTTGTAACAAGCAAATTTTCCAATTTTTGATTTTTTTATCTTTATCAAGAATTTCATCAAGGAGAGAATCTTCTCGCTTTGAAAATCAAGAATCAACTGTTTCTTCTCTTTTCAAGATCGAAAACATTGTTTTTGTTTAGAAAGTTGGTCATTTAGATCGAAATTTCCTTGTTTAAAGATTTTATTTTCAAGTTTAAATTCACATCAAGTGTGTTATACTTGATTTGCAATTGTTGTTCTTTAAAACGGAATTTTGATAACCAATTTCTAATTCGACTCTTTGTTTTTGTGAAATTCAAAAGCTTTTGCTCTCCTTGTAACTCTCAAGCTCAACGGTCAATTTAGCATTCGCGGCCTTAACTTCGCGATTGACCGCTTTAACTTTCTCGATTTCAATGCCACGCTTATTGATTAATGTTTCAAAATAAGCACGATTTCCTCATCGGCCTCGGTATTTTGTGCCACGGCCTCCACTAGGATCCACATCCGGAGTTTCGTAGTTAGTATGGCTACAACTCGGATTGTCCGTATGTATCATAAGAGGTGCGGATGTCACTGAATCTCGCTCATCATGAGTAAACACATCAAATATGACATTGTTATAGCATGGATCAATGATTGGTACCTCGACATCTTGCATTGGCGTCATAGACAAGAGGTGCGTCGAGTCGGTGTCGTACTTAGTCTCTCGAAGGTTTGCCATGAAGATGCGATTCGCATTGATTTCCTCTAGGTCTTCCAAATCATCCATAATAGCCATAAAGTCATGTTCCTCAAGACTCAATTGAAGTCCTGCTTTTCCTTTTGTACCAACATGATAGCTTTCAAGATACGCAAGATCCTTCTTTTTCGGCTTAGTAGGACAATTCCTTGCCATGCGACCCACTCCTTGACAGGTTGTAACATGTAACCTAATTAACTCGATTACCGGATTCACATTTCCATAATTCCCAACGACCGAGCCGCAACATTCCCATTCGATTTCCCATCGCTCTATTCCCAACATTTCGTCCCATCCGATTTCCAACATTCGACCCAACTGACACACGACACGGAACCGCTCGATTACCCATAACGAAATCCAAGAGCATATCCTCGTTGATTCCTAATAACTCCAACCATTTGTCCTTGATGACCCATATGCACACCCTTGTGCAATTTGCTCTTCTTGAGTGTTTGATGAAATCCTTTGGTTGTTGTTAGTTGGTGTGGAATAGCGACCTCAATGCTTTAGTCAAAAAGCAAATGCATTGACAAAGCTTGTTCTTGTTCAGTTTCAAGATCAGTGATTCCTTGTTCCTGGTATTGTGGATATTGTTATTGTTGATTAACTTGTTGTTCTTGAGAGTAGAATTGTTGTTGAGGGATAACCGCTTGTGGAATGTATTGCTGCATGTTGTTGTTGGTGGAAGATGATGAAGCTTGTTGTTGTGTATTCACTTTAGTTTAAGTCTTTGCAATTAGTGCCAATGGATCATGATTCTTTGCCAATCTTTCTTTCCTAACTTCATTGACTTCAGCTTGGTTTTGTTTCAGAAAATCGTTGAGTTGATCAAAGTTCACCTGATGTAAGTCCTTTGTTTGGTTGACAATAGTGACATATTGTCCCCATTCTTCTGGAAGATTGTTGAGAAATTTGATATTGGTCACGATAGTTCTGGGTGCCAACTTTTTTATGATCAGCTCGTTCATCAAAGTGCAAAACCTTCCATAGTAGGATTCAATGGATTCTCCTGGAGTAGATGTAAACCTCTCCCATTCAGTTAGCGACTTGTTCTCCATATCTTGTTTACCAATTTCGGCCCAAAACATAGCCGTCTAACACGCTCCCACATATCGAAAGGTTTCACAACCGCTCACAAGAAGAAAGATCTCTCTTGGTAAACCCAGTTGGACAATGTGAATTGCCATGTCATCTCGCTTCGACTTGCTTCTTATCCTCTTGATGTATTCTCGATTCATCTTGAGTACGAAAAGACGGTGGGAAGGGAGGAGTTGCATTAGATTTCGTGGTCTTGGACTTGTCGAGGCTTGAAGGGTCCATTCGTAATGGTTTGAATCATCGTTTTCCATTAGGTTTGGTCTTGATGTAGTGAGCATACGACTTGTCCATTGAAGATAACCACCTATTTCCAACATAGGAGGACGGTTTTCGGCATCTACCGCATGAATGTCTTGTTGAGTTGCCATAGATGAAGGTAATTGATGATAAAGTTGATGTAGGATCGATTCAACGATAAAGGAGTTGTGTTTGATGAAGATTAAGCTCGGTTGTTGTAGTGAAAATTTGGTCTAAAAACTTAAAAACCTCAATAACTTCTGTTCGGAGCGTTTTTAGGACTTGAAGGTTGACCCAAGTTCATTCGGCGGTCTATTCTCCTCGTTCTCACGGTCGTTTTAATGGGTAGAACGCAGAAAACGGAGTTACGGTTCAAAAGCTATGGCCGTTTGAAGTTTTGCTCAAAATCTTACTCGTAATCCTTAAGCTTATGCGTAAGATTTGGTTGCTTAGGCGTAAGTTTTGTTCCTTAGGCGTGAGTTTTGAACCTTAGGCGTAAACTAGTAACCTTACGCGTAATAATTAATTCTTATGCGTAAAAATATCCTTATGCGTAAGATGTTATTCTTAGGCGTAAAAATTATCTTACTCGTAAGATTTAATGCTTATGCGTAAATCACAGTCTTAGGCGTAAGATTGAAATCTTATGCGTAAAAACTTGCTTACGCGTAAACAAGAATCGTATCTCTCTAACTTATCCAAACTAGTGAGATTTCACAAGTCGAAGTGTTCCACAAACTTATCCAAGTGAGGGAAACACTCAGTCACCGTTGTTGCACGAAGATTCTTTACCAACTGCTTATGCGTAAAATTCAATTCTTACGCGTAGAACTTACGCGTAGAAAACTAGGGTTTTGATTTTTTCTTACGCGTAAAAAGAGGGTTTTGACCAAAAGTTGCTTACGCGTAAAAACTGTCCAGAAATGCAAAACCACGATTTTTCACCCAAAAACACGTTTTCAAATGATTTCTTTTGCACAAACTTCTTCCAAAACACTTAATGATCAATAAAGACTACAACTTTAAGCTTAAAACCACGTAAAAATCAAAACTTTATGCAAAAAGTCCACGTTTTATAGGAAAAAAACACAACTTTTCTTGTAAAGCTTTAACAAAAAACGAACACAAACACTCCTAAACCATTGTTAGGCGATTGATACCAATTGTAGGACCTTAAATATCTCAACCTTATCACGTATACCACTTATCACACAAGTTACACGAACCAAACACAAACACACGTATGCGTAGAGCACGTGAAACACAAACTGTTATGCGTAGAAAGAAAGAAGAAAGATTAAGAGAAATATGGTGACTTGATGATGTTACTCGTGTATGTGTAGAGAAAGATGAAAACAAGAACTTGTTATATTGCTTAAAGAAAACACACACATACACACTTTCAAGCACACACCTCAAATGACTCATTTGAGGTGTATTTATACTACAAGTACATATGCCCTAATGGGCTATGGGATGGGCTTGGATTAGATGACAACTTATAAAAGGCTAGCTTAACATAACATTTAGCCATTTAGCTTAGCCCAATCCACGAGCCCGTTGACTATTCTAGCACGATATCTAACACACGTTACAAAGTTCCTAAAAGTGAATGACCATCACTTCTAATAAAAATGTTACGGCTAACATAATGGTACATCCATTGTATACTTTGTACGATGAGAATAGACTTCGATTTTTCGTCATATGATTAGTGCATCAATTATCTTTGACCCATTCGTCGGGCTCCAAGTAAGTTCTCAAGCATATCTATTAAATAACACAAAAACTCAAACATTATGTCCCTAATATCTCATGGGTCCAAAGTTGTTAGTGTTAAACATCCCATGTATTTGTTGCATTTGATTTGGATGTTGAAATGGAGGACAAATTTCCCAAGGCAAGTAACTTCGTTGTTAGATTTTATTCCAAGTTACGGGATAGTTATTTGGATAACTTTGCCTTCTAAAAGTACTTCTAGATTGTAGTGTTCTAGACCGAGGTTTAGAAGTAATTGTTTTGCTAGGTGGAGGAGTTTTTGGTCTAGGTTCTGGTTTTATAAAATGGGTTTTAAAGATGGTTTGTAAAAACGTTAAACTTCTTTTCTGCTAGCAATACATACTTTGACATTGTTAACTTCTAATTTTTTTAGGACTTGAATTATTTTTCAAAACTGAAATTGATCTGTCATTCTCGACTAACGGTACCACGGTACCATTAAATTTTATTGTACCGTCCGTACCTTTAATGGTACCGTCTACTGGTACTTTAGTTTTTGCAGATTTTACAAATTTAACTTGTTTTCTCCCACCTGTTGATGTTTCATTTAAATTAAAACCTAATTCTGTTTTATCACCAGAGTACTTTTAACACTTAATATTTCGTTAAGTGATTGTGTGTCTTTTTCGAACTTAGAAAGCTAGAAGGCATTTTCTTTGAGTTTTTCGCTTTCAACTCGAAGAAATATACAAGACGTACATCCAACGTCAATTTTTTTGTTTTTCTCAAGTTGACTTTGTCTTTTAGTTTTAAAATCTCCGTTCTAGCTTTGTTATAATATTTTTTAGCATCTTTATTCTAGTTATGATTTTTTAGCTTACTTCACATATTTTGTTGTATTCATCATATAGTTTGTTATCATCTATTGAAATATTATCATCACTATAGTAAGAATAATCAGAATATACCTCATTTGACGCTTGAGCCATAAGACATGTTTCGTTATTAGGTTTTTCCTCATCTTCCTCACCGCTATCACTCCAAGAACCACCAACAAACACCATTTGGTTCTTGGTTCTCGGTGGCTTCGGACATTCTCCGATTATATGATTTGGATCCCCGCATCTAAAACATTTCCTATCGCTTTTTCCTTTCTTGTCATCCTGATTCTTTTGAAACAACCTCTTTTTATCCCTAGGTTGCCTTACAAATCTACCTCTTCTTCTAAAGAAAATTTTAAAATCCCTAACCGCTAAGGTATATTCTTTGTCTTCATTGTCGGAAGTTAAAGTTTCCTCATCACTAGACTCTTTCATAGCTTTTAAGGCAAGAGATCTTACTTTCTCTCCTTTGCCTTTAACTATATTGGAGTCTTTCTTGATTATCATTTCATGACTTTCAAATTTCCTATTAGTTAATCAAGTGATAATGTCACCAAGTTTTTCGACTCTTCAATGGCGGTGACCTTTGCTCTCCATTTAGGATGTAGTGCCCTAAGAAATTTCCTAACATAATTCTTGTTAGAGTAACCTTCATCAAGAGCTTTAAGACTAGTTATAATAGTATTAAATCAAGCAAAAGTACTATCTATAGTTTCATCTTCCAGAATGGAAAATTGTTCATATTGTTGCACAAGAAGATCGATCTTGTTCTCTTTGACTTGACTATTACCTTGAGGGTGACTAACAAATTTTTCAAATTTCTTTTGCCGTATCACACATAAAAAATATTTCAAATTCCTTTTTTCGGTAAAGCATTATAAATCATCATTTTAGCCTCATTATTTTTGGCTAGTTTCCTTTTAAGATCGCCACTTTGTTTTTCATAAGGAACCATTTCATCCTTTTTAGTTTTCGGATTCTTTACAATCGGTTTAAAATCACCCTCGGCAATGACATGTCAAAGATCAATATCTTTTGATTTCACATACGTTCCGAATCTTGTTTTCCAATAGATAAAACAATCAGTTTTAAAAAGTGGTGGTCTTTGCATAGATTTCCCTTCTTAATATTTGTCAAAGTCCATTGATCGATTCAAGTTTTAAATACAATATATTTAAAAATTCTTGGTTGATATGGCTCTGGTAACAATTGTGGAAAACTAGAAGGGGGAGGGGTTGAATAGTTTTACTATTTAATTCTTTATAAAACTTAGTTTTGAAAAACTTTGATTCGAGTTTCCGTGAAATAAATCAATTGCAATATAAACACAATTATAATATACCTAAAGCAAACAACTAATAAACACTACGAGATTAAAAGTGAGAGATGAAAAGATCAAACCAGGACACCGAGATTTATAGTGGTTTTGTAACGAAGCTCCTCTGCGCCCTACTCCACTCTCCAAGTACCCAACTCGAGAGTTTTAAGCACTATGTCAACAAACTCCCTTCAGGCGAAGAAAATCGTACAACATCGCTTATCACAATTTTCAACACTAAGCTAAATGTCGAGTACTAATCTAGCTAGTACCAATCTCACTCATGATCCACTCGATCTTCTCACAAATCACACAACCTAACAGATCTACCCGATCATCACACGATCAACCCGATCTACACACTATTAACACAAGCTACACAAGATCTACCATATCTCTACACGATAACAATGATCGACACAACCTAACAATATATGATGACTAAGAACTTGATGTATAGCAATATACAACAAGTATGTAACAAGTGTTACGAGTGCACTAAACTAATACTATAATACTTTGTATCTTTTTTATATGTTGTGTTCTTCTTTTGCACTTGTAGAGGAATAAAAATCACTTGATTGGATGATTGTATCACTGTTAAACAAAAACAAACTAACTAAATGATCAAAGAATCAAGATTAGAAACGGTGAATTTAACTCAGAAAGTTCTGTATGAAAATGGTGAAATGGAGTGAAATCTTGTCCACTATTTATAGGCAAAGAAAAACTAGCCGTTACATGTGACGGTATTGTTAAATGCCAGACGATACCGTTAGATTTAACAGTACAGTCGGGTTTAGTGGTACCGTCCCAAAAATAAAACGCTCATCTTTTTGTTTTTAGTGGTGAAGGTGTATTTGGGAATGTTTGGAGTTGTTTTGGAGAGAAAAATAGCTATTATGATTTTTGGACTTGTTTTTCTAAATAAAATATTTATTTTTAATTCAAAATAATTTATAAAATATATTTTTGAATCTTTTTGTCACATTATTTAAAGTTATTATTACAAATTTCATGAAAAAATTAATGGATTATTTAAAGATAAAACTGTATTTTACAAAAAGTAAGAAAACTAGTTTTTTAGTTTGCACTCTTTCAGTTTTTTGTCATTGTATTTTTCTGTAGTCATGAAAAGATAGTTTCTTGTCATGTTTAAATCATTTTGTGACATGTAACATGTATGTTGGCATTTATATTTTAAGATTAACGGTATGTCTATATAGAGTTAGGATCAAATAAGAAGAAAAATTAAAATGAGAATGATAAGAAGAAACCACAACCATTATTTTCGGGACGATCTATTAAAATACGATCTCTCCCTTAAAATCTCCCATTTATTCAAATTTGTGGTAAATTCTTCTTATTCTTCTCATTTTAGCTTTTTCTTCCTACTGGATCCCTTCCCGTCGATATAGATTAGTTAGCATGATAAAAATGTTTTATAGTTTCTCAATTTCTAAAACATATGCTTATATTTGATTAAAAATATAATAATAACAAATAAAAAAAAAATCGTTTTATCTATCTAGTGAATATATTTATTCTTTATCCTTTTTGAAAGCTGTTTACTATAAATGTGACACCTCTGTTTATAGACTACTTTCAACTACTAATATGTTATTTTTACTTTTTAAGATATATTTATTGTTTAAAACTTATAAATAAATATTATTTTAAAACAAATTAAAATTAAAGCAAAACTTTATAAGACCGAAGAAATACATCGAATTTAACAAAAATTAAGTACGAGGTTAAGGGTTGAAGTTGCTTTATTCCGAGGGCAATGTGGTAAAGCATTTTTATAGGACATGTGATTCTTTACACTTTTCCATCAAAAAGTACCAAGTCATAAAACCTTTAAAATCAACCACCATATGTTCCGACTATTCCCTTTGACCCCAAAATAGAAATTTCACTTTTACATACAAAAAAACTTTTTAAGTTTTAACCATGTTAGTTTTGGTACATATTATTTCATGTTACAAGCTGTAACGCTATTTGGGTACACCAAAACTCGTGTGTAACGATATCATACCAGACGTGTCGATTCTCTAATAATACAAAACGATATGTAAGAAAAAGAAACTGATCATCTAGCCGGTCGCAAAACCGACATGAAAAAAAATAAATTATGTAACATCAGAGACAATTGACAGTCATATATCATAAGAAACGAGCATACACATCTAAAATCTTATTTTTACTACATTTTAGTTGTTAAAATTATATATAACCTTAAAAAGAACGAAATAAACTTTCTGATCTGCTCTATATATATATAAGAACGATTAATCACATATAAAACTAGCTCGTTGTACCTAGAATTTTATGTCGATTGTCGTCATGAAGAGCTGGTTTCTCGTGAAAACGCAGAAATTAACGACTCTTTTGTCAATTGTTCGGGTCCTTGAGACTTGACAACAAAAGTATGAAACATCATATCATTTATCGCATTCATTTTTGATTCAACCACTTTTATCTTTGATTCTTCAAATGTTTGAATCACTTTCGACACAGGGTGTGCTTCTAAAGGACTAGTAACGCGTACGACAACTTCGTTCTCAGTTGCTTGAACTTCGATTTTGTCTAAACATACTTTGTAATGAGGCGATTGTCTTTCTGATTCCATTTCCTTAAGCTTCTTTTGAAGATCAGTAATGTACGTTATCGCATCACCTAACAACGATGCTTTATCCATTTTCGAAATATTGGGTACTACAGCTCGTAACGCGTAGAATCGTTGGTTTAGCTTTTCGCGCCTTTGTCTCTCAGCTTCGACATGATTTAATGGCTCTTCACGACCATTAGCTGGTTTGCGCCCACGTTTCCTAGGCCGTTTTTCGTCGGTTATCATGCTTACCATTTCTCTATCATCTCTTACCAAGCACTCATCAGAAACCTTCGACTCGGTGATCCCCGTAAAATCAATTTGCAGCTGTGGACCTGGTTTTTTAGCCCAATTCGAAAAAGGCACCCTTGGCTCCTCCGGTTTCCGAACCGCGATTTTGTCGCGAAACTGTGGTTGGTTCAGACCCGAACTTAAATCCTGACCAAATATTTTGGACATCTTGATCGTACTTATTGTGCGATCAGGATGCCCATAACCATTGGTTACACTATTACCTGAAAAAGAAGCTCTGATTGACTGCAAAACACCAGGGTTCTCAGGTATGGATCTAACTGACCCAACTTCGAGAACCCCGATGTCAGTCGGAACCATAACAACTGTCTGAATGCCAGCTGCTTTAGCAAGATTCGATCTAAAACAATAATCCGAACCGGAACTCAACGCATCCGAGATCCACACGTCTCGCCCCGCCCCGAAACATCTCCCGGGCCCACCTTCACCATTTCGAAACAAAAAATACATAGACAACAAAAAAAACATTTCAGTATCAGTAACTTTATCCAACCCATAAGCATAATTATCTTCATCTAAACCACCAAACAACCCATGCACTTTTTGTAAAACATTTTTCTTCATCATTTGTTGCTTCTCATCATTTTCTAACCTAAACCTTAGAATTCGACCTATATCGAATTCTTCACCTTCTTTAGGCTCTCTACACGACCCATCACCCCATCCTAGCACCAACTCACCACTTTTCGAACGAGAAACTTGCCAAAAAATAGCATAGTTCCAGCTAAACCTTGCAGAGTTTGGATTGTCCACTAGATGTGATAACTTATGTTGCAAGTTTTCATCATTAGCTAATGAAGTAAATGAACATTCATTAGCAAAAGATGTTGATAGTAGATAATTAAATGCTTTTGATCCTAGCACACTTGAAATAATGGACTTATCTTCTTCTGATATATTTTCTTCTCCAACCATACTAGCTTCACTTTTCATATCAAGAAAATGTTATTTAGATACAAGAGAAGTAAATTATATGGTAAGTTTAGAAGCGCATAGAAAGTGAAAACAAAATTTAAGGTTGTTTTGGGACGAGAAGATTGAGAATTGTTTGTTGAAATGGTTGCAAAGGTTGGGATGTTTTTTTACTAGAGATAGAGAGGGAAGTGGTTTGTTTGTGTTGGTCCTTTTAATCTATACTTGCGTGTGTATAAACTATGGCACGTTGTTCTATAGGGTACTCATGAAACTAACCATGGTTGGGTTAGAATAACAATTTTTTTATTTTTTTATTATTGATTTTTGATAGTGACATTATTTTATTCACGGAATGTAATACTCGTGGTTTTTTTTTCTTTTTCTTTTCTATTTTACTTCCCCTCAAACTAAATTAAATATATTACGAGTAATTTTTATTTTCTCATTGTTCCAAAATTTAAAATTTATTTTCATTTTATAGTAATACATGATGATTATACATTTCTAAAACCATCTCCTATGTATAGTAAGAGATTTCTTACAAGAAACGACGAAATTTTAATTTTAGTTAAAATCTATACTATTTATAATGTACGAAGGCATCTCACTTTTAATTTTAAAACGTACAAGAAATTAAGCATGATTTAGAACACTTTAATGCACCCAATTTTCATAATTACAACAAAATAAAGTTTGGTGTCAATTTAAACCAAAATTTATCGTAAAACATTAACGCTATTAAAACACCCATTCACAAAAATTACAACCATTTAAGACATCAGATAATAAATTGCAACCAATTTTCAGATTTACAACAAAATAAGCATATTGTACAACAAAATAAGCATGATGTAATTTTGAGACTTATTTTCAAACTTACAACATTAATGCTATTAAAGTGGTCAATGTTATTAATTACTATAATGACTACTACTTACAAGAAAAGAAACATATTGTACAACACTTTAATGCACATAATTTTCAGACGTACAAGACAAGAACCATAGTGTTCAACAAAACACCACATTAATGATATTTAATGTAGTCAATTATTTAATTGATCAATAAATACAATTAATACATCTATGAAAACACCTTTTACATAAGAAATACAAATTATCAATCATATTGTACAACTAAATTAAACAATTCCTGCATTAAATTTCACTACTACAAATAATAAAACACATTATACAAATATTCAGCTCGAAGCAAGAACCAAATTAAATGGGCTCGAGCCCGAACAGCAGACTAAACGGGCTCAAGCCCGAAATGACACTGCCAACGGGTTCGAGTCGTCTGACGGACGAAAGCAATCTGAAATTTTGATATCGGTAAATTTATTGTTAAAAGAACATAATAAACTAAAATACATTATTCATCGAATTTTTTTATTGCAGACCACACGCAACGCCCTGCACCTCCTAGTTTAATTAATAAGAGAGCTTCATTTGAAAATATATTACTCCTTCCGTTTCAAAATATAAATCAATTTAACTTTTGAATTGAACTTTAACAGTATGTATTTTTATTTAGATTTTTTAAGATAGTCTTGCAAGACACGTAACACAATAAAGAACGGTGGGACCCACGAAAAAGGACGTCTGGACCCACAAATTTTATTTGAAAAGTGTATTTTTTGTGGGTCCGGACGCCCTTTTGTGGGTTCACCGTCTCTATATGTAATACGCATTCTGCATACGTTAAAAACCCTTTATTTATATATATATATGAGCTCAAAGTTTGATTCAAAAATCAAATAAGACTTATATTTTAAAACGGAGAGAGATTGTTATTTACTAATTGAAAGTTAAATTTACTAATTGAAAGTTAAATTTGAACTTCTTTTGGTCAAACATAAAAAATTTTGCTTATGACAAAAGAATAAGTATAAAAATATATTATTATGTTGATTTTATAAAAGAAACCAGAAATAAAAATAAAATGGGTAATAAATAAAACTTTAATTGTTAAATTTTAAGGAGAAACTTTAATGGTCACTTTTAGACCAAAAATAACTTTTAACGATAAATTACACTGATCGTCCCTCAAATCTACCCCATTCTCACTGTTGGTCCCCGTTTCGTGTTTTTGGCATACAGAGTCACCGAGGTTGCAAAGCGTGACCGTTTGGTCCTTATAGGCCTGTTTTGGCTAACAAGCGTTAACTTTCCTCGTTAGTTGACTAGTCAACTGGATATTTTTTCTTTTCACTTATTTTTGTTGGCGCGTTTGGTCCCTTTTCCTGCCTAAAAGTCTTGGGAACAATTTATCTACCTGTCGAGTGATGGATAACGCCTATTTATACCCAATACCGAATGGTCGATTGTTCATACCCAAGAACACACACATACACATAAATCCGAAACAAAGAAAAGTTCAAACAATGGCAGAAAATGGATACTTTCAAAATGATCAAGAAGAGTATGAAAAAGTGTTAGACAACCATTTCTTTTTTGACGCAGTTCTAGATGCTTTTGGGGATGAACCCATTGTTGAATACGGTTCGTATAGGCAAGTAGATGAGTGGATGAGGAGCAGGATTCTCAATGGGTTGCGGACACAAGGCTTTTACTATGATGAGATTTTGGGACTTAATGAGGAGGAGGAGCAAGATGATGATGAAGCGGAACAAGATGATGAGGGGGAGGAGCAAGATGAGGAGGAGCAGCAAGAGGATGATGATATCGGGTTAGCAGAAGTTGATGCTTTGGAAAACATGATTAAAATCGTGAACTTTTGTTTCAACAAATCAAGGAAAGAAAGGAAAACAAGGAAGAGAGATGTGGTTCGAACAAGTTGGAGTGAAATGGAGTCAAGTAGTTTTTGATGTTAATTAGATGAATAAAATGGTTGTAACCTTAAAAACATATCAATGAAAAATTTGGTCGTTAATTTATTGTTTCTGATTTATGGTTGCTTGCCAAATATGTTTGACTCAAGGAAGTCAATAAACAAAAGTTTGCAGTTTGTGGTATTTGGATATTTTGACTGTCTTAAGTTTGTAGAAAACATGTAAACTTTAAATTTGCAGAAAACATGTAAAATACCAACATGTAAATCATGAGGCCATGATTTGCAGAAATCATGAACCCATAATTTGCAGAAATCCATAACCTAAACACAAATTTTCTAAAGACAATAACACCATTTAAACTGCTACCATAAGTCAAATACATTACCATCAAATGTTGCATCATTCCAAAAGGTTATATGTTATACTACCATCATTAATTATAGTCATAAAAAGTTAAGAAGTTTTACAACCATCATCATAAACTTCCAAATACCATGATAACCTACCACAAAAGCTTAAGTTGGAGATCCTACACCATCTTCCTTTTGCCTTTGCCTTGGCTGAATCCAGGTGCTCCTAAACCTTTTGGTTTTTTAGTCTCAAAAGTCATTTCACAAATTGCAGTTTGACTTGCATTTGAGTAATTGATGCTGGATTTCAGAACAGGTTTTCATATTTATATTTACTCATGTACCTATGGTCTACCTATGCACTAACGGGCCAAGAACCCAGTCGTATGTAGTGTAGTAATCGGTAAAGTCGAGGTCGTCCCAAGAGCTATGTGTACAGATTTATTCTAAGTCCCATTGTCACTAATATAAAGGGGGTTTTGATTTGATTAATTATTGAACTAATGAAATGAAATGAAATACGAAATTAAATTAAGATGAAAGACAATCAGTGGGGAGAAATGTGCTAGCCTAGTTACTAGTCTTGTTATGCCTTAATCCGGTTTTATTATTAATGCCTTCTAACGCTTTAAATGGGGGTAAATGTCACTAGACACCATTTGATCAATTCGTCTAGTCTATAAGTCTAAGATTCATATCCCACCGTAGTTACTCTATGGAGGTCTTGGGAAACCTAACCTTAGTCATTAAGTACAACTACAATCTAGACCTATTCTTAGTGCACGAAGCACTAAACCCGGCATGGTCCGCTCTGAGGTTCCCTAACTTCTTAAGTACCTCCACATGGTAGGTGATCCTATGGTCGATTCGCACGCAAGGAGATGGTAGTCCTATGGTCAATTTTTACCATTCCTCTTAACCTACTCGACTAGGTTCCTATGGTCAATTCAAGCTAGCCTTATAGATACTACCATGCTTTAATACTACCAAAGCAAGGGTGTCAACGAATAGGCAAAGAAAGCATACACTATAAGCGATAGTAAAGCAAGAAAACACGAATCAAAGCAATAACAATTTCAAAACTAGGCTAACACCGAGTGTTTAGCCACTTGATAACGCTCAATTTGAGCATGTTTTTAGTAGCATTGTCCTTACTTTTGTGTATAGTATTTGGTCATATTTATGCGATTTTGTTACTTAATTGTGCCAAAAGTATGTTTGCATAGTATATTTAGTCAAGTGCAGGTAAAAATGGAAGAAATGACGAATAAATAAAGTTTGCACGGTTGTTTGAAGATTTTCGTATCAAGTGCCACGCGTAAAGACATTCCGAGCAAAGGAAGATCCAAGAATTCATTTATCTGAAGGTTCAAGCAACAAAAAATACCAAATATGATTGAAGAACAAAAGAGCTCCAATCACGGAATAAAAACGACAAAGAAAAGTCAAGAAATCAAGCTGCTAGCAAGCACCAGCCAATCGGTCGCAACCCGTAACCGGATCGGCTGGGGAATGGTACAAAGGCACCAGCCGATCAGCTGGACTGAAAACCGATCGGCTGGGCTGGGCAGCTCATTAAAAGTTCCAAGAGTAATATTCTTCGTTCCACGAACAATTCTAGTCCCTTCTTTTGAGCTTTCTAGTCCATTTTATTTGCTTGGTGACCAAGGAGTAGCATTTAACACCGTAAGCCTTGAGATTAGTATAAATAGAACTCATTTGTGCTTGTTTTCACACACCATCAATCATCAATCTATCTAATCCCAAAATCACTCTCAAATACTCTCTCAAGCTCTCAATTTTCGTCCTTAGAAGTCCAGGGAAGTGTGGAAGTTCTAGGTGTCACATTTGGAGACCAAAGCATCAAGTAGGAGACACCAATACTTGTGGTACATTGCCTTATCATTTGTAATCTCTTTTCAATCATTGTAAGACTTTAAATTATGATTTCTAATGTTCAATATTCTGAGTTTGTGTTCATGTTTGCTAAGAGTGGCTAGTGCCTTTGTGCACTTGCTTAAATGTTGTTAGCAATACTATGATTTGCTTATAATTGTGATAACATGTTTAATTCAATTTCAAGTTGATTCTAAGATCCAATTGTGTTTAAGTTTTATAGTGACATTTGTTAATCAAGTTTGACTAGTTGTTTATAATTCCAAAGGTCGAAAGGTTTATTGTTACTCAACTAGTTATAATCATTTGTATATGAATGATTGTTTTTACCCATTATTCTTGATTATACAAAGGAACTTGAATGTGGTTGCAATGAAAATGATTTTGTTTGTCAAATAATATTGATTAGAAACTACTTTGTGGTCGAAAGATTAGTAGTAGATAATCAATTGTAACTTTTTTGTCTATGATTGGTTACCTTTTGTATTAACCATTTCTTAAGAGAATTTGATTAAACAAAGAGTTATTTTTGTGTTTGAGTTTGTGAAATTAACATGGAACAAACTTATGAAACTTGAATTGATCTTGAATTGATTGGTTAAACTTAAAGCTTGTTTTTATGAACTAAAATCTTTACGAAGGTTTAACTTGTAAGAATAATAGATTAGAACACCATCTAATTATCACAACAAACATGTTAAAAGAGTTATCACAATCATGCTCGTCATAAGTAGTAAACTAGTTTAAGCAAGTGTAGCTTTTAATCATTTGAATTTCATCATCTTTAATTTTGATACCTTTGGATTGCTTATAATAGATTTTTATCACTTATTTCTCGATTCACTCACAAATCCCTGCGAACGATCCCGACTTACCTTCATAATATTTCTATAACGGACGAGTTCACTTGCTTTTATGTGTGATTAATAGATTTGGTAAATCACCTCTTATAAATTTAAAACTTGTACGCAAGTAACACATCAAGTTTTTGGCGCCGCTTCCGGGGATTTTGGATCGTGTTTCTTTAAGTTTTAAAAATCCATTTCGATCCTTTGTATAAAAAAAATTATCGAGCCGAGCAGCTGATCGGTTTTGATCAAACCTAATTAGACATTTCATCCAACCGATCGGTCGGGAATCGCAACCGATCTAGTTAGAACCTTCTGTCTAAAATCTGTTTTTTCGTTGCTTGCGTGTTTAAACATTGCCTAGATTCTCTTGGTAATTTCATGAACACTCGTTCAACTGGAGAAGAACCGATTTCAGCTCTTTCAAATCCCAAACGTTTAACTAGAAGAGGAAGAGTACCTTTTGTTCCATTAGAAACCGTGTACCAAGAGTACCAAACCCACCGTTCGATAACCTACTCGAAACCAAAGTCGTTTATAACCCATTCATCGATTTACCTTTTCCGATGGCCGACGATCAACCAATGTGGGCTCTTTACCGAAATGTAGCACCCACTCCTACCGGTGCTATTGTTGCCATTAACTTAGGTAACAACTTCACCGTGAAAGGTCACCATCTTTCAATGATCAAAGACCGCCAATTCAATGGCCGTGCGCGGGCCGATCCGCATAAGCACATTGCCGAATTCATCAAAATTTATGGCATGTTCCGATATGGCGACAAAAATGTCGACGCCATCAAACTCAAACTTTTTCCATCATCACTCATCGGAGATGCAAAAGTGCGGTACAACGAACTAACCCCAAGAATTATCAATAATTTGGAGGAGATGAGGCAAGCTTTTGTAAGCCGATTCTTTCCACCTGCCATGTTTGATCGATTAATGGGGGAAATTCGTGCTTTTTCACAAAATCCAAACGAATCACTTGTCGAAGCATGGCTTCGCATGAAAGATTTACTTCGCATCTGTCATGGACATGGTCTATCCCTTGGAACCATTATACAAATCTTTTACCATGGACTAGACGAGATTTCGCAAGGTATTCTTGATGCCGGCGGAATTTTTCTCTATAAGACCCCTAACGAGGCACATAAACTACTCGAAGACCGAGTACTTCTTAAACTCGATTGGTCTAAAGATTCCGAAACCAAACCCCTAAGAAAAATCATTGCTTTCGCCAAAAGTTTCGACACCTCAAAAGTCATGGAGAAAATGGAAGCCTTGACTTCCAAAATCGACTCGCAATACAAAGATATTAAAGGAGAAATGAAATAAATGCGAGACGGTTGTAACAATTGTGGAAAATCATCCATCGTCGGAATATGACGAAACACCTATGGGTGGACCCAAGGAGGGAGAAGCTAATTATGTTCAAGGAGGATACCGTGGAGGGGGATATCGTGGTAACTATTACGGAAGAAATTCTGGAAATTGGCAAGACCGCCAACAAAGGGATAACATCCGTGATTCTCAACCTCGAGAAAAAAATCAACCTTCACAAAACTCTGACAAGAAGTTAGAAGAACCCGATTTCAAACAAACCATGAGAGAATTCGTTATTCCTCAAAGATCAACAAATGATTTTCTTAAATTCAATTTTTCAATCTCAAAACCAAAGTTGAGCAAGGTCAGAAAAATCATCAAGCTTCTATCCAGGACCTTGAAAACAAATTTGGTAGACTTTCTGACCAATTCTCTTCCCGACCGTCCGGTTCATTACCAGGTAATACCCAATCAAACCCGAAACCAACACCATCTGTATCAAACGATAAAACTTATTGTTAGGAATTAGAAATTCCAGGTATTAAAGAGTCGGTCACCTCAAGTATATGTAATCGTTAGAAAGCTCGTAGTCGTAGTTATTTTAAGTTAAGTAGTATTTAGTTAAGTAACACCGTGGAGGACTGGACGGGTCTTTACCCACCGTATGCTCGATCTGACCCGTTGTGTGGCGTTTTATTGTAAGATTATAAATACTCTCTACCTTCCAAGGTAGAGTTGGAGCTCATAATAATATCTTTCACTTTCTCTCACTAAGTTCCCTAAACCTCTAACTTTCTCTCTAGAATTCCATTTATACGCCAACTTGGTGTTTTGGTTTGATGTGTAAGTGAAAACTAATATCCTACAATTGGTATCGAGAGCCATGGTTAGATCATCTCACATATCTTGGATTTCTAGTGGTTTTAGGTGGTTTTGAGTTTGAAAAGTTTAGTGGTTTTGCATCATTTGGGTGATTTCTAGTGTTAAAGTTTGAATTTTGATAGTACTTTTGTGTTTAGAATCATCACAAGTGTTTAGGTTTTGATTTTGAAGGCTTGAATCATCGTGGTTGGGTTGTTTTTGGATTGAAAAGTGGTGTTTTTGAGATTTTCTTGCTAGCGACTTGAGCCACGGATTGTTATTCTTGGTAGCGACTTGCTTTGTACATTGGTAGCGAGTTGCAGTTTAAGTGGTAGCGACTTGGTCCTAGCGACTTGTCTTTTGAGACAAGCCGACAAATAGTACAAGTTAGTGGATTCTCCACAACGACTAGCGACTTATTGAGGTTAGCGACTTGCTTCAGAAAGTGTTAGCGAGTTGCAGTGCAAATTGTTAGCGACTTAGTATTCTTAGCGACTTGGACCTTAGCGAGTTGCTGTTTAGCGACTTAACTGTGTAGCGACTTGGTGCTTAGCGATTTGGTGATTTAGCGAGTTGCTCTTTAGCGACTTGACTGTGTAGCGACTTGGTGCTTAGCGATTTGGTGATTTAGCGAGTTGCTACTTAGCGACTTGGTGCTTAGCGACTTGGTTCAAGGGTTATAGCGACTTGGTTGATTTTTACGAAGAAGAGGTTTGACCAAAGTTGACTTTTCGTCAAAACTTCAAACGGCCATAACTTTTGATCCAGAATCTGCTTTCAAATAAATACATGTCAAAACGACCGAACGACTGAATATTGTGAGGTTTCACCACAATGTCGTGAAACGAATTTTTCGAGGCCCAAATCCTCTCCGAAAGGAAGTTATTGAGCTTTTAAGTTTTAGACCTAAATTTCTCCATAAAATCGTGCAACAACCAACCCAAATCACAACCAAACAACATCTCCGCTTATCCCACAAACAATCATAAGACCTAACACACAATTGTCTATCATTGTGTCGATCCATCACCATCTTAACACATTCCATTGGTCATTGCTTAACGGTTTGGTCTTGATTTTAGTAAAATCCCCGAAAGATTCTATTTCTCGGTTTAAATCATAGACTTGTAAAATCCGTGCATTCTACCACATCATGTCTTACTCTCATCGACCCCAGTGATTTCGAATGCTTAAGACAATAATGTTAATGAATGCTACACCGAACGATTAAAGATGTTTGAATTAAACAATGAGGATGTGAGATCTTCATGTTCGAGTACAATGAGAATGAATTGCACCGCCATGTAATGCCATGCAAATGGAATGCAAGATTGAGCCCTATCATCTACTTCATCTCGCACCTCATACAAATTGTTATCCATAGTGGGATCGAATATGTAGTGCTCTTTTCCGCCAGACTTACCTACATTGACAAGAAGCTTGTTGTTGAACTTAGAGCATTTAAAGTCAGAACTTACCAATGAAGAGGTTCAAAAGGATGGTTCCAGCAACTCTTCAAGTAATCTATAAACAATTTCACCATTCATCGCTGGGGAATATTCAGCAGACACGATCAACACTTGACCGGAATTTCCTTCAAAAACATACTAGAATGGAAATTGTGAATTCATTGAGACATTTATCCAACTCATGGATAATATGAAAAGTTCATTGAAGAATCGCACAAAAGAATGAAGACGTGAATGAGTGTCGTGCAAATTGAAAGATTGTTGTGATAAGTCGGGTAATGTATCCGTTGAAGAATCGGGTGTTCTTCGAATGCGTAATGTCGATGACAACAAAAATTATGAGTCGGATAATGCAAAATGGAATCGTCGTGCTCAAATTCACAAGAGAGATCGAGGTGCACCGACACAACATGTGCAAGTTAATGCAAAGGAACGCCCATGGAAGCCGGATGTACCCAAGATAGAGATGCACCCACACACCGTGCATGTCAATGCCGAGGTAAGTTGCATGGAAGTTTCATTGCACCTAGTTGTGCATCTTCTACTCAAAATGATGATTATGAACCGCATGAGTACGCTGCATTTGTGCTCGATGATTCCCTTACCACCGAGCTTAACATATATAAGGATCAAGTTGCTATTTATGAACAACAGTGCTAAGTTTGAGTTGACCACCGTGAGCAGGAAATGGATGTCCAAATACGCATAATCATTAGAAAAAGTAATTTTAGAGAAGAAGTATTAAAACAAGAGTTAAACTCCTTACAAGAAAAGCTTTCTAAAACCGCTAACAAAACACGAACTTCAAGAAAATGTTAAAATGCTTAAGCAAGAATTCAAGGCTAAGGAATCAAAACTTTGAATGATTTTTCCAATCTAAAACTTTGAAAAACAAGCTTGAAAATAAGTTGTACGTACAAGGAATACCATTCAGATCGCTCACATGATCACTAAGCATACAGCCTTAAGCGATAAGCATAGCATTCCCTTATTGAGGAACCAAATCCAGAGGTAATTAAAAGGCTAGAAATGCTCATAAGGTGCTTTATGATGGTAATGAAATCCTTAAGCCTAAGCGTAAACCTAGTTGCGCTGAGTGCACCGAGGAAGATAAGAAATCTGATGAAGTCACTAGGGAGAAATGAATAAGAAGTTAGAAGATCCCGAGTGTAAAAAGAATAACATAACAATCAAACCCCATAATTACACTAAAGAAAATTGGATCTCCTTGAACAAGTTTAAGCCTCGACTTATTAACCCCGAACAAGTGTTTCGGAAAAGGATATGGAAATGCAAAAGTCGAAAATCTTGTTGAAAAGAATCCCCTTGTAGAAATCGCTTAAAGCAACCTGTGTATCCTCCTAATACACCAATGCACTTAGTTCCTAGATCTATTGCCACTAAAAGCAAGACCTTAACCAATAATATGTTATCTTTCAACTATTTGTTGATTTTGAGAAAACTTGTAAGAAAAGGATCACACCCACGGTATAATCAAGGGAAAGGGTTTGAGCAAACTAAAGAATGCTATTTAACCGAGGTCATGCCTTTCTTTAAACAACTAAAAGATCAATTTGAGAGTCTTAAAAGGGACGATTCGATATTAAAGAAATGGAAAAGGAATTTGATGCAATGATTGTCGAGGTTAGTGACTATGAGAGAGAATTAAAATATAGTGAGATTGAAAGGAAGAAATTGCATACATCGAATGAGAATCGATTTCGAATGTATTGCTCAAGATGTGTTTTCATCGCTACAAATTGTTCCATTAATGCTTCTCAATTTCATGAATTATCTGTTGTTCGAAAGTCTCCCATGGTCGTGTCATTGAGCTTGAAACAACAAATTCAAAATTGCATGAGAAAATAGAACAGATGATCATGATAACTTGGTCAAACATTATTCTAAATTAGAAGTTGAACATCTTGCTTTGCAATTAAAACATCAACATCTCAAAGAAAATGTTAAAACCTCAAATATCAAGACATCCTCCGATGCTCCCGAGTTTGATGCGCTTTTGAAATTAGCAAACGTGATGAACAAATTCGAGCTCATTATAACACGATCAAAAGATTGAAAGCCCAAATTTCACAACCGAAAGGTGAAAAGAAGGATGTGATCGTTCCCATATGCTCCACCTTTAGATTCTCGAATTTCCAACTTCAAAACATAATTGATAACTTGCAAAAGGAAAATGATTGTTTTAAAGTCGAAATTTCAAAGGTTAATGATCAAAACAAAGAGTTATGTGATTCATTTAAAGTTAATCATGATAAACAAATTGAAAAGATAACTTCTTTACTTAACGATATTGAGAATCAAGCGTGAGGTGAAAGGAAAGTTGCCAATCCCCAATTGCAAATACTGCTCCTAAGGTTTCGCCAGGATAAATATGCTATCGATATGTTATATATTCCCCGCCCATTAGGAATAATGAACTTGCACATAAAGCATATCTCTCATACCTTAAGGTAAGTTTGAAGAGTCTCCGTGAGATTGTTGAAGATGAAAGATAAGAAAACCTTTGATAGTACTATAGCCTATGCCCGCATGGATGCCAAACGATCTCGTGAACTCTTAGAGTATGTAATTGTCACAAGTCCAAAATCTAGCAATAGGCGAGATAGAATAGTTGTGCCTTGTTCTATGCCTAAAGCCAAGCATGCGACCCTTGATATGCCTTGTTCCATGTCTAAATTCAAGCAAGCAACCCGTGATGTGCCTCCTAGAATTTCGTGATCCCAAGACTTCTAGACCAGAATGCGAAAGTAGTGAAGCCATGTAATGTTCCCATCGTTACATCTACAGATGTTAAGATTGACACTAAAGTTTATGGTCCGCACTTATTTGGACTAAAATGCGCGAATATATGAAGAAAATGGCCAAAGTCAAAATCGAGACACTCACAAATGATGAAAATAGAAGGAGACGCGCCGGTGCTAATCATGCACCGTCCGAGGATTTTGTGACGGCTCGTAACCCAAACTCATATTTTCAAGTGACGACGCCCGCTTGTAAAAGAGTAGGCCGCCGCTACTCGACGGCCTAGATGCAATCCGACGACGCCGAAGTCGAAGAGGACGGCGCCACGGACATAAGGTGACGCCGTCGCAAGGTTAACGTGGCCAAGACGAAACCCTAATGACGCGCCATTTAAACATAAGGTGACGCCGTCGATATGTAATCTTATATATAGAATCCGAATTTTCGCTTTTAGAGAGTCTTTTGGAGTGAAAACCTAAAACCGAACCTAAGGTGTCTTGTACAAGATTTTAGGGTTTTAAACCCTATCTTACATCAAGATAAGTATTTACTTCATTAATTCAATTATGTCTTTGATTATTTGTGTGTATGCTTGCATGTTCTCTATGTCCGACTAATTTATTTGTGTGTTTGCTTAGGAAGTATGAAACTTAATTATTGAATATTGATTGGTTGTTTCTTATCTTAGTTGATTAATGATCTAGTAATGCGATAGGTCATTCGTTGTGTACTTAATGCTTGATTCATCTTTGTGAACCTTAGAATATAATTACCTGAGTAGTTGTAAGCTAAACCATCCAAAGAGTGCCTTAGAGTAAGAGTTTATTATCCCTAGTGGGTTTTGTAGACGAGACCCTTTGGTAAGTTCAAAGAGTTAGGGAGAAACGATACCCTACAACTTTAGACACACAACGCAACTAAGAATAAGGACGTGACAACTCAACCATCAATAGGAGATAATTAAGGAGTAGTACAACCTAAGTAAACACATCTTTAAACTATCATACGAGCACACATTAATTAGACATAGACTCCCACAACCTTAGTTTAGATAATTAGATAATAGTAGAGTAATCGTAGAAATACCAACCCCCCAATCCAATACCCGAGATTCGTACTTTCCATTTCATAAAATATAAAATACAAAAATAATCTTCCTCAACCTTAACCTTAGCGTAGTAACTTCTTACTAGCATTCCTATTCCCTAGAGAACGATATCAATACCCGTGGCTTACCCTAATTACTACACTACAACGATTAGGTTCACCGCCTAGGGTGTTATAAAACTTGCTCAAGAAAAGGAAGTTTCCTTGACCCCGAACGACGCGTGTAGCGTTATCAAGTTTTTGGCGCCACGGGAATAGAATAGCTAGTTAGTATTCCACTCGCTTAGGTTCTTTGCTTGATTCCTATCAAGTAAATTTTTCTCATTTTTAGCTTTCTCATAGTCTATCCCCTTCTTCGTGACCTTTGTTCATAACACCTATCACTTTTCATCATGGAAGGTGATAACCAACCACCACTCATCAACCCACCACCAAATGATCCGCCAAGAGCCCGTACTCTTGGTGAATACTGAGACCAAGCCACCTAGGCTATAGGAACACCATTGAGCTTCCCGACCAAGCCCAAACTACGGCCCCGCGATCCGACACCATCCGGTTGGTGCAAAACGGATGTGTGATTCCATGGACTTCGTTCAAGATCCAAATCAAGATCCGAGGGATTTCTCAAAATTGTCGATTCCATCGACCTTGATGCTACTACTCGGGAGACCACGCTACGCGCCTCTTCCAATTCTCTACGGGACCAAGCTAGTAATTGGCTTGAGCGACTTCCCACGGCCTATCTCAAGTTGGGATGATCTTACCTCTCGCTTCCTTGCTCAATTTTTCCCACCGGGAGAACCACTAAGCTTAGGAATGCATCTTGATGTTCCAACAACGCCAAGGTGAATCTCTACTAAGCATGGACTCGATTCAAGGACTTACTTCATAAAGTCCTCATCACGGCATTGATCTTTGGCTCCAAGTCCAAATCTTTTATGATCATGTCAACTTCCCCACTAAGCGATCCATTGACCAAGCGGCCGGTGGAAAACTTAGTGATCTCACCGCGGAAGAATCATGGGGTATAACAGAGGACCTCGCCTCTATGACAACGAAGTTGGGATGACCCCGTGAGTCGCCCAAAACCATTAAGGCAATCTCCTTGCCTCCTTCCGACCAGGATGATCGAACTCAAGATCAAGTTAAATTCCTAATGAGCTCCTACGAAAATCCTAAATCTTCACACCTTGTGAACAAAGTTTCTTCCTCGTGTGAGCCGTTTTGTGATCCTCATAACACGCGCACTAACACTCGATCCCGAACATGCTTCCGCTGACTACGCATCCTCACGTATTAATGGAACGGTAGGAAGATTCCCTACAATACCCGGACCTAGGAATTTCAATGAAACCCGAGAGGCATGGAAAGGCAAGCCCGACTTTCATCGGGGACAAACCAAAGAATTCACCTCCAATGATTTCTCATGGCCCCACCTAACGGTCCTAACCAACAAAACGTCAAGGATGTTGCAAAACCTAGTTGCATCCCAAAAACCCAAATGGCTAAGCTCTCGGACCGCTTTAACCATCAACAAGCCGAGATGGATAGGAAAATAGACAACCTTTGAAAGCCATAACTAATAGTGATAAGAAGGTTAGTGCTATCTCAACTCCCGAGCCTTCGTGTATAGAGATTAAGGATCCAAGCAAGCTAACTAAGCATGTCCAATTCGTCAATACCATCGCCTTAGTTGAACCTAATGAAACAAATGACTAAGAGGACTATACACTTGTGGATGATGAAACACCCGAGGAAGTAGATGAAGTAGACATTGACTATTTCAACAAATTTCCTACGGAAGAAGAACTATCTCGCCACCCTCACTTAGTGCATGACCTTCGTCACATGTATGTTAGAAAAGTCCTCGAATCAAGTTTGGGAACCCTTGGAATCTTAACATACCATGTTTCATAGGACACCTTTTGTGGCAAAAGCCTACATTGATCGCAAGTCCCCAATCAACATAATGACTAGCACCTACTACAATTGGATATTGAAGAAGCCTATTCCAACTAGGCAAGACCCCAATGATCCTAATGTTAGTTGCAATTTTCTCGGAAGAATTAAGGGATTGCCCGCTTATGTAGGTAGTTTCGCGCTTCCTACGGACTTCATAATTGTGGATGATATTAGCACCACCATAGACCCTAGCTTGTCCCATGTTATTCTAGGAAAACCTTTCATAGAAAGCACCGGATGACCTATGACCCCTCGTTAGAGTAGTGCGATTCAAGAATGAGACCGATGACATAGCTTACCAAATGCCGCTTAAGATTGAGAAGTTTTCATCACTCTAATGATGAAAAGGAACTTAAACCGCTCGGTCTATTATAGGAATGATGAGGATAGGGAAAAGGTGTTGATTATGTTATGGCTAAGATTTTCAATTCTATAAGGATTGCTTGAGTCTAGGACCGAATATAGGACCGATTGGGGAGAGGATGAACTCTTAGAAAAGTGCATTTTAGGGCACTTCTACAACATGGAATCCCCATTGAGACCGCCAAGAGGGCGGTAATGAGATAACGTAGGAGCACGACTATGAGTCTAGCTACAAGACTCTTTAATAAAGAAAAGCGCTTCGGGAGGCAACCCATGCTTAATTGTTTGCTTGTTAGTGTCATATATCTTTTATTAATTGTTTATCCTCATGTTTAAATTTGTAAAATGCTTTATTTTGTTTTTAACTTCGCCTTAATTGCATATAAAGGTATTTTACATAAAGGATAAGTGTAGGAGGATTACACACGCTTTCAAAAGAAACGTAAACATGAGAATAACAATTAACTAAAAGATATTTATGTTTGTTTGTTCGAGTCAAATGCTTGTATCGAGTCATAATGGATGTTTTGCGTAAATTTTTCCAGATTCTAAAGATGTAAATTTTCCGTAATTTTTCCGTAAAATCGCACCGCTTTTTGTCAGATAACTTGACTGTCAGATTGCAACGACGACGGCCAGAAGGAGTAAAACATCGTTTTTTTTTTCTCGCTCTAAGCTACTTATAAATTTTTGGAATTTTCCGTGTCTTAATTTTCTTAGAAATTTGTAAACATCCATTCCACAAGCATTATATCCTAGTTTAAATCGAGTCTTATATATATTATTACCGCCGATTTTACGAAGGTTTCGTTTGTTTTCTTCAAGTGTGCGTGTTTAGTTTGTCAAGAAGAAGTTACATAAGATTCGAATGAGCTTTTCACGCAATAATTCTTCTTAAAAAGGATTTAACCACCACTTTACACGGATCCTACCGAGCTAATCGTGGAGTACTAGTTTCTTTCGCTTTTGATTACCTTCTTTTATCATAACTTTGATACTTTCGGGAACATTGGGGACAATGTTCGGTTTAAGTGTAGGAGGAAAATAAACGGAACTTTGAAACTATGCTTATCCTTGACTATTTGCTTTGTCCAATTGTGATTGTGTAATAAACCATGAGGAAATGTCGGTTAGGTAATTTTGGCACCAAATTTAAATTTTTTATGACATATAGGAGTGGGCCATTAGTCTTAACAAAAGCGCCTCATGGATAGGAAGTTGCATGACTAGCACAAAACCCTTTACCACCCAAATTCCACCAAAATGCGAGGATCGCCTTAGATTAGTAGGAATTAAAGCATTCATCTTCAATGCTTAGAGTGTGAACCGTAGTATATTAGATTCTAGAACTTGTTTTGTGATGCATTCCGAGATCGCAAGTGAGGCTACACTTGTGTAGTTAGGAATAACTAAATGATAAGAGGCATTAGGATAACCCTTGTTTGATAACCGTAATATAATTACTTCTTCCATATCGGTTGAGTAATTCCCCACACCTTTGCATTGTACTCATCTTTAGTACACGATACCCCTAGTTAACCCCTCGAGCCTATCCTTTTCGCGGTTCTCGTGATGTTTCGTTTTTCCGAATATCAATGAAGAGCATTGTTTACACCCCACCCCAAATATACACCCAAATCGCCTTTAGCCTACCCCTTATGCACTCACTTTTAGTGCAAATGTTTGTTATCACCCTAAACCCTTAGTTCAATTATCTAGTTGCTTGCATAAGTTGCTAAGTCGAGTCATATCCTTTGTATACGCTTTGGGACGATTGGGATTCATGGAAAATTTAAAGTTTATGAAATGACGGAAGGAACGTTAAATTCAATATCCCTTTGTTTGCATAATAATGTACCCCAAGTGTTTTGATCTTTTCAAATCGGGTCAAATTAGTGTTAGAGTAATAAAACTCAAGTGTAGGGATGTGCCTATAAACCCTAGTATTTTGATGTTATCGTAGAGGATGGTAGAGTAAAAGTGTATGAAAAAAAATCAAAAAAAAGCAGAAAAGAAAAAAGAAAAAATATAGAGTGTAAAAAAAAAAAAAAAAAAAAAAAAAACATACGGGCTACCATCCTACATCTATCCTTTAAAGTTATGTTTGTTTATTTCGTTACACTAGAGTTTTAGAGTGTCGAGTCTTGGCTTAGCAATGCCATTCTTCATATGCATTTAACATAGAGATTTTTGACTTGCCACCACTAAATAGCCTATCCCATCAAACCCTTGTTTCCTACCGTAAGCCTAACATTAGAACCCTTTAAAAGACCTCTTTGATAGTCTTTCCTAGGTGCTTACGCCAAAGCGATGGAGGTTTGATCTATTCTCAAGCCTATGGTAATCTATGTACTAGACCGTTAATGAGTGTTTATCTTCCATTTCCTATTTGTTATATTTCATGTATACACCCGAGAGAGATGCGAGTATCCAAACACCCCATGTGAGGTGCTAGTATGTAATTCCGTGCTTGTTATGACTTTTATGGGCTTATATGTGTTGTGGACCGCTTTGAATTAATGCTTCATGACCCCTAACTTATAAATTAATTGGTAAAAGCACATTTGCTTGAGGACAAGCAAATAACAAGTGTAGGGATATTTGATAAGGTTTTAAAAGGTACCATTTTGAGGGTCGCTTAAGTCCTTATTTGATCACTTTTGTATCCGTTATTGCTTAATATCGCTCCTTTTCACTTTTAGGTCTCTTGAAGGCAAAATGCTGGAATGGCACTTATTTGGACTAAAAGGCGCGAATATATGAAGAAAATGGCCAAATTCAAAATCGAGACACTCACACCGATGAAAATAGAAGGCGATGGCGTCAAAAGCTAATTGTGACGCCGTCCGAGGATTTTTGTGACGGCTCGTAACCCAAAACTCAGATTTTCAAGCCGACGACGCCCGCTTGTAAAAGAGTAGGCCGTCGCTACTCGTGACGGCCTAGATGCAATCCGCACGACGCCGGTCAAGAGGACGGCGCCACGATATAAGGTGACGCCGCCGCAAGGTTAACGTGGCCAAGACGAAACCCTAATGACGGCGACACGACGGCATCACGAAACATAAGGTGACGCCGTCGCATATGTAATCTTATATATAGAATCCGAATTTTTCGCTTTTAGAGAGAGTCTTTGGAGTGAAAACCTAAAACCGAACCTAAGGTGTCTTGTACAAGATTTTAGGTTTTAAACCCTATCTTACATCAAGATAAGTATTTACTTCATTAATTCAATTATGTCTTTGATTATTTGTGTGTATGCTTGCATGTTCTCCATGTCCCGCTAATTTATTTGTGTGTTTTCTTAGGAAGTATGAAACTTAATTATTGAATATTGATTGGTTGTTTCTTATCTTAGTTGATTAATGATCTAGTAATGCGATAGGTCATTCGTTGTGTACTTAATGCTTGATTCATCTTTGTGAACCTTAGAATATAATTACCGAGTAGTTGTAAGCTAAACCATCCAAAGAGTGCCTTAGAGTAAGAGTTTATTATCCCTAGTGGGTTTTGTAGACGAGACCCTTTGGTAAGTTCAAAGAGTTAGGAGAAACGATACCCTACAACTTTAGACACACAACGCAACTAAGAATAAGGACGTGACAACTCAACCATCAATAGGAGATAATTAAGGAGTAGTACAACCTAAGTAAACACATCTTTAAACTATCATACGAGCACACATTAATTAGACATAGACTCCCACAACCTTAGTTTAGATAATTAGATAATAGTAGAGTAATCGGTAGAAATACCAACCCCCCAAATCCAATACCCGAGATTCGTACCTTTCCATTTCATAAAATATAAAAATACAAAAAATAATCTTCCTCAACCTTAACCTTAGCGTAGTAACTTCTTACTAGCATTCCTATTCCCCTAGAGAATGATATCAATACCCGTGGCTTACCCTAATTACTACACTACAACGATTAGGTTCACTGCCTAGGGTGTTATAAAACTTGCTCGAAGAAAAGGAAGTTTCCTTGACCCCGAACGACGCGTGTAGCGTTATCAGTTGTTCAAGTTATTCTCTTTCTCTCATGCCTTACGCATAACCGTCCTTAATATCGTGTGTGTGTGTGTTAGATCTTGTTCATTTGCCTTATCTCTTTCTATATTACTTGTATTTGTAAAACTAGTGACCTAACAGTGGTATCAATCGCCTACTAGTTGGGTGAACGTATTATTTGAAGTGACTTTTGGTCTCACGCATAACGTACGGTCCATTTCTTTGGTTAGCTTAAAAACGCATTTTTTACACTTTTTAATCCAAGATTCTTGTACTTTCAATGTTATAAGGTGTTAAACTAACGTTTTTTGGCAAAAAATTTTGGAACTTTATGCGTGGATCATTGTTTTGAACTCGTTTTTATTCGTGGGTGTAGTTCTACGCGCAGAATCGTTTTAGAAGGTTTGGTTCATCAAATTTCACATTCTTGTGTTATTTGGTGATCTTGAAGCTATTTCATCACACAAAACCGGTTTAGAAACATCTTTGAGCATAATCAAATTTACGAGTAAACCTACGCAGAGTGAAACCCTAAAACTACGCGTAAGTATTTCCTTGGTTTGATCTTCGTTTTCGTGGTTTACTCCGTGTTTTCTTGCTTGGATAAGCACGAAAATACGTCGACTTTGGATATCTTTTGCACCGTGAAGTGTAAAAGATCACTTGGGATAAAACCCTAAAATTACGATAAGCATAAGCTACGCCAGAAATCCCACGATAAGATTTTTCTTACGCCTAAGCCTAGTCTTACGCATAAGATAATCCTACGCCTAACTTTCACGCCTAACTTTTGTCTACGATAACTTTAGCGTCTTTTCCTTACTTACGCAGAAGCTAAATTCTACGCAGAACTTCCGATTGTTACGGCGTAACTTTGGTGATTTTACGCATAAGTGCTACTTGGCTATTGTGATTTCTACGCCTAAGGATACTTCTTCATCAAAGGTTCATTCGACTACAAAGATCCATTTTTACCAACACAAGTTTTCAACATGTCTCAACCACCATTGTAACAATTGCATTTTCGGAATTTACTATTCACCGTTACTATTCATTTTTACTATTCATCACCAAAATTTTTATTTCATATTCTTGTAAGTTAACCTATTTTAGTAATAATCCGATAATTTGACACTAATCGGGTCACTGCAAATTTCACTTAAACCGTGTTCGAGATTTACGTTTAGGTTTAAACGACCTTTAGGCATCCCGATATGTCCGAAAACATTAAAACAAGAGAAATATAAGTTTTCACCTTCCGTGACATTTTCATAAGTTTTGGAATTTTACGTTTTCAGCTTTATGCTTTATGCGATTTGCGCGTTTAGACCCGCTTCAGCTTTTTAGCGTTTAAGAAACCCAATAGAACTTATCACTCATTTAATATGCTTATATGGAGTATATTAACAAGTTTTAACATATTTACAAGTTTCATATTTTAGTATACCGGTTTTAAGTTTCGTGACTTTACGACTTACGGTTAGCGATTAACGGGACCAAAACTCACTCAGTAAACAAGATAATACCAAGCAACTCATATCTAGTCATCCTAGATAGGCCTTGAACGAAATTTAAGCCACATGGGCGTTTTATAAGTGATCACCATGATAAGGACATGAAACTTACATAGGAAGCTTATACATGTGTTGTTACTTAAGTCTTAAGTCTTAAACTTAAGACTTAAGTCTTAGAAATATCCTAGACCTTTAACCTCCTCATCTTACTATAAATAGCAAGATCATTCTCTTCCTTTTCTCATCACCATTAATGAGACACACTTAAATCACACAACCCTTCATCTTTGATTTCCAAGTTCCAAGTTACACATAAAAGTCAAGGCTTAGTTGTTCTCTACATGAATCTTAAGTTTATTTGGTGATTCCATGGTTGAATTAGGAGCTACACAAGGGTACTAGGGCTGGATTCATAAGGTTTTCACAAGGGTTATATCAAGGCTAGTAAAGTTTTGCAAGAATTGTATTGAAGGATTGGAAGCTAGGGTTTTGGTTGAAAGGGTTTAGAAATTAGTGTTCTTGTTCATGGTTCTAGTTAAATTTCATCACAAGGATTGTAAGCAAACTTTATGTTATCATTTGATTTCTGTAAATACTGGTATTTAATGTATGTAATATGTTTTATATGCTTATTATGGTCGATTGTGCTTGGATAAATGGACTAAACCACTAGAAATCGTCAAAAGGACTAGTATTGAAAATGTAAACCGGATGTCTGTTGTAAACGTAATTATTGGGTAAAATTGTGGACTAAAAACTTAGGTAATAACATAGGATTATAGATCTATGTCTTTTGGTCATTTTTCCGGTGGCTCGTGTCGTAACTCATCCCGGTGAATAAACTAGAGCCAAAACGGCTAAACGTGTCCAAATCGAGTAATGATTTCAAACGAGTAAAGCTCATAAAACTTGCATATAACCAACTGTTGGTTAAAGAATAAAAGTTGTAGCTAACACCCTACCTTGAACGTGGCCACCGGTCGTGCGTTAAATGGAGTTGTATAACTCGACTTATGACCAAAACCGTGAGACAGTTTCTTGTCTTGATTGAAATAACTAGTACATCTAAGGGTAAATTGGTAATTTCACATTAGTTAAATAATTTCGGGGCAGTAGGACCCACTAATCTGTTTAGTACATTTAATTACCTTTCCGAGGACATAAAACCGAGTCGTGATCAATTACGGTTTAGAAATAACGGGTAGATATAGACGGGAAAACTTAAATAAACGAAACGTAAACACTTATACGACTTCACAAATGTTAAGTATCCAAGCATAATTGATGTAATAACTATATAAGGCATGTTTATACATTCAATTCGTTGTTTTAGAACCTAAGACTCAACACATATTCTAGGTTGCGCGTAGAGGTTTCTCGGCTTATACATCGGTTCGTTATACATTGGATATCACATTTATTAAGGTGAGTCATAGCCCCTACTCTTTTAATGCTGGTTTTACAAACTCTTTGGGGGAGATAAATGCTCAAACACTGGCTTTATACTTTTACAAATACACAAAACACTATACTTGATTGCATTATACTTGATTGCATTATACTTGATAAGTCGATGGTAAGTCTCCCAATATAGACGGAGCAGTCCCCTCGTTCACATGATAAGACGATGATAAGTCTCCCCACGTACACGGATCAGTCCCCTCGTTCGACGATGATAAGTCTCCCAACATAAACGGAGCAGTCCAACTTGAAAGTCTCCCAATATAGACGTAGCAACACTAAGTGCAATAATGTGAAATATTATGTCCGATGTGTGCTTAACTATAAAATGTACTATATTTTAGAAGTGAGTTGTAAACACACAGTTGCAAGTTTTGTATGGGCGAACTTGGAACCGAGTGGATTTACAATGCCTTTTCTGTGTGAACATTCTTTAAAGGCTTTTCGACTTATTCAAAACAAACTCTATGAACTCACCAACCATTGTGTTGACACTTTAGCATGTTTATCTCGGTCAATAAGACGATAGTCGTTGCATGGAACATGTAGTCGCACGACATATTTTGAAGACTTATGCTTTGTCATTTACCATTCAAACATTTTGTAAACATTATATATTATACTTTGGGACCTCATTGTTTGTAACTATGATTTCATTGCTTAATGGTAACTTTTCAAAACGTCTCATTTAGAGGTCGTTTTCTATAACTTGTACTTTGTATTATGAAGTAGCACCCCAACGACACAATCTTCCGCTGCGATATTTTGGGGGTGTTACAACCATACTCTAACTATTTCCCTTACACTTATCCTCAACGACAACAACAACTAAGTCCACAACATCAACAATGGAATCAACAAAAAGCAATTTATCAACAACAATTTAATCAACAACATACTCCACAACTTGGAGCAATTCCTCCACCACAAATGGTTCAACCACCGCCAAGTCTTCAAGTTCAACCCTACACAAATGACTTCAATCAACATCCATCAAGGAACACTATGAAGGAACCCACTTGGTTTGCAAAGATGTGTGAAGCTTTAAGCTACCAACAATCAATTCATGAGGTTGGATCACTTGATAAACCTCCAATGCTCACTCCAGAAACTACGATCAATGGGTGATAAGGTTCTTTAGGTTTTGTGATATGAAGAAGCCACATGGAAAGTTCTTAAAGATGGTTATCTTGAAGGTCCATTAGAGATGCCTCTCGTCATTGTACCCGAGATCCAAATGCCATTCCACCAAGAGACGAACAAACGAACATTGCTATCACATGGACTTGAATCCACAAGAACTTCTACACTATGAAGCGTATGAACTTGCAATGGAATATATCCTCTTAGGATTACCAAACCCAATTCTTCGTAGTGTTGATGCTCAAAAGACCGCACGTAAAATGTGGGATCATATTCGCCTTCTTATGGAAGGATCGGTACTCAATCGAGGATTTGGAATCCAAAATTTACTTGTTTTATGAACACTTCATGATTGAACACGAGAGACACTAGAGTCCTATCATCATCGTTTTTTCGACATCATCAATGATTTGATAAACACAACATCATCATGCCAAGAATTGCGGTGAATACTAAGTTCCCGAGTAGTCTTGGTCCCGAATGGGAGAAGTATGTCATTTTTCTCCGCTGCGAAGAATATGCATCATTCTACATATGGATTGTTGTACGATTACTTGAAGCCTCTTGAAAAGGAAGTTGATCGGGAAAGGATTCTCCGTGCTCAAATTGCTCAACCTACACATCCGAAAATCAACAACTTGCTTTATATGCTCAACAAAGTTATCCTCCTCAACAAGCAACTCAATCAATCGCCTCGGCCACACCAAACGATCAATCACAAAGAACCTCAACAAAATCAATTGGTTCCTTACAACAACAACAATGATCAAGCACTTCATAGTCAAACTAATGAGGAATCCGATCCGTTCAAGCATTGCAAGGATTTGTTATGATTGCTAATGCTTTTAGCCGTTATACCAAAAATCCAACAATCGATTCGTTCCTCATCCAATACACGAAATCAGTCATTGTGAACAATGGACGAGTTGAAGTTCGAATCGTGGTTATGGTCGTCAAATGGGAGGTGGTCAAGGGTTTAATGCTATGGGTAGGAATAACAATGAGCTCGGTGGTGGAACAGGAAATGCTCGTAATGGGTTGAATGGTCTTCGATGCTACAACCGCAATGAGAAGGACACTGCTAATGCATGCCCAAAGCTAAGGACTAGGGGCGTGCTTATTTCAAAGAGGCTCTTCTTTGGCTCTTAAGGATGAAGTCGTGGATCTCTCACAAACAAAGAATGAGCTTTATGGCGATGCGCACTCGATGATGATATGGAGGACTTGCAGGCCAATGCAATTATTATGTTGATGGCTAATATGCAAGAGTTACACATGAGTGAAACAGGCCCAGAGGACATCGATGGCTTGTCTCTGTGCACGAACAAACCATCATCATATCGAACTAATATCTCCGCCAATATCTCGAATCCAAGACGGCTCAGACTGCTCAAAATGAGTCATCTACATCTCATTTCGACTATTTTCAAATAAACCCAGTAGTTACATTTGACGATCAAGATGACCTTATGGTTTCCTTCTATAATCAAATTGACTCCGTGGTTGTACTTGAGGATCTAAATAATGATCATGTTGTGACTCACGTTGAACAAGCCGAATATTGCCTCCTCCAGATTTTGCTCGCTTAATTCAAGACCATCAAATCAAAATGGAGGAATGTTATGCATTAAATAAGGAATTAAAAGCAAAATGCATCGTTAACCAAGGATTTTGAATGCTTACAAATGCAACTCAACTTTTCAAAACTCAAGAAAATCGTGAAAAGGTTTTGAAGCGCTTTTGCTAAATCTCATCAAACGAAAAATATTTAGAGAGCAGATCGTGATCTAGCCGTCAAGAACGCTTTGTCATTCGAAATAGAACAATCGAAACATGAACATAAAAAGCAAATTAACGCCTCACCTTGGAAAATCAAAAGCTAAAATGAGTTGTTAACTTGTCAAAAACAGTTCTCCGCATACAAAGAGCATTCAACGAATCGGGTAGATGACCTTCTTGAAGAAATTATCGGCTTGCAAAAAAATCAAAGAGTTTAAAGCTGTTGTTTACAAACATGGTGAATCAAGAATACTATTGAAACGTTTACGTTAAAACCCAATCCAAAAGGATATGGACCAAATCTAGGCGATTATAAACCAAAGCTTTCACTAAAAACATTCAAACCAAACTCAAGTTTCCAGGCGTAATATAAAATTAATGATATCATATGAGTGTTGTTGAATATCATCGTCAAGAGGAATTAGATGCGTAAGACGAGAGTCGATCAAAATTAAAACTGTTGTTTACAACAAACCTTTTAATTATTCAAACCGGTCACTTCGTCACACCAACGGATTCTTCTAACACACCAAGGGTTATCATCAAAACACCGAGTCTTCTAATGTTAATCCCCAACCAGATTATGCACAAACTTATGGTCCTTTACCTTCCATCGTGAAGTAAACTTAAAACCGAAAATCGAAAAATTCTTCGATATTTTGACATTTTCACTACCGAGCTCAAAATTTTACAACATGAGATAGAATATCGCTCGAAATCAAAATTGATCATTTTCAATCGCCTCGGCGCGAGAACAAAGAGACATTTTTCAAAAAATCTTTACCTAACGTTAAAATTTGAAAAGTTGTGCATTAGCTTGGGAAAAGGATTTTCATAAGGAACTTGGAGTAATGAAGGTCCTTTTCGAGAAAACCAAACATCTATTTCTAATACCAAACGTAAAAAGAAACGTTGAGAAAAGATGTTGATCGACTCTTGGAAGATGTTATCCGGCCGATATCCATAATGTTGTGTTATTCTATTCTTTGCCACATGCATCGATTATATCTCTGCGATAATGTTGACTCTGTGGTAATCTGTTGAGAATCTCGATAATGTGCTTGGATCGAGTCTTTAAAAGTCGAAAATAAACGACATTTAACGAACTTTACAATGCAAAACGTCGTCTTCATTGGTGTGAAAAGATATTCACAATCATCAACTTAGTTTTCAAAAGAAAATCGCTCGCTTGCAAACAAAATCTTTTGATCCTAAATTTGAGCAACTGGATGATCAAAACGTGTCTTTGAAAGGTCAAATCTCAAAATATGAACAAGAGCTTGTAAAGTTAAACAGAATATGGTGTCATATTTGATTTAATCAATAAGACTCGTCATGAAGCATCAAACGAACTTGATCACTATCTTGCTCACACTAGAGAAGTCATGAATTTTGGCGGTAATATTCGGTCCGAAAATCAAGATTTGATTCACACTATCTCTAAGCTAAGAGAAATGTTAGGAAAGTATGAACAACTCCGCCAACCATCATTAAGAGATTAGCACCAAGAACACTCAAGAATCGTGAACCTAGAATCCCTACCGCCAACTCACAAGTTGCTAACGTGCTTCCTCTCTTGAAACAGAATAGTTGCGTCTTTTCCAAACGTCCGCACTTCACAGCCTAGAGCACTCAATCAAGAATAGGAAGTTGCGACCAAGAAAAGATCAATAAGGAATGCTAAAGTAGAAGAACACCCTAGGACTATGAATAAGACTCACGTTGCTTCCACTATAGATATTGCGTCCGCAAATGTAAGAGAAATAGTGATGTAACGAATGCTAAACCGTTAAGTACTTTTGATATTCAAATCGATGCACCTTGTGTTATTTGTCGTAAAAGTATGAATTCTGATTGTCATGACATATGTGTTGCTAAAGCTATAATCTCTCGTTTATGGAATCCTAAGACTCGGAATACCTCTAGGCCCACTAATCATTCTAAGTCTGTGCTTGGTAGACCGCCTTCTTTAGATTCTAAGGCAAGCATTGTTGTCCTTGTAGCCCCAGTTTCACCTCCTAAGAATGTAGTACCACCTAGTGCATTCACTAAGACTAATGCAAAGAGTAGTTATAGATGGCAGAAATGGATATATAACACACTAGGATTTAAATGGATACCTAAAATCATTAATGTGTGTATGTCTCCTATCACTGCTTCGGAACCCTCTAACATTTCGGGTTCCACATCTACTTCTATTCCATCCGTGTCGCCCGTGTGTAATGCGTGTGATACATATCATTCTGGATTGTTGATAGCGGATGTTCCCGACACACGACAGCAACCTTAAAGCTGTTATCAAACTTTATTGCAAAGTTCATTGGCACCGCGTGTTCGGGAATGATCACTGCAGCTATCATGGGCTACGAAGATTATGTCAATGGGAACATCAAAATCTCTGTGGTTTACTATGTGGAAGGCCTCGGTCATAACTGCTTTTGAGAGGTCGGCTTTGTGATGGAGATTTGGAGGTTGCTTTCCGGAGAAAACTTGTTTCATTCGTGATCTACAAGGAAATGACCTTATGTCCGCTCGCGTAATTCTAGTCTCTACACTATCTCTATGCAAGACATGGTTGCTTCATCTCCCATCCGCTACTTTCAAAGGCAACATCAACAAAATCGCTATGGCACCGCTGCCTTTCACATCTAAACTTTCAAACCATCACCAACCTTGCTCGACACAAACTAGTCAAGGTCTCCCACGATTCCGATATTCAAAAG
>CM040241.1:223084813-223176268 GCA_022545495.1 Chrysanthemum lavandulifolium
CTTTATGATGGTAATGAAATCCTTAAGCCTAGGCGTAAACCTAGTTGCGTTGAGTGCACCGAGGAAGATAAGAAATGATGAAGTCACTAGGGAGAAAATGAATAAGAAGTTAGAAGATCCCGAGTGTAAAAAGAATAACATAACAATCAAACCCCATAATTACACTAAAGAAAATTGGATCTCCTTGAACAAGTTTAAGCCTCGACTTATTAACCCCGAACAAGTGTTCGGAAAAGGATATGGAAATGCAAAAGTCGAAAATCTTGTTGAAAAGAATCCCCTTGTAGAAATCGCTTAAAGCAACCTGTGTATCCTCCTAATACACCAATGCACTTAGTTCCTAGATCTATTGCCACTAAAAGCAAGACCTTAACCAATAATATGTTATCTTTCAACTATTTGTTGATTTTGAGAAAACTTGTAAGAAAAGGATCACACCCATCGGTATAATCAAGGGAAAGGGGTTTGAGCAAACTAAAGAATGCTATTTAACCGAGGTCATGCCTTTCTTTAAACAACTAAAAGATCAATTTGAGAGTCTTAAAAGGGACGATTCGATATTAAAGAAATGGAAAAGGAATTTGATGCAATGATTGTCGAGGTTAGTGACTATGAGAGAATTAAAATATAGTGAGATTGAAAGGAAGAAATTGCATACATCGAATGAGAATCGATTTCAATGTATTGCTCAAGATGTGTTTTCATCGCTACAAATTGTTCCATTAATGCTTCTCAATTTCATGAATTATCTGTTGTTCGAAAGTCTCCCATGGTCGTGTCATTGAGCTTGAAACAACAAATTCAAAATTGCATGAGAAAATAGAACAGATGATCATGATAACTTGGTCAAACATTATTCTAAATTAGAAGTTGAACATCTTGCTTTGCAATTAAAACATCAACATCTCAAAGAAAATGTTAAAACCTCAAATATCAAGACATCCTCCGATGCTCCCGAGTTTGATGCGCTTTTGAAATTAGCAAACGTGATGAACAAATTCGAGCTCATTATAACACGATCAAAAGATTGAAAGCCCAAATTTCACAACCGAAAGGTGAAAAGAAGGATGTGTTGGTTCCCATATGCCTCCACCTTTAGATTCTCGAATTTCCAACTTCAAAACATAATTGATAACTTGCAAAAGGAAAATGATTGTTTTAAAGTCGAAATTTCAAAGGTTAATGATCAAAACAAAGAGTTATGTGATTCATTTAAAGTTAATCATGATAAACAAATTGAAAAGATAACTTCTTTACTTAACGATATTGAGAATCAAGCGTGAGGTGAAAGGAAAGTTGCCAATCCCCAATTGCAAATACTGCTCCTAAGGTTTCGCCAGGATAAATATGCTATCGATATGTTATATATTCCCCGCCCATTAGGAATAATGAACTTGCACATAAAGCATATCTCTCATACCTTAAGGTAAGTTTGAAGAGTCTCCGTGAGATTGTTGAAGATGAAAGATAAGAAAACCTTTGATAGTACTATAGCCTATCCCGCATGGATGCCAAACGATCTCGTGAACTCTTAGAGTATGTAATTGTCACAAGTCCAAAATCTAGCAATAGGCGAGATAGAATAGTTGTGCCTTGTTCTATGCCTAAAGCCAAGCATGTGACCCTTGATATGCCTTGTTCCATGTCTAAATTCAAGCAAGCAACCCGTGATGTGCCTCCTAGAATTTCGTGATCCCAGACTTCTAGACCAGAATGCGAAAGTAGTGAAGCCATGTAATGTTCCCATCGTTACATCTACAGATGTTAAGATTGACACTAAAGTTTATGGTCCGCACTTATTTGGACTAAAATGCGCGAATATATGAAGAAAATGGCCAAAGTCAAAATCGAGACACTCACAATGATGAAAATAGAAGGAGACGGCGTCGGTGCTAATTGCGGCCGTCCGAGGATTTTGTGACGGCTCGTAACCCAAACTCATATTTTCAAGTGACGACGCCCGGTTGTAAAAGAGTAGGCCGCCGCTACTCGCACGGCCTAGATGCAATCCGCACGACGCCGAAGTGAAGAGGACGGCGTCACGGACATAAGGTGACGCGTCGCAAGGTTAACGTGGCCAAGACGAAACCCTAATGACGGCCACTAAACATAAGGTGACGCGCCGATATGTAATCTTATATATAGAATCCGAATTTTCGCTTTTAGAGAGTCTTTTGAGTGAAAACCTAAAACCGAACCTAAGGTGTCTTGTACAAGATTTTAGGGTTTTAAACCCTATCTTACATCAAGATAAGTATTTACTTCATTAATTCAATTATGTCTTTGATTATTTGTGTGTATGCTTGCATGTTCTCTATGTCCGACTAATTTATTTGTGTGTTTGCTTAGGAAGTATGAAACTTAATTATTGAATATTGATTGGTTGTTTCTTATCTTAGTTGATTAATGATCTAGTAATGCGATAGGTCATTCGTTGTGTACTTAATGCTTGATTCATCTTTGTGAACCTTAGAATATAATTACCGAGTAGTTGTAAGCTAAACCATCCAAAGAGTGCCTTAGAGTAAGAGTTTATTATCCTAGTGGGTTTTGTAGACGAGACCCTTTGGTAAGTTCAAAGAGTTAGGGAGAAACGATACCCTACAACTTTAGACACACAACGCAACTAAGAATAAGGACGTGACAACTCAACCATCAATAGGAGATAATTAAGGAGTAGTACAACCTAAGTAAACACATCTTTAAACTATCATACGAGCACACATTAATTAGACATAGACTCCCACAACCTTAGTTTAGATAATTAGATAATAGTAGAGTAATCGTAGAAATACCAACCCCCCAATCCAATACCCGAGATTCGTACCTTTCCATTTCATAAAATATAAAATACAAAAATAATCTTCCTCAACCTTAACCTTAGCGTAGTAACTTCTTACTAGCATTCCTATTCCCTAGAGAACGATATCAATACCCGTGGCTTACCCTAATTACTACACTACAACGATTAGGTTCACCGCCTAGGGTGTTATAAAACTTGCTCAAGAAAAGGAAGTTTCCTTGACCCCGAACGACGTGTAGCGTTATCAAGTTTTGGGCGCCACGGGAATAGAATAGCTAGTTAGTATTCCACTCGCTTAGGTTCTTTGCTTGATTCCTATCAAGTAAATTTTCTCATTTTTAGCTTTCTCATAGTCTATCCCCTTCTTCGTGACCTTTGTTCATAACACCTATCACTTTTCATCATGGAAGGTGATAACCAACCACCACTCATCAACCCACCACCAAATGATCCGCCAAGAGCCCGTACTCTTGGTGAATACTCGAGACCAAGCCACCTAGGCTATAGGAACACCATTGAGCTTCCCGACCAAGCCCAAACTACGTACCAGCGATCCGACACCATCCGGTTGGTGCAAAACGGATGTGATTCCATGGACTTCGTTCAAGATCCAAATCAAGATCCGAGGATTTCTCAAAATTGTCGATTCCATCGACCTTGATGCTACTACTCGGGAGACCACGCTACGTCTCTTCCAATTTCTCTACGGGACCAAGCTAGTAATTGGCTTGAGCGACTTCCACCGGCCTATCTCAAGTTGGGATGATCTTACCTCTCGCTTCCTTGCTCAATTTTTCCCACGGGAGAACCACTAAGCTTAGGAATGCATCTTGATGTTCCAACAACGTCAAGGTGAATCTCTCTGAAGCATGGACTCGATTCAAGGACTTACTTCATAAAGTCCTCATCACGGCATTGATCTTTGGCTCCAAGTCCAAATCTTTTATGATCATGTCAACTTCCCCACTAAGCGATCCATTGACCAAGCGGCGGTGGAAAACTTAGTGATCTCACCGCGGAAGAATCATGGGGTATAATAGAGGACCTCGCCTCTATGACAACGAAGTTGGGATGACCCCGTGAGTCGCCCAAAACCATTAAGGCAATCTCCTTGCCTCCTTCCGACCGTAGGATGATCGAACTGAAGATCAAGTTAAATTCCTAATGAGCTCCTACGAAAATCCTAAATCTTCACACCTTGTGAACAAAGTTTCTTCCTCGTGTGAGCCGTTTTGTGATCCTCATAACACGCGCACTAACACTCGATCCCGAACATGCTTCCGCTGACTACGCATCCTCACGTATTAATGGAACGGTAGGAAGATTCCTACAATACCCGGACCTAGGAATTTCAATGAAACCCGAGAGGCATGGAAAGGCAAGCCCGACTTCACGGGGACAAACCAAAGAATTCACCTCCAATGATTTCTCATGGCCCCACCTAACGGTCCTAACCAACAAAACGTCAAGGATGTTGCAAAACCTAGTTGCATCCCAAAACCCAAATGGCTAAGCTTCTCGGACCGCTTTAACCATCAACAAGCCGAGATGGATAGGAAAATAGACAACCTTTGAAAGCCATAACTAATAGTGATAAGAAGGTTAGTGCTATCTCAACTCCCGAGCCTTGTGTATAGAGATTAAGGATCCAAGCAAGCTAACTAAGCATGTCCAATTCGTCAATACCATCGCCTTAGTTGAACCTAATGAAACAAATGACGAAGAGGACTATACACTTGTGGATGATGAAACACCCGAGGAAGTAGATGAAGTAGACATTGACTATTTCAACAAATTTCCTACGGAAGAAGAACTATCTCGCCACCCTCACTTAGTGCATGACCTTCGTCACATGTATGTTAGAAAAGTCCTCGAATCAAGTTTGGGAACCCTTGGAATCTTAACATACCATGTTTCATAGGACACCTTTTGTGGCAAAGCCTACATTGATCGCAAGTCCCCAATCAACATAATGACTAGCACCTACTACAATTGGATATTGAAGAAGCCTATTCCAACTAGGCAAGACCCCAATGATCCTAATGTTAGTTGCAATTTTCTCGGAAGAATTAAGGGATTGCCCGCTTATGTAGGTAGTTTCGCGCTTCCTACGGACTTCATAATTGTGGATGATATTAGCACGACCATAGACCCTAGCTTGTCCCATGTTATTCTAGGAAAACCTTTCATAGAAAGCACCGGATGACCTATGACCCCTCGTTAGAGTAGTGCGATTCAAGAATGAGACCGATGACATAGCTTACCAAATGCCGCTTAAGATTGAGAAGTTTTCATCACTCTAATGATGAAAAGGAACTTAAACTGCTCGGTCTATTATAGGAATGATGAGGATAGGGAAAAAGGTGTTGATTATGTTATGGCTAAGATTTTCGAATTCTATAAGGATTGCTTGAGTCTAGGACCGGAATATAGGACCGATTGGGGAGAGGATGAACTCTTAGAAAAGTGCATTTTAGGGCACTTCTACAACATGGAATCCCCCATTAGAGACCGTCAAGAGGGCGGTAATGAGATAACGTAGGAGCACGACTATGAGTCTAGCTACAAGACTCTTTAATAAAGAAAAGCGCTTCGTGGGAGGCAACCCATGCTTAATTGTTTGCTTGTTAGTGTCATATATCTTTTATTAATTGTTTATCCTCATGTTTAAATTTGTAAAAATGCTTTATTTTGTTTTTAACTTCGTCTTAATTGCATATAAAGGTATTTTACATAAAGGATAAGTGTAGGAGGATTACACACGCTTTCAAAAGAAACGTAAACATGAGAATAACAATTAACTAAAAGATATTTATGTTTGTTTGTTCGAGTCAAATGCTTGTATCGAGTCATAATGGATGTTTTGCGTAAATTTTTCCAGATTCTAAAGATGTAAATTTTCCGTAATTTTTCCGTAAAATCGCACCGCTTTTTGTCGGGATAACTTTGACGCGTCAGATTGCAACCGACGGCGTCAGAAGGAGTAAAACATCGTTTATTTTTTCTCGTTCTCTAAGCTACTTATAAATTTTTGGAATTTTCCGTGTCTTAATTTTCTTAGAAATTCAGTAAACATCCATTCCACAAGCATTATATCCTAGTTTAAATCGAGTCTTATATATATTATTACCACCGATTTTACGAAGGTTTCGTTTGTTTTCTTCAAGTGTGCGTGTTTAGTTTGTCAAGAAGAAGTTACATAAGATTCGAATGAGCTTTTCACGCAATAATTCTTCTTAAAAAGGATTTAACCACCACTTTACACGGATCCTACCGAGCTAATCTGGGAGTACTAGTTTCTTTCGCTTTTGATTACCTTCTTTTATCATAACTTTGATACTTTCGGGAACATTGGGGACAATGTTCGGTTTAAATGTAGGGAGGAAAATAAACGGAACTTTGAAACTATGCTTATCCTTGACTATTTGCTTTGTCCAATTGTGATCGTGTAATAAACCATGAGGAAATGTCGGTTAGGTAATTTTGGCACCAAATTTAAATTTTTTATGACATATAGGAGTGGGCCATTAGTCTTAACAAAAGCGCCTCATGGATAGGAAGTTGCATGACTAGCACAAAACCCTTTACCACCCAAATTCCACCAAAATGTGAGGATCGCCTTAGATTAGTAGGAATTAAAGCATTCATCTTCAATGCTTAGAGTGTGAACCGTAGTATATTAGATTCTAGAACTTGTTTTGTGATGCATTCGAGATCGCAAGTGAGGCTACACTTGTGTAGTTAGGAATAACTAAATGATAAGAGGCATTAGGATAACCCTTGTTTGATACCGTAATATAATTACTTCTTCCATATCGGTTGAGTAATTCCCCACACCTTTGCATTGTACTCATCTTTAGTACACGATACCCCTAGTTAACCCCTCGAGCCTATCCTTTTCGCGGTTCTCGTGATGTTTCGGTTTTCCGAATATCAATGAAGAGCATTGTTTACACCCCACCCCAAATATACACCCAAATCGCCTTAGCCTACCCCTTATGCACTCACTTTTAGTGCAAATGTTTGTTATCACCCTAAACCCTTAGTTCAATTATCTAGTTGCTTGCATAAGTTGCTAAGTCGAGTCATATCCTTTGTATACGTTTTGGGACGATTGGGATTCATGGAAAATTTAAAGTTTATGAAATGACGGAAGGAACGTTAAATTCAATATCCCTTTGTTTGCATAATAATGTACCCCAAGTGTTTTGATCTTTTCAAATCGGGTCAAATTAGTGTTAGAGTAATAAAACTCAAGTGTAGGGATGTGCCTATAAACCCTAGTATTTTGATGTTATCGTAGAGGATGGTAGAGTAAAAGTGTATGAAAAAAAATCGAAAAAAAAACAGAAAAGAAAAAAAGAAAAAATATAGAGTGTAAAAAAAAAAAAAAAAAAAAAAAAAAAACATATACTGCTACCATCCTACATCTATCCTTTAAAGTTATGTTTGTTTATTTCACACAGAGTTTTAGAGTGTCGAGTCTTGGCTTAGCAATGCCATTCTTCATATGCATTTAACATAGAGATTTTTGACTTGCCACCACTAAATAGCCTATCCCATCAAACCCTTGTTTCCTACCGTAAGCCTAACATTAGAACCCTTTAAAAGACCTCTTTGATAGTCTTTCCTAGGTGCTTACGCCAAAGCGATGGAGGTTTGATCTATTCTCAAGCCTATGGTAATCTATGTACTAGGACCGTTAATGAGTGTTTATCTTCCATTTCCTATTTGTTATATTTCATGTATACACCCGAGAGAGATGTGAGTATCCAAACACCCCATGTGAGGTGCTAGTATGTAATTCCGTGCTTGTTATGACTTTTATGGGCTTATATGTGTTGTGGACCGCTTTGAATTAATGCTTCATGACCCCTAACTTATAAATTAATTGGCTAAAAGCACATTTGCTTGAGGACAAGCAAATAACAAGTGTAGGGATATTTGATAAGGTTTTAAAAGGTACCATTTTGAGGGTCGTTTAAGTCCTTATTTGATCACTTTTGTATCCGTTATTGCTTAATATCGTTCCTTTTCACTTTTAGGTCTCTTGAAGGCAAAATGCTGGAATGGCACTTATTTGGACTAAAAGGCGCGAATATATGAAGAAAATGGCCAAATTCAAAATCGAGACACTCACACCGATGAAAATAGAAGGCGATGGCGTCCAAAAAGCATTGTGACGCCGTCCGAGGATTTTTGTGATTCGTAACCCAAAACTCAGATTTTCAAGTGACGACGTCCGCTTGTAAAAGAGTAGGCCGTCGCTACTCGTGACGGCCTAGATGCAATCCGCACGACGCCGAAGTCAAGAGGACGCGTCACGTACATAAGGTGACGCCGCCGCAAGGTTAACGTGGCCAAGACGAAACCCTAATGACGGCGACACGACGGCATCACGAAACATAAGGTGGCGCCGTCGCATATGTAATCTTATATATAGAATCCGAATTTTTCGGTTTTAGAGAGAGTCTTTTGGGTGAAAACCTAAAACCGAACCTAAGGTGTCTTGTACAAGATTTTAGGTTTTAAACCCTATCTTACATCAAGATAAGTATTTACTTCATTAATTCAATTATGTCTTTGATTATTTGTGTGTATGCTTGCATGTTCTCCATGTCCGGCTAATTTATTTGTGTGTTTTCTTAGGAAGTATGAAACTTAATTATTGAATATTGATTGGTTGTTTCTTATCTTAGTTGATTAATGATCTAGTAATGCGATAGGTCATTCGTTGTGTACTTAATGCTTGATTCATCTTTGTGAACCTTAGAATATAATTACGAGTAGTTGTAAGCTAAACCATCCAAAGAGTGCCTTAGAGTAAGAGTTTATTATCCCTAGTGGGTTTTGTAGACGAGACCCTTTGGTAAGTTCAAAGAGTTAGGAGAAACGATACCCTACAACTTTAGACACACAACGCAACTAAGAATAAGGACGTGACAACTCAACCATCAATAGGAGATAATTAAGGAGTAGTACAACCTAAGTAAACACATCTTTAAACTATCATACGAGCACACATTAATTAGACATAGACTCCCACAACCTTAGTTTAGATAATTAGATAATAGTAGAGTAATCGGTAGAAATACCAACCCCCAATCCAATACCCGAGATTCGTACCTTTCCATTTCATAAAATATAAAAATACAAAAATAATCTTCCTCAACCTTAACCTTAGCGTAGTAACTTCTTACTAGCATTCCTATTCCCTAGAGAATGATATCAATACCCGTGGCTTACCCTAATTACTACACTACAACGATTAGGTTCAACGCCTAGGGTGTTATAAAACTTGCTCAAGAAAAGGAAGTTTCTTGACCCCAACGACGCGTGTAGCGTTATCGATTGTTCAAGTTATTCTCTTCTCTCATGCCTTACGACAACCGTCCTTAATATCGTGTGTGTGTGTTAGATCTTGTTCATTTGCCTTATCTCTTTCTATATTACTTGTATTTGTAAAACTAGTGACCTAACAATGGTATCAATCGCCTACTAGTTGGGTGAACGATTATTTGAAGTGACTTTTGGTCTCACGATAACGCACGGTCCATTTCTTTGGTTAGCTTAAAACGCATTTTTACACTTTTAATCCAAGATTCTTGTACTTTCAATGTTATAAGGTGTTAAACTAACGTTTTTGGCAAAAATTTTGGAACTTTATCGTGGATCATTGTTTTGAACTCGTTTTTATTCGTGGGTGTAGTTCTACGCAGAATCTGTTTTAGAAGGTTTGGTTCATCAAATTTCACATTCTTGTGTTATTTGGTGATCTTGAAGCTATTTCATCACACAAAACCGGTTTAGAAACATCTTTGAGCATAATCAAATTTACGAGTAAACCTACGCAGTAGTGAAACCCTAAAACTACGCGTAAGTATTTCCTTGGTTTGATCTTCGTTTTCGTGGTTTACCCGTGTTTTCTTGCTTGGATAAGCACGAAAATACGTCGACTTTGGATATCTTTTGCACCGTGAAGTGTAAAAGATCACTTGGGATAAAACCCTAAAATTACGATAAGCATAAGCTACGCCAGAAATCCCACGATAAGATTTTTCTTACGCCTAAGCCTAGTCTTACGCATAAGATAATCCTACGCCTAACTTTCTACGCCTAACTTTTGTCTACGCATAACTTTAGCGTCTTTTCCTTACTTACGCGTAAGCTAAATTCTACGCGTAACTTCTGATTGTTACGCGTAACTTTGGTGATTTTACGCATAAGTGCTACTTGGCTATTGTGATTTCTACGCCTAAGGATACTTCTTCATCAAAGGTTCATTCGACTACAAAGATCCATTTTTACCAACACAAGTTTTCAACATGTCTCAACCACCATTGTAACAATTCGCATTTTCGGGAATTTACTATTCACCGTTACTATTCATTTTTACTATTCATCACCAAAATTTTTTATTTCATATTCTTGTAAGTTAACCTATTTTAGTAATAATCCGATAATTTGACACTAATCGGGTCAACACGCAAATTTCACGAAACCGTGTATCGAGATTTACGTTTAGGTTTAAACGACCTTTAGGCATCCCGATATGTCCGAAAACATTAAAACAAGAGAAATATAAGTTTTCACCTTCCGTGACATTTTCATAAGTTTTGGAATTTTACGTTTTCCGCTTTATGCGTTTTATGCGATTTCACGCGCTTTTAGACCCGCTTCCGCTTTTAGCGCAGCTTAAGAAACCCAATAGAACTTATCACTCATTTAATATGCTTATATGGAGTATATTAACAAGTTTTAACATATTTACAAGTTTCATATTTTAGTATACCGGTTTTAAGTTTCGTGACTTTACGACTTACGGTTAGCGATTAACGGGACCAAAACTCACTCAGTAAACAAGATAATACCAAGCAACTCATATCTAGTCATCCTAGATAGGCCTTGAACGAAATTTAAGCCACATGGGCGTTTTATAAGTGATCACCATGATAAGGACATGAAACTTACATAGGAAGCTTATACATGTGTTAAGTTACTTAAGTCTTAAGTCTTAAACTTAAGACTTAAGTCTTAGAAATATCCTAGACCTTTAACCTCCTCATCTTACTATAAATAGCAAGATCATTCTCTTCCTTTTCTCATCACCATTAATGAGACACACTTAAATCACACAACCCTTCATCTTTGATTTCCAAGTTCCAAGTTACACATAAAAGTCAAGGCTTAGTTGTTCTCTACATGAATCTTAAGTTTATTTGGTGATTCCATGGTTGAATTAGGAGCTACACAAGGGTACTAGGGCTGGATTCATAAGGTTTTCACAAGGGTTATATCAAGGCTAGTAAAGTTTTGCAAGAATTGTATTGAAGGATTGGAAGCTAGGGTTTTGGTTGAAAGGGTTTAGAAATTAGTGTTCTTGTTCATGGTTCTAGTTAAATTTCATCACAAGGATTGTAAGCAAACTTTTATGTTATCATTTGATTTCTGTAAATACTGGTATTTAATGTATGTAATATGTTTTATATGCTTATTATGGTCGATTGTGCTTGGATAAATGGACTAAACCACTAGAAATCGTCAAAAGGACTAGTATTGAAAATGTAAACCGGACTGTTGTAAGCGTAATTATTGGGTAAAATTGTGGACTAAAAACTTAGGTAATAACATAGGATTATAGATCTATGTCTTTTGGTCATTTTTCCGGGTGGCTCGTGCCGTAACTCATCCCGGTGAATAAACTAGAGCCAAAACGGCTAAACGTGTCCAAATCTGAGTAACAGATTTCAAACGAGTAAAGCTCATAAAACTTGCATATAACCAACTGTTGGTTAAAGAATAAAAGTTGTAGCTAACACCCTACCTTGAACGTGGCCACTGGCCGTGCGTTAAATGGAGTTGTATAACTCGACTTATGACCAAAACCGTGAGACAGTTTGCTGCTGATTGAAATAACTAGTACATCTAAGGGTAAATTGGTAATTTCACATTAGTTAAATAATTTCTGGGGCAGTAGGACCCACTAATCTGTTTAGTACATTTAATTACCTTTCCGAGGACATAAAAACCGAGTCGTGATCAATTACGGTTTAGAAATAACGGGTAGATATAGACGGGGAAAACTTAAATAAACGAAACGTAAACACTTATACGACTTCACAAATGTTAAGTATCCAAGCATAATTGATGTAATAACTATATAAGGCATGTTTATACATTCAATTCGTTGTTTTAGAACCTAAGACTCAACACATATTCTAGGTTGCGCGTAGAGGTTTCTCGGCTTATACATCGGTTCGTTATACATTGGATATCACATTTATTAAGGTGAGTCATAGCCCTACTCTTTTAATCTTTGGTTTTACAAACTCTTTGGGGAGATAAATGCTCAAACACCGGCTTTATACTTTTACAAATACACAAAACACTATACTTGATTGCATTATACTTGATTGCATTATACTTGATAAGTCGATGGTAAGTCTCCCAATATAGACGGAGGCCCCCCTCGCTCACATGATAAGACGATGATAAGTCTCCCCACGCACACGGATCGGTCCCTCGCTCGACGATGATAAGTCTCCCAACATAAACGGAGGTCCAACTTGAAAGTCTCCCAATATAGACGTAGCAACACTAAGTGCAATAATGTGAAATATTATGTACGTATGTGTGCTTAACTATAAAATGTACTATATTTTAGAAGTGAGTTCAAACACACAGTTGCAAGTTTTGTATGGGCGAACTTGGAACCGAGTGGATTTACAATGCCTTTCTTGTGTGAACATTCTTTAAAGGCTTTTCGACTTATTCAAAACAAACTCTATGAACTCACCAACCATTGTGTTGACACTTTAGCATGTTTATCTCGGTCAATAAGACGATAGTTGTTGCATGGAACATGTAGTCGCACGACATATTTTGAAGACTTATGCTTTGTCATTTACCATTCAAACATTTTGTAAACATTATATATTATACTTTGGGACCTCATTGTTTGTAACTATGATTTCATTGCTTAATGGTAACTTTTCAAAACGTCTCATTTAGAGGTCGTTTCTATAACTTGTACTTTGTATTATGAAGTAGCACCCCAACGACACAATCTTCATTGCGATATTTTGGGGTGTTACAACCATACTCTAACTATTTCCTTACACTTATCCTCAACGACAACAACAACTAAGTCCACAACATCAACAATGGAATCAACAAAAGCAATTTATCAACAACAATTTAATCAACAACATACTCCACAACTTGGAGCAATTCCTCCACCACAAATGGTTCAACCACCGCCAAGTCTTCAAGTTCAACCCTACACAAATGACTTCAATCAACATCCATCAAGGAACACTATGAAGGAACCCACTTGGTTTGCAAAGATGTGTGAAGCTTTAAGCACCAACAATCAATTCATGAATTTGGATCACTTGATAAACCTCCAATGCTCACTCCAGAAACTACGATCAATGGGTGATAAGGTTCTTTAGGTTTTGTGATATGAAGAAGCCACATGGAAAGTTCTTAAAGATGGTTATCTTGGAAGGTCCATTAGAGATGCCTCTCGTCATTGTACCAGGAGATCCAAATGCCATTCCACCAAGAGACGAACAAACGAACATTGCTCTTACATGGACTTGAATCCACAAGAACTTCTACACTATGAAGCGGATGAACTTGCAATGGAATATATCCTCTTAGGATTACCAAACCCAATTCTTCGTAGTGTTGATGCTCAAAAGACCGCACGAAAATGTGGGATCATATTAAATCTTCTTATGGAAGGATCAGTACTCAATCGGGAGGATTTGGAATCCAAAATTTACTTGTTTTATGAACACTTCATGATTGAACACGAGAGACACTAGAGTCCTATCATCATCGTTTTTCGACATCATCAATGATTTGGATAAACACAACATCATCATGCCAAGAATTGCGGTGAATACTAAGTTCCCGAGTAGTCTTGGTCCCGAATGGGAGAAGTATGTCATTTTTCTCCGCAAGCGAAGAATATGCATCATTCTACATATGGATTGTTGTACGATTACTTGAAGCCTCTTGAAAAGGAAGTTGATCGGGAAAGGATTCTCCGTGCTCAAATTGCTCAACCTACACATCCGAAAATCAACAACTTGCTTTATATGCTCAACAAAGTTATCCTCCTCAACAAGCAACTCAATCAATCGCCTCGGCACACCAAACGATCAATCACAAAGAACCTCAACAAAATCAATTGGTTCCTTACAACAACAACAATGATCAAGCACTTCATAGTCAAACTAATGAGGAATCCGATCCGTTCGAAGCATTACAGGATTTGTTATGATTGCTAATGCTTTTAGCCGTTATACCAAAAATCCAACAATCGATTCGTTCCTCATCCAATACACGAAATCAGTCATTGTGAACAATGGACGAGTTGAAGTTCGAATCGTGGTTATGGTCGTCAAATGGGAGGTGGTCAAGGGTTTAATGCTATGGGTAGGAATAACAATGAGCTCGGTGGTGGAACAGGAAATGCTCGAATGGGTTGAATGGTCTTCGATGCTACAACCGCAATGAGAAGGACACTGCTAATGCATGCCCAAAGCTAAGGACTAGGGGCGTGCTTATTTCAAAGAGGCTCTTCTTTTGGCTCTTAAGGATGAAGTGGTGGATCTCTCACAAACAAAGAACAGAGCTTTATGGCGATGCGCACTCGATGATGATATGGAGGACTTGCAGGCCAATGCAATTTATTATGTTGATGGCTAATATGCAAGAGTTACACATGAGTGAAACAGCCCGGTGAGGACATCGATGGCTTGTCTCGTGCACCGAACAAACCATCATCATATCTCGAACTAATATCTCCGCCAATATCTCGAATCCAAGACGGCTCGAGATCGCTCAAAATGAGTCATCTACATCTCATTTCGACTATTTTCAAATAAACCTCAGTAGTTACATTTGACGATCAAGATGACCTTATGGTTTCCTTCTATAATCAAATTGACTCGTGGTTGTACTTGAGGATCTAAATAATGATCATGTTGTGACTCACGTTGAACAAGCCGAATCATTGCCTCCTCCAGATTTTGCTCGCTTAATTCAAGACCATCAAATCAAAATGGAGGAATGTTATGCATTAAATAAGGAATTAAAAGCAAAATGCATCGTTAACCAAGGATTTTGAATGCTTACAAATGCAACTCAACTTTTCAAAACTCAAGAAAATCGTGAAAAGGTTTTGAAGCCGCTTTTGCTAAATCTCATCAAACGAAAAATATTTAGAGAGCAGATCGTGATCTAGCCGTCAAGAACGCTTTGTTGTCGAAATAGAACAATCGAAACATGAACATAAAAAGCAAATTAACGCCTCACCTTGGAAAATCAAAAGCTAAGGTGAGTTGTTAACTTGTCAAAAGCAGTTCTCCGATACAAAGAGCATTCAACGAATCGGGTAGATGACCTTCTTGAAGAAATTATCGGCTTGCAAAAAAATCAAAGAGTTTAAAGCTGTTGTTTACAAACATGGTGAATCAAGAATGACTATTGAAACGTTTACGTTAAAACCCAATCCAAAAGGATATGGACCAAATCTAGGCGATTATAAACCAAAGCTTTCACTAAAAACATTCAAACCAAATCTCAAGTTTCCAAAGGTAATATAAAATTAATGATATATTATGAGTGTTGTTGAATATCATCGTCAAGAGGAATTAGATGCGTAAGACGAGAGTCGATCAAAATTAAAAGCTGTTGTTTACAACAAACCTTTTAATTATTCAAACCGGTCACTTTCGTCACCAACGGATTCTTCTAACACACCAAGGGTTATCATCAAAACACCGAGTCTTCTAATGTTAATCCCCAACAGATTATGCACAAACTTATGGTCCTTTACCTTCCATCGGTGAAGTAAACTTAAAACCGAAAATCGAAAAATTCTTCGATATTTTGACATTTTCACTACCGAGCTCAAAATTTTACAACATGAGATAGAATATCGCTCGAAATCAAAATTGATCATTTTCAATCGCCTCGGCGCGAGAACAAAGAGACATTTTTCAAAAAATCTTTACCTAACGTTAAAATTTGAAAAGTTGTGCATTAGCTTGGGAAAAGGATTTTCATAAGGAACTTGGAGTAATGAAGGTCCTTTCGAGAAAACCAAACATCTATTTCTAATACCAAACGTAAAAAGCGTTGAGAAAAGATGTTGATCGACTCTTGGAAGATGTTATCTGTACGATATCCATAATGTTGTGTTATTCTATTCTTTGCCACATGCATCCGATTATATCTCTCTGCGATAATGTTGACTCGTGGTAAGCTGTTGAGAATCTCGATAATGTGCTTGGATCGAGTCTTTAAAAGCGAAAATAAACGATTATAACGAACTTTACAATGCAAAACGTCGTCTTCATTGGTGTGAAAAGATATTCACAATCATCAACTTAGTTTTCAAAAGAAAATCGCTCGATTGCAAACAAAATCTTTTGATCCTAAATTTGAGCAACTGGATGATCAAAACGTGTCTTTGAAAGGTCAAATCTCAAAATATGAACAAGAGCTTGTAAAGTTAAACAGAATATGGTGTCATATTTGATTTAATCAATAAGACTCGTCATGAAGCATCAAACGAACTTGATCACTATCTTGCTCACACTAGAGAAGTCATGAATTTTCTTTGGTAATATTCGGTCCGAAAATCAAGATTTGATTCACACTATCTCTAAGCTAAGAGAAATGTTAGGAAAGTATGAACAACTTCCGCCAACCATCATTAAGAGATTAGCACCAAGAACACTCAAGAATCGTGAACCTAGAATCCCTACCGCCAACTCACAAGTTGCTAACGTGCTTCCTTCTATTGAAGCAGAATAGTTGCGTCTTTTCCAAACGTCCGCACTTCACGCCTAGAGCACTCAATCAAGAATAGGAAGTTGCGACCCAAGAAAAGATCAATAAGGAATGCTAAAGTAGAAGAACACCCTAGGACTATGAATAAGACTCACGTTGCTTCCACTATAGATATTGCGTCCGCAAATGTAAGAGAAATAGTGATGTAACGAATGCTAAACCGTTAAGTACTTTTGATATTGATCGATGCACCTTGTGTTATTTGTCGTAAAAGTATGAATTTCGATTGTCATGACATATGTGTTGCTAAAGCTATAATCTCTCGCTTATGGAATCCTAAGACTCGAATACCTCTAGGCCCACTAATCATTCTAAGTCCGTGCTTGGTAGACCGCCTTCTTTAGATTCTAAGGCAAGCATTGTTGTCCTTGTAGCCCAGGGCCACCTCCTAAGAATGTAGTACCACCTAGTGCATTCACTAAGACTAATGCAAAGAGTAGTTATAGATGGCGAAATGGATATATAACACACTAGGATTTAAATGGATACCTAAAATCATTAATGTGTATGTCTCCTATCATCGCTTGGAACCCTCTAACATTTCGGGTTCCACATCTACTTCTATTCCATCCGTGTCGTCGTGTGTGTAATGCGGTGATACATATCATCTCTCGGATTGTTGATAGCGGATGTTCCCGACACATGACAGCAACCTTAAACTGTTATCAAACTTTATTGCAAAGTTCATTGGCACCGTCGTGTTCGGGAATGATCACTGCAGCTATCATGGGCTACGAAGATTATGTCAATGGGAACATCAAAATCTCTGTGGTTTACTATGTGGAAGGCCTCGGTCATAACTGCTTTCATGAGGTCGGCTTTGTGATGGAGATTTGGAGGTTGCTTTCCGGAGAAAACTTGTTTCATTCGTGATCTACAAGGAAATGACCTTATGTCCGCTCTCGTAATTCTAGTCTCTACACTATCTCTATGCAAGACATGGTTGCTTCATCTCCCATCCGCTACTTTCAAAGGCAACATCAACAAAACTCGCTATGGCACCGTCGTCTTTCACATCTAAACTTTCAAACCATCACCAACCTTGCTCGACACAAACTAGTCAAGGTCTCCCACGATTCCGATATTCAAAAGATCACCTTGATCACCTGTGAACAAGGAAAAGCACTCATGCTCATTTTCCTTCAAGGTGGAACACGCCTCAAAGATGTGCTTCATCTTCTTCACATGGATTTATGTGGCCCGATGCACGTGCAAACGATCAATGGCAAATGCTACATCTTAGTAATTGTTGATGACTACTCACGATGGACTTGGGTCTACTTCCTTCAAGCAAAGACCAAGCTCCACAAATGATCATCACCTTTCTCACGAAAATACTGTGTCCAGCCCGCAACACCGTCGGGATAATCGTAATGCATAAAGGAACCCAATTTGTTAACCAAACCCTTCGTGAATTCTATGAGAAAGTGGGAATTCAAAGATCAAACATCTATTGCACGGACACCGAACAAAACGGAGTTGTTGAAAGACGAAACCGAACGTTAGTGGAAGTCGCAAGAACAATGTTAATCAATGCTAAACTTCCAGATTACTTATGGGTAGAAGTCGATTCATCGCATGCTATACTCAAAACCGCTCTATGATCACAAAAAGCCACAACAAAACACTTTTCGAGCTTGTCCACAACCATAAACCGAATCTCAAACACTTTCATGTATTTGGATCCCTTTGCTATCTAAATAATGATCGTGATGATTTTGGAAAGCTCAAAGCCAAAGCTGACATTGGAGTCTTTATTGGATATTGTGAGAATTCTAAAGGTTACCGGATCTGGAATCGTCGTACAAAATAGGTGATGGAAACGATTCATGCTCATTTTGATGAACTCACGGAAATGGCTTCTAAGTATAACAACTTAGAACCCGGTCACAACCGTTTAAACTTCCCCCCATCATCAGCTGAACAAAGCCCCCAACTAACTCGTCAACAAATGGAAAGGTTATTTGCTCCTCGCTCGGTGGCGATATTGATGAACGTGCTCGGTGTATCCGCTGCTTCATTGCTCAACCCGATAATATTCCTATACCGATACACTGCTACAACAACTCATCGTTGAAGAGGCACCTACACCGATTGACTCAACACAACAGCTTGAACAAACCGCTTCCAACAATGACGAACCGGTGATGATATTCTCAATGAAGTACCCCACCGCAGATTTTGATCCAAATCGTTCTTCAACCCGTTTGCTAATGACATCGCCGCACTGATGTCGCGAATCATCAACAAACCATTTGAATCCTTAATCGCACAATGTATACCAACATCAACCTCTACACATCGATCAACCCTCTACACATCGATGGCAACCCAAATCAACCGGTCGTTACAAGACAACGTCTTCACACGATGGTGAACATTGCATTTATGCACTCACCGTCCCCGCCAACTGAGCCTAAAAACATTAAAGACGCAATGACAAAAGACAACCTGGATTGAATCCATGCCGGAAGAACTCAACCAATTCAAACGCCTTGAAGTATGGGGCGGTTGAAAGACCAACAGGGTCTACGCTATTGGTCTCAAATGGATTTGGAAAACAAATTGGATGTCAAGGGAACGCCATCCGAAACAAGTCACGCCTAGTTGCTAAGGGTTATCGTCGGGAAGAGGAATCGACTTTGAAGAATCTTTGCCCGGTTGCTCGCCTTGAGGTCGTTCGGATATTTCTCGCGTTCATGCTCATATGAATATGACGGTCTTCGGATGGATGTCAAAGCCGCGTTTCTCAAGCGGACAACCGAAAGAAACGGTTTATGTCACCAACCCGAAGGATTCATTGATCCGTAGTTCCCGAACCATGTCTACAAACCGAACAAAGCTCTTTATGGTCTCAAACAAGCCCCTGCATGGTACGATAAGCTATCATCTTTCCTCATTGCTAATAATTTCACCAAAGGCTCGGTTGACCCAACTCTCTTTATACAATATCACGGGCACATATCTTAATTGTTCAAATTTACGTGAATGACATCATTTTGGGTCTACACATAAAAATTTTCAATCGCTTTTGCAAAACTAATGAAGAAAAATTTTGAAATGTCCATGATGGGTGAACTTACGCTCTTTCTAGGATTGCAAGTTCATTAATCACCCGTGGTATTTTCTTGAGTCACCAAATATGCCCTTGAATTGTTAAACAAATTTGGAATGAAAACACGTGATACTTATGCCACACCCATGACTCATACCAAGAAGCTAGACCGATTTACATGGGAAATTAGTTCCTACCGAATACCAAGTATTATTGGGTCCTCATGTATCTAACAACTAGCAGACTGATATTGTCTTTGCCGCTTATCTATGCTCCGTTATCGATCGCGACCAACTGAAACCCACCTCTCGGAGGCTAAAAGAATCCTCCGATACATCAAGGAACCATTAACTGGGGATCCGTATCCGAAGGATTCTGTTTTGAACTAATCGCTTTTCAGACGCCGACCACGCAGGATGCTTAGACTCAAGGAAAAGTACTTGTGAGCTCTACAATTTCTTGGTGATAAACCGTGTCTTGGCAATCAAAGAAGCGAGGATTGTACATCGCTATCATCAACCGGCGAATATGTAGCCATGTCCGCGTGTTGTGCTCAAGTCATATGGATGAGAACACAACTCAAAGACTATGGTTACGTGATTTGATGAATCCGATGTATCGCGACAATCGGAGTGCCATAGCGATCTCGTGTAACTCGGTTCAACACTCGAAATCAAAGCACATCGATCTTCGCTATCATTTCATCAAGGACCACGTGGAGCAGGTATCGTTGAATTATACTTTGTGGAGTGCATGAATACCAATTGGCGCATCTTCTCACCAAAGCCTTGCCTCCCGCTAGGTTTAATGAGTTGGTACACCGGATTGGTATGAGGTGTTTGACTCAAGAGGAATTGGATAACCTCTTAAAACAGTCTTAAAAACCTGTCAAACACCAAAACATCTTTTGTAAATAATTTTTCAAAAAAACAAAATACAAAAATATAAAACCTGATAAAACAACAAAATATTCTTCTAATCTATTTTTCTTTCAACATGGCAAGTACATTTCTTCCTTCAACACTTTAATCTTTTAAAACTCAGTATTTTTCCGAACAAGTGTTGAGGGGGAGAAAAGTATCACTTAACTGTTTCAAAACATCTGTGTACTTGCATATTATAATATCCCGGTTGTTTCTTTTATCAATGGTGGTAAACTTTTCTGGTTAAATGACACTCCTCGGACTGAAATTTATAACCTTTCATTATTTCTTAAGTCGAGGGGGAGTGTCGTCAAGTTTCTTTCTTAAAATCTTTGTTTGGTAACCAAAATGGAAGTTAAATGGCTTTGTTTGAAAAAGGAAAAGGTGGAGGGACCAAAAATGTCAAAATCTTAAAGTTATTTTAAATAAAACACCTCCCACCTACCTTTATCTTCACATTTATTACTCTTAACCTAAAACATCCCACGATAGAATTCGCTCAAGAATCCGTGACTTTAGATCATCATTTTGTAAGTGTTTTCATGATCTTAACGATAATACAAGCTAAGGTTTTGAATTTCAAGCAAATCCTACGGCTAAAACGTTAGTTATGCGTGATTATGTGTTCTACGATAAGCGTATGAACACACAATCAATGTGAGTGTGTTTTGGTTGAAAAGAAAGTGTCAAAACGTGTTTTTAACAACAAGGATACTATTTTACCTCTAAATCCACCCGAAACACGAATTGATGGTTTTGAATATTAGGGTTTATGAGTCGATTTGGGTGTTTACAAATGTGAAGAGTTTTGTTCAAAAAGATTGTTGTGTAATGTTTATATGATGATGAATTGATGATTTCCAAGCTCTATCACCACCCAGAAACTCTAAATGATTAAAAAATTTAGAATTAGGGTTTAAAGTTCATAAGTTTGGGCATCTTTGATTCTCCATGATTTAGATGTTATAACTTGGTTTATAGACTCTCACAACATCTTAGAACTACATGAAATTGTTTGGTGCAAATCCCATGGCTAGAAAGTATCGCGTAATTCATAACCCTTGTGGTTTTGACCCACGCGATATGACTTTCTACTCATAACTTGCTTATCGAATGTTCATGCCATGAATTGTTGTTAAAATGAATTTTGTGTTAATATTGATGATTTGATGAATTTATTTCGGGCTTGTTGCGCTTAAAATTCGTAATCAAGGTCATTTGAATCTCTACGCATAAGGATTACCCCACGCGTAGTCAAGTTATCGTGAAGAATAAATCCCACGCATAACTATTACGCGTAAGGTTCTACAATGGGACTCACGCGATTCTATGAAGGATATGCGAACAAGGACCCCACGCATAAGGTCTACTCTTACGAGTAAGCCTTACGCGTAAGGTTTATATACGCCACGGCGTAAGCTCCACGCTTAAGGTCCCCTTTCCCACGCGTAACTTTTCACGCTGTAGTTAGGATCCCACGCATAAGCTTTCGCTCACGCGTATGTCATTCCGCTTATGCTTAACTTTTCCAAAACTACGCCTAAGCCTTGATTGACCTTCATTATGAATTGTTACGTGTACAAACTTGTAAATAAACTAATCATAACGTCACGAATCCAATAATGTCACTAATAAACTTAATCGCTTGATATGTTGTGAACAATAAGTGATAACATAAACTTTAAAACTTAAAGTTAACTAACTCACGAAACATTTCACGGCGTCATTGGACTATTGGACAAACAAGTGACTTAGGACTCAGAACAATCATTATCACCGTACATTCAATAACTAGACAATAAGACCTTACATTGACTAACATTATTTCTTTCGATATGTTGGTTCTTTTGGCTAATGTTATTTCGATCACGACATGGTGCTCAAATGAATGTGGATGCACCCGAGGTTCTCACTATTTGCGATATCTTCCCAATGGCTATCCTAGAAAGATTGGAAAGAACAACCTTAGGGTTGATTTTGAAACCCTCACCGCTCCGAATCTTCTTGTCTCATTCTTTGTGGATATTCTAAGGAATCATCCTACCGAACATGCTCTCACACTGCCATCGTACTGTAAATCTACATTCAGCACTGCGGAATTCTATGCGAGGATCACAGTCAAAGTGCGATGACGGTGACACTTAATCACAAACAAGTCACCATCACTCATGCGGACTTACGGTCGTTCTTCTCATTCCGAAATCGAGTCAATCGACTTCTTTGCTACACCCATCAAGAGACAGTTCGCAATTTCTTCTTGACATTGGCTATGATGAAGCTTGAGGATTGTTACTAAGCATTCTCACGTGGAGCTTAAGAACATTCCTCAACCGTGGAGAACCCTCTACATCATCATTACCAAGTCTGCTTCGGTCGCGTGGCGGTGGTTATGAGCATCCAAAGCTCATGGAACCGCAAATCTTCCGGTCTCTCGATCAATAAGAAGGACATCGAAATCAAGCATCGATATGGGAGGACATGATGCTATCTCACAAGAAGCTTGGCTCAAAGATTCCCTATGTCGATCATGTAAATCTTTTGATCCGTAGAGCACTTGGACTTAATCTCGATATCCCCATGAGGCTCAATGACCCCGACAATCACGACTTGTTGTTCGAACCTATCCTTTCTATCGTAATCAAGGAATCGACAACTAGAAGCGGTGTCGTCTTTGCCCGATCACCTTCTATCTAAAGAAATCAAGAAGCTTGAAATGTACAAAAGGTATCTAGTAGCAAGAAAAGAAGGTAAAGTCGGTCATCTTGATGAAAAACCTTCAGAACTCCTACCGGAGAACCGTAAGAGGAAGTCTTTGAAAGTGCAAGAAGTTCGAAAGTTATAGGAAGCTTCCCAAAAGGAATCCTCCTCGTAAAAGGATTGTTCCCGTAGGAAGTCGAACCTATTCCCACACCGAACCGCAAAGAAATCTTGTGGACGAAAGCTCAAGGTATTGACACGGATGAAGAGATTACCTACTCAAAGCGCAAAGAATGACAATCCTTCAAGACCAAAACCTCCAAGTCCTCAAGGCGATAAAGGAAAAGGGAAGACTCCCGCACTTGTGCCCTATGATGAGAGCTCAAGAAGAAGAAGAGCTACTGGATCAATCTTACAGAAGAAGTTTAAAATCGCCGACACCTTCAAAAGTCAAGAATTTGCAAAGACCAAATGGGTGGCCCAGAGGATCAAGTGGTGTCGCCCACTCTTCACCAAATCTCGATGCGGTTTATCGACCCGATAAGGGATCCGGTGCCAACACTCTTGTGCAACAACAAAAGCTTGTGGAGGATACTATCGAATATGAGTTTGAGAAACATGAAACCGAGAAGTCGAGAAAGATAAAGATGCCGATTATGACAAGTCGCTCGAAAGTCCTACACGCTCATAGAAGGAAACTTCGAACCGCCCAAGGACCCCAAGTCTCCTCATGTCTCTTCCTCATCGATTCTTCATCTCACTCCTCACCACCACCATCAAAGAAATCAACCAAATCAACATCCAATCGTGAAGAAACCACCTCGATCTTGGATTTCTCGGACTCATGAAAGAATTGTGAAAGTCGTCCAACAAGTCGAAAGAAGGACATGCTCTCAGAAAACCGAATTGGTTTCTTGACCAAATCTGACTTAAATGATGAGAATGACAAGATGCGTAAAGAAAGGGAATTCGCTCAGAGTTCATGAAAAGTCATCGTCAAGAGGAACTCGAACGAATGATCAAGGTTACACTAACAAGTACCTTCGGATATCGTTCCTAAAGTCACAAAGGAGATGTTTACCGACAACTATATCCAAATCTTATCACGAGATAGCCAAGCAAACTACAAGATCCACACCTTTAACCATCACAATCAATCCATCGATCTCAGTAGTTTTCGGATAATGAATTGGTGGCCAAGCTTGTCACACAAATGTCTACACGATCCGGGACATTTACTTCTAAGGAAGGAAAGTCGTTTCAAGCATTCTTTGGACTACCAACTCAAAGAAGCATGTAGATTCAAGCGAGAAAAGTCTAAACGTCCTAGAGACGATGAAGACAAGGATCGTGGATAAGCATGATAAAGCTAAATGTCGGAAGAAGTCCGGTGAATCATCTTCTATGTTACCTCCTCTCCAACGGACTCCTACTCAACAAAGGTCCCTCCTCGTTCTTTCTACGGATAAACCTCGTGGCGATTCCGAGTTACCACCCCCGACTCGTAAAACCGGTGATCACTTTGAGTATACGGGTGGTGACGATGAAGAGGTCCTTGAGCCCCTACAACAACCCACCTCTCCCAAACAAGTTCGAAACCGTAATCATCATCTAGGCCTTCAAAAGAAAAGAAGAAGACGCCAGATCGACGTCGTATCTTGGCTAGATGACGATAAAACCGATGAATTTGAATGGTTCTCTCTTGTTAACAACACTCCCTACCCGATGAAGGTCGATTTGGTAGACAGTAATACATTGGAGCATGCAAAACTTTTGCAAGAAAAGTTCCAGTGAAGAAGATGACGAAATTCGAGTTGAGGCGAATCAAGAATGAAGCTTTTCAACGTGGAAAGATAGCTCCGAAAGTGCCATCGAGGTCGAATATCACCTTGAGAACATTGCTCGAGCTATGTCTAACAACATGGATTGGCTCAACCCGAAGCAAACATCGACTTCACCAAACGGGACAACCCTCCATACTACACCGATCGGTCAAAACCTCTACCAACAATTGGCCAACCGGATGAACCGAGGATTCCATTCGGATATTTCTTCAACAACGACCGGAATTTCTTCTACATGGTGGCGATGGTTCAAGGAAATACGCTACATCGTTGACACTTCCATTCCCATCGCTATATACTCGAATCGCATAGCCATCGAGGAACGTGCCAATCACTTGTTCTCGACAAAGTGGAAGCATACGACCGAGATGCAATGTACGGATTCATCATTGGCGGAACGCAAGAATCTACTACGTGTTGTCGGTTCAAGTCTCAACATGCGGTGTTCAAGATTAAGGATATCATTGCCATCAAACATGTTGTTCGTCATCTAAGTGGGACTACACCTTCCTAAAGAATATCGTGGTCAAACGACAAGATGAAAGGATTATGCATTCTCTGAAGTCGACTTTGAGAATTTGTCTATCAACGACATCGAAGACATGTACCTTGCCAAAGTACAAGGTCGCATGAGACAATTTTCAACCAAAGTACAACGTGAATTCATCAAGTCATTGCTCATCTTCATCGACGATAGTCATCAAGGAACGTGTTGAAGATCTTCATTTGGCGATTGAATCTTATCGCACCGTGTCAACTTCACTCCACCTCGCCTAGATCTTCCCGACCTCAACCGCCTCTCATAATATATACTCATCAACAAACCTTTCGGTGTCGCCACCGCATGATGAACTTCAAAGAAATTGCTTAATGGCGTGTAGTGAACTTCACAAGTTTGGAGATCACACTTTGAAGATGGTTGGGACGGATTGGCTTATAGGTTGAAGGATATACGACAAAAGATTGGGTCTCCTAAGCGATGGAATTCTCGTGACCGAAGGGATGTGAGGAGAATCATCAAGATGATTGATGAAAGGTTGTTTGAAGGGATCGATTCGTAACATTGGAAAGCTTTGTTGGTGGACGACCGGGATTAACATCACCGGCTATCAACGCCTGCTCGCACTCCGGCGACATCACCGCACTTCCGGTACCCTTGAATTGTTTCTTTCATTATACATTTGGATGTGTGATTTTATATGTCAATGGCTTGTGCACACATAACATGTAGAACCCGTAATTGTCAAGAAAGGACCCCGTAGTACGCATCGGTGCCACAATCCTTATAAAAGGAGCGAAAGCTTCTTACTTTTGAGTAAAACCTATCAAACCTTTCATTTTTCAAGGTTTTGCTCAAAAGGACAAGTACTTCCCATATGATTTTCAAAACCTCAACCGCTTATATCACTAGTTGAGGGAAGTATTTGAATTAAATGTTGTTCACAAATTGTTCATAGTGGTCATCTTCCGCAACACTCGAAATGGTCATATTTATTGTCAACCTTTCAAAATAACATTTGATATGCCATTTTTGAGGGGAGAAATTTATGTGATAAGAAATATGTTGTGCAAATGCAAATGAATCTTTGTGTAATAGACTTAACCAACGAATCGACGGTACTAAAGCTGTTAGTAACTCGAAAAGACTTGTCCCGGACGGGTAATAATTTCAAGCTAGTTCGCTAGTAATGTAAACGTGTCTCGCAAAGGACTTGTCCGAGTAGAATGTACCATTCAAGAAACTCTTGGTAAACATGAACTCGACGGGTATGACAACCTTTCGAGGATTGTCTACACCTTCAAGGTAGTTATTAGAGCTAGTTGTCACCTAAAAGTTGTCAATGTAACTCTTTAACTATGCAACGTAACCGTGTCTCGCGGGAGATTGTCTATCTTGAGTGGATCAATTCAAAAGTGCAAGCTCTTTCCACTTCATGCAATTAACCGTTAAAACTATTAAGCACATGTGGAGGGGGAGTATTTATGCAAAATCTTATCTCTCACGATGGTTCAAACATGTTTTCATTTACAAACCCTTTGAGAGATTCTTCACAATGATGGTTTTAATGGCAACATAGGTTAGTCATGGAGATATAAGGTGACTAAGGTTAGGAATAACTGTCCTATGATCCGCTTGAGCGGAGGGATCTACCCAAGGACATCACAAATAGTTAGTACTTAGAAGTCCTTAGGTACGATGATAAAAGGAGAAATTGAGAATCGGAGAAAGAAGGAGTTGAAGAATTAAAAGAAGCGCAAAGAAAAGGGTGAAAAGAAATAGCCCTCCAAATTATTCAACTTAGAGGCGTACACGGGTTCAATTCATATGCTCTTGGTTGTCACTTAGTGACGCCGGTATTGAAGATTAAAAGTCGTCATGGACCCAATGACGCATGCACTAAACCTTCTTAGCCACTCAAGTTTCTCTCAACGTAAGCTTGTTTCATTCTCACAGGAACCCTACGTGAACTATTGGCTTTCTCTTAGAGATCACGGTATTGAAGAAGGAGACCCTCTCCTAGTCTCCGCTCAGAAAACCAAAACGCACTATTGAATCTAGAGCCACGAGATTCATCAAAAGATCTCTTAGGTACACTTGACATTTCATCACTTGTTGATCAACAATTAAGATCATCGATGGTTCATATCGAGTCCTTCACGGATCTTAGCAATCGTCGAGAACATTTATGACGAGTTCACAACTGTGATCCTCGGTGATTGAATGGAAACTCCCGCTGTGGTTAACATCAAACGACCCGACAGCAGAGTCGCCGGTAACTCCCCGTGGATTACGCTTAGTGTGTCTCAAATGGTCTACAACATGAGGTGATGCTTGGTGTACCTCGGCGACTCATCCGAATCAGTAGGTGTACTTGATGACATCGCGTTATCTCACTTGTGGGACCCGGTTTAGGAACGGCCTTTGTAAGAATTAGAGTTGTGTTTTCACACTATGTCGTTAACACTCTCAAGTTCAAACTTGTAAGTGTCGGAATCCGCTTATTACTAACCGCTTGAAATGTTTTCTTCTTATGGAAGCTCCGGGCGGGATGATCGGTCGATTCTTCTCATGCTCACGCCAACATCATCACTAATGGAAGTTCTATCCAAAAGCAACACAATGACCGAATGATTCTTCGTCAAATCAAAGAATCTACAAAGCTAAAGACTTAAAGAACTTCATCAAGATGAATTCTAACGCCAAAGAGCGTGTGAGCATGTTGAAGAATGACGTGGAGACATCAGATGGCGGCGAAGCGGACACGAGGCATAATTGATGCGACAACAACATACTATCACTTTCACCACAAAGAACAATAATCAAAGAACAAAGTTAATGATGACGTCAAGGCATAAGCGATCAAGGAAAACTATCTCTACACCGGGAGATTGTTCGAATCGAGGCAATTCTTCTCACAAGAAAGAAGAATGTCAAGACGCCGAGCTACTATTACATCAACACCTTCACCGCTCATCACCAACACTGAGGGGAGATTGTTGGAATCACTCCTAAACCATAATCAAGTGTTAGTAATTATGTAAGATATAACTTTTCACATACACATCAAACCATAACACAAAGTAGCATATAGATGGAATTCTAGAGAGAAAGTTACGGTGTTTAGGGAACTTAGTGAGAGAAAGTGAAAGATATTATTATGAGCTCCAACTCTCTACCTTGGAAGGTAGAGAGTATTTATAGTCTTACATAAATCGCCACACATCGGGTGTGGATCGGGCATACGGTGGGTAAAGACCCGTCCGTCCTCCACGGTGTTACTTAACTAAATACTACTTAACTTAAAATAACTACGACTACGAGCTTTCTAACGATTACATATACTTGAGGTGACCGACTCTTTAATACCGGAATTTCTAATTCCTAACAATCTCCCAAGGGAGGTCACCTCAATCATGTACCAAAATTACATTGAATACAAATAGATATTACATTAAAATTGTTCTTGCATTCTTGATGTAGTCATTTGTTCCTAAGCTCGTAGTCATTGATTCTTCACATTGCATGTTTGGTTACTTGGTGGAGGTCTTTATCGATCCACGTGATAGAGATCATCGACAATCAAAGATCTCTGTGACATCCATTGTGGTGTTGGTATTATGTGATGTTGTGACATTAGGACCGACATGCTCACATTACGGATCATGATATCTTCACATCGAGTAGCGGAAGCATTTGTTGAATCATGATATTGGCAAGCAGAAAGGCGAAGCATGGAGTGAAAATATCGAGTCATTGATGCACTAATCATGATTTCTTTTGAGATGAATGTATTAAGTGAGCATGCGGCTATGGATTGACCACTTCATTACGATCACCGCAAGCGTCGGCGACACTCGCATACAACAAGTTAGCAATAAATCGCACGAAAGTGTCTTTGATCACTTCGTTGAATTGAGGTACACGCCCACGGTTCCCGCTGATCAAGACATGTACCGCCTGTGATCGTGTATAATTCAAGAATTTCCTTGACAGGTTTCGCACTGCTTCTAGTCTGTTCTCAAACCGAACGCCTCAAAGAAGACAACACGGAGTGAGTGAACCAAATAATTTTAAGTCCACCGATTGATGAAAAGAGATTTGACAAACAATCGTGTATTGCTCAATAGAAATTGTTTTTTGCAATACAACGAAGGTTTTATTGAATATCAATTATCAATCATAAAACACCTTTGGTTTGAAAAAATGAGTACACGGTCGATGTGCTAAAGAGAAAGTTTGTTAAGCACAAAGACCGGTTTTTCAAAGGTATCCGTCAATCCCTAACTCGAACCGTGATTGATTCAAGAAATTGAATCACCCCATTGTTTCTGCTCGGTTGTCACATGGGTCGATCCATATAATAGATCTCACATGCCACCTACCAGAGCTTGTTTGATGTTGGCTCGTAAGGCTTTCCATCTTCATTGTGAATGTGTAAACACATCACTTAGATGTTCGTAATACCACAAGGATAATGCGTAGGACTCAAGATATAATCTCTCTTCCACATTGTGTGAAACAGAGTCTTCATTGAAAGTGTCCTAATGAGATTTATTGATGATCTCGTGGCTCTAGACTCAATTTGTGCATAATTGGATCCATGCGGGAGACTAGGGAGAGGGTCTCCTTCTTCAATATCAACAAACTCTAAGAGAAAGTCGATAGATAATGTCGGTTCCCGTGAGAATGAAACAAGTCCTTTTAAGAGGAACTTGAGTGGTTTGGAAAGTTGAAGTGCGGTGCGTCCATCGGGTCCATGACGCCTTGTCTTCAATACCGATGTTACCATCGTAGTATATGAAGTGAACCCGGTTTACGCCCTAAGGTTGAATAAATGGAGGCTATTTGTTTTCACCCTTTCTCATTCAATTCTTTTAATTCTTCAACCCCTTCAAGCTTACCGAGACTTCATAGCTAGAACCTTGTTGGGTTTATTCCAAGATAGCTCGGCCTCACCGCACTCTTCCCATATCTCACTTTTCTCCTTTTATCATCATACCTAAGGACTTCTACACTAACTAGTGGATTGTCCTCGGTAGATCCCTCCGATTCGCGGATCATGGGAACAAAAACCTAACCTTATCATCCTTATATCACCGTACATAAAGTAAAGTTGGTCGGTCAATTTGGTATTGTTCATCTCGCCATATGGAACCAATTGAAAACCATTTGAAAATCAATTGAGATACTTGTGATATATTATCAAAGCATTTTGTACCGAATTGTTTTGATATTTTAGAATAAGTGCTCCCCCTCAACATGTGCATCAAATGTTTGAAATCGTTTTGCACACGGAGGCAAGAGGAAGAAATTACTTCTTTGATTACCATTTTCTAAAAATATCACCATCACTTCCTTGATCAAATCAAGTAGATAAAGCATTTCCGTGAAGGATGGGGTTTCCATAATTTGCTCCCCCTCAATATGTGCCTCGAGGTTTGAAAAGAGTTTTGCACATACTAGAGGGAACCAGCACATTGAGATAAATGATCACGTTTCAAATCATAGGTTTAAGATAGATGCTCCCCCTCAACATGTGCATTGAAAATTTGAAATCGTTTGTCACATGCGGGAAGGACAGCGTGTACATCCTTATAAAACCATTTACCGAATTATCACATGCGGGAAGGACATCGTGTACATCCTTATAAAACCATTTACCGAATTATCAGTTTAAGAACAATTTAAATCACACCTTCTCCCCCGATCACAATTATCAAATTATTTGAGATTTGTGATCTCTTATTGATTTAAATTGATTTTGAAAGCTTTTAAGGAGAATTGTGACTTGATTATGAAAGTGTTTTAACTGATAAGGATCGGATTTTAAGACTTTTAAACTCCATTGATAAACATGCATGTATATCTTTTGAAAACAATTTAATGCCAAATAACTTTTTAATTTAATTGAAATCATTCTCCCCTCAATCAATGACATAGGTTGTTGATTGAGAGATAGAGATTTTGACAAATAGGTCCCGATGATTATCAAAATAGAGATCGAGTTATTTTTCAAAGCATTTAGTTTTCGATAGATAAATGTTTATAGAATCGAGCATGGAATTTTGAAAACATGATAAAACATGGCTCGTTCTTTCTTTTAAAACCGGTTATTGCCACGAAAATGACAATAAACCATTTTTTCTTTCTCCCCATTTTTTTTTTTTTTTTTTTTTTTTTTTTAATAAATTCGAACAACATCTAAAGTCCCGTGTCATTCTTTGAATGACAAAATCAAGACCGTAGATATTATCGAATCGAGAGAAACATGACAAAATGACAATATTTTTTGAAGATTTTTCGAATTTTTCAAATTTTTATGGATTTTGAAAGTTTTATATTTTTCTATTTGATTTTCGAATAAATATTTACAAGAGATAGATGAAGGAAACCTTTACTCCTCGCCTTCCTCCGAAGACGCTTGAGAGTTTTCGTTGAAGGCTTTTCAAGCCAAGACGTGGAAGAATAAACTCAAAACGTTCTCTTGGAAGAGCTTTGGTGAAGATGTCGCTAACCGATATTCGGACCTCACAAAATATAGTTCCACCACACATTTTTCCACTTGTTCCCCGATGAAATGATGTCGAATGTCGATATGCTTTGCTCTTGAGTGTTGAACGTTGTTGCATGAGAGAGCAATAGCACTTTTATTATCACAAGACAGTAGGGCTTTTGTTGAATACAAAGCCATAGTCGATAATCGAGATCTCATCCATAAGATTTGAGCACAACAGATGACATGGCTATGTATTCACCTCTCAGAGAAATAGAAGTGCTCATTTGCTTCTTTGAAGACCACCACAAGCTTATCACCAAAAAGCGAGCACCTCCACGCGTTTCGACGTGTATCTTGACAACCGCATGATCGGCATCCGCATAGGCCGTTAGTGACATACCGGTGTCCTTCGGTACCAAAGACCCATATTGATGGTTCCTTGGAGATACCGAAGACCCGCTTAATCGCTTCAAGGTGCTTTTAGTAGGCTTAGCACGGTATCTAGCACACATGCATACAAATGAACAAGATGTCCGGTCTACTAGCGGTGAGGTACATCATGGACCCAATCATACTACGATATTTCGTTTGGTCAATCATGATCCCGAGTGGTCCTCATCTAGTTTGGTTCGGTCAATCATGGGGGTGTCAGCAGGTCACTAGAATCAAATCCAAATTTCTTTAAAATCTTGTTGCATATTTAGATTGATTTATGAAAATGCCTCCGGACTTTGTGAAATTTGTAATCCCAAGAAAATGACATTTGTCCCATCATTGACATTTGAAACTTTGAACTCATTTCATTTGAAAACGATCACATTCCATTGGGTCTGTCGAGGCAAAAATAATATCATCAACATAAATTTGAACATGAGTTAAATGTTTGCTCGACTTCGGTGAATAAGGTAGGATCAATCGCTCCTTTCTTTGAATCCGGTTGATAGAAGAAACTTTGTGATGTATCATACCATGCCCTCGAGCTTGCTTTAAACCGTAAAGAGCCTTCTTCGACGATAAACGTGAGTAGGATGCTCTTGATTCACAAATCCTTCAGTTGGGCGACGAGACGACTTCTTTAAGATCTCCGCTCGTAAATGCCGCCTTCACATCCATCCGATATACTACCATGTTCTTACTAGCAAAGATTAGCCGTAAAGATTACGATTGCCTCGATTCGAGCAACCTGGAGCAAAAGATTCTTCAAAGTCTATACCTCCTCTTGACGATATCCTTTAGCAACTAATCGGGCCTTGTTCTTCAACACATCACCATGCTCATCAAGTTTCACTTTGAAGATCCATTTAAGGGCAATAATCATAGTACGCCCTGAGCGGTACTAACTCCCATACATCAAGTCGATCAAACTCATGAATTTCATCTTGCATGGAATTGAACCGGTATCTTCATTCATGGCGGTTTTAACATCTTTTGGTTCGATCTTAGATAGTACGGAGTCAAGAAACACCATAAGGCATCGGTTGCAAGTTGTTTCCGGGTTGATACAGACGAGAGGATTTCCAATGATGTTGTCTAATGGATGATCGTGAGTCCATTTTTCGAGGTGTTCATGTGGCGCTTGTTGAGGAACCGAGGTAGTGAGTCGATGTCTCTCAAGAAGATGGTTCGATGATGACTCGGGAGTAGCAAATATGTTTTCAAATGGAGCATCTTCGGGAGTAGCAAAGGGATTAACTTCATCATTGATGCGAAACATTTCCATGATGTACATTTGAAGAATGATGATTTGTTGATGAGATCAAGGATCGCAGCAGTGCTTCTTGACTTAAAGATATTGAGACCAAGGATTGACTTCATTCACGAGAATATGAGCATCCTCTGTTGTGGGATCAACACCTCATTAGTAATTGAATCATACGATTCATCAAACATAGGATCAAACAATTTCTTTAAGTCATCTTCGATGGAGGTACATATGGAGTTTCTTGAGAAGAGTTTGGAACAAGAGATGATCCAATGGGACTGTTTTGAAGCGGGTCCCTGAGTGGAGTGTCCAGAGCCATTTGACCGGTCACTCATCAAACGTAACGTGAATTGTTTCCATGATATTTCGGGTTCTTTTGTTGTAGATTCGGTATCCCTTTTGTTTGATGCATATCCTACAAATACTCCAATGTCGACTTTAGCCCTAAGTTTCCTAAGTCTTGACCTCATTAGTTGGATAGCACAATGCACCAAACACACGAAGGAAAGAGATTAGGTTTTCGTTGTGGACAAGTTCATATGGAGTTTTTCCATGTACGGTGTGAATTAGGGAACGATTTTGTGTGTAGCATGCAAAATGGCGATTGCTTGACCCGGAGAAACATTGGAACCTTTGAGTAAATCAAGATTGTTCTAGCGGCTTCAACCGTAGTTCGATTGCGTCTTTCAACTACACCGCTCGCTGAGGAGTTCGTGGAAAACTTCTTTGATGACCGATTCCAACGCTTTCATAGAATTCATTAAGTTGTTTGTTGACAAACCGGCCCATTGTCTGCTCGATAATTTCGACGGTTTTGTTAAGTCGAACTGCAATTTGTTTGATGAGTTTGATGATGATATCGAGTTTCATCCTTTGTCCTTAAGAACTTGACCCGGTGAATCTAGAGTAATCATCAACCACAACTAACACATATTTCTTCCCAAAGATATTGTGCACCTCATTGGTCCACATAAATCCATATGAATCATATGAAGAACTTACGTGATCGAGTTAGTAGGTTTGGGTTTATGGGCATACTTCTTGCTTTTTCCCAATTGACATGTTGAACAAAGATGATTCTTTTCATACTTTAGTCTAGGTAAACCTACAACTAAGTCCTTTCTCGGAAAGATCGTTGATGGTGCCAAGTTCAAGTGATTGAGACGACGATGCCATAACCATGACTTTGTTTTTGAAGCCTTTGATAACAAGCGATTGGAGAAGCCCTCATCATGTCATCGATAGAGATGGTGTAAAGATTTGACCCACGAGTTCCTTTTAACAGTTCCTTACCATTAAGATCTCTAACAAAGCGGTATGTTTTCAAGGCAACTTCTAGATCGTAATCACGAATTGACCAACAGAGAACAGATTATGACCCAAACCTTCTACATAGTAAACTCTAGAGATGACACTATCACCAACAACATAATCTCCATAACCCATAATAGCACCGAAATGATCATTACCAAATCTAACAGTCCCGATGAATTTGCTCACGGTTCATGAGCATGACCGGTCTCCAGTCATATGCTTGGAACGACTGAGTCCAGTACCACAAAATGATTTGAACGATCTACAGTTGAACATGAGACAAGAATGGATAGCTGGATAATTGGGATCCCCATGCAAGAATGGGTTCCATTTGGTTAGTAACAATGTTTGGAACACCCACATCGTAAATAGAAGCATTCATATCGAAAGTGGGGCAATGGAATGGTTGTGAATAGATGCGATTAGTGTCAAGATAGCCCTGCTCACGGTGTGATCACTTCTAAGGGAATAGTTCTACCAAGAGTCATCCATTTTCTAGTGGGCATTATCGATTAGTCTTAAGACCAACAGTGTCCAATAAAAGCCTATTTTCTTGAATGTTCTTCTGTGGGTTTCCTTTGTTTTCTAACTTTCTTTCGCTTTTGCCTATTAGCCTTCTTAGCATGAATTTTAGCATTAACAATATTAATCGGACAATTAACATCATTAGGCGTAACGGTAACACCACATTCATGATTTGAAAGCGAATTCAAGCGGACATCGGTACAAGGTTTGCAAATAGTATCGAATTGAATTAATTACAAGACGCCTATGGCTAATACTAGAATCAACACGATTCGCTTTATTCAATTCAAGCTTAAAGTTCCCAGATTGTTCTTCTACTCTCTTCCAAAGGCACATTCTTAGCTTGAGAGGTCCTATCATTCCTTGTATTGTCATGAGACTTTGACCGCTCCGCTTAATGTCACCGATTACTCTGTAGAGGAATGGGAACATTAGTTGGTTTAACTACTCTTTGCATCACCGCTTAGATGTACTGGGTCCGAACTACATGCGGGTGCACTAAGGTTCACTTTCTTAAAACTAGAGTCTTGTAATTTGTACTCCTAGAAGGCACACTTGAGTTCTCTTTCTTAGCATTGATGATCCGAATCGAACTACTTAAAGGCACACTACGGTTCACATTCAAAACATTGGGAATCGAATGCATATCATACTTAGCGTTAGGCATTGAGCATGGAATCAAAGGATTAACTCTCTCACCTAATGACTTTGGGCATATTGTGATCAAGCATTCTAAGATTTCTTGAGATCGTTTGGCATATAAGCATGCATGTCCAATTGCATTATCATGAGGTTTCTCTAGCTTATCCTCTTCAACAATCTCACGCAGACATTCTAGGCAATCCTTAAGGGATGAGAAGTATGTTTGAATGGCAAGTTTGTTGTTCCTTAGATGAGGAGGACATATGTCACAGATAAAGCATATTTATTACAAGAGTGAACACGTGATACAACATTCTCCCATTGGTCATTGGCATTTTCCTTTTACCCGACTCTTCGATTCTCAATTTCCTTTTGCAATGACGCTATTTGATCGTTATTTTGTTACGAGTGACTTTAATTGATTCAAATAACTCATTGAAATGACGTTAACCTTTTCATTTTCTTCTAGAAAACTTTCATTTTCCTTTTGTAAAGCATTTACTAAGTTTTGAAGATGAAACGTTTGAGAATTCGAGAATCTAAAGGAGGAGGCATTTGGGAGCTGTCATATTGTTCGTTTGACCCTTTAATTGAGAGATTTGGGCTTTCAACTTTCTCGATCGTGTTGCATCGAGCTTGAATCTGTTCATCACGCTTGTTAATTTGAAAAGCGCATCAAACTCGGAGCATCCAAGATGTCTTGATATTTGAAGTTTTGACATTTTCTTTGAGATGTTGATATTTTAGTTGTAAATTAAAATACTCAACTTCTAGTTTAGAAAATGTTTAACCAAAGTGTCGTGATCATCCGGTTCAATTTTCTCGCTTAGTTTAGAATTAGTTTTTCAAGCTCAATGACACGATCATGGGAGACTTTCGAGGCAGCAGATAGTTCATGAAATTTGGAAGCATTAATAGAGCAATTTGAAGCGATGAAAAAATATCTTGAGCAACACATTCAAGAATAAGAGTCTCATTTAAGGTATGCAAGTTCTTCCTCTCAATCTCATTATATTTTAGTGCACGCTCATAATCACTAACTTACTACCATTGCATCAAATTCCTTTTCCATTCCCTTGATATCGGTTTCTATCCCCTTTTAAGACTCTCAAAGTGATCTTCCGGTGGTTTAAAGAAAGGCATGACCTCGTTAAATAACATTCTTTCATTTGCTCAAAACCCTTTCTCCTTCATTATACCGATGGGTGTGATCCTTTTCTTGCAAGTTTTCTCAAAATCAACAAATAGTTGAAATATAACATATTGACTAATTAAGGTCTTGCTTTTAGTGGCAATTTTTCTAGGAACAAGATGCATTGGTGTATTAGGAGGATACACAGTCGCTCTAGGCATTTTCCATAAAGGGGTTTGTTTCAACAATATTTTCATTTTTTCTCGCTTATCTAAATCCTTTTCCGAAAACTTGTTCGGGAGTCAACAATGTTTGAGGCTTAAACATGTTCAAGGAAACCAGTTTTCCTTCTTGTAGTCATGGGGAGTGATAATGATCTTTTCTCTTTGCATTTAGGGTCATCTAGTTTTTGTTCATCCTTTCCTAGTGACTTCATCGATTTCTTATCTTCCTCGATTGCACTCAATGCAACTAGGTTTTACGCCTAGGCTTAAGGATTTCATTACCATCATAAAGCACCTTATGAGCATTTCTAGCCTTTTTAATTACCTCTGGATTTGGTTCCTCAACAAGGGAATGCTATGCTTATCACTTAAGACTCGATGTTTAGTGACCATGTGAGCAAATCGAATGGTGTTTCCTTGTATGTACAACTTGTTTTCAAGTTTGTTTTCAAAGTTTTTGATTAGAAAAATCTCTCAAGAGTTTTGATTCCTTTGCATTAAATTCTTGCTTAAGCATTTTCACATTTTCTTGAAGTTCTTGTTTTGTTTAATTTGTTTTAGAAAGTTTTTCTTGCAAGGAATTTAATTCTTGTTTCAATACTTCTTCTCTAAACTTACTTTTCTAATTCTTGTACTCACTTGGTCATCCATTTCCCGCTCACGAGTGGTCAACTCAAACTTAGCACGTTGTTCATAAATAGCAACACGCTCTTTATAGGCATTTAGTTGAAATTACAGAATCATCGAGGCACATGCGGTGTATTCATCAAAACATAGTCGGTGTTGATGCGAAGATGCATCACTTGGTACAACTTCACTTTCACTTTGTTTCACATATTGATCATATGGGACAATATCGATATTACCCATATTTTCAATATTTGATTCAATAGTTTCGATTGATTGTACTTTGTCATGCATCTGTTTCACATCGACATCATCGTATAGTTTTAATACCTACGAGATGAGCTTGTCATGGGATGGGCCACTAGTGATGAAGAAGAGACCTTGGGAGAAACCATTGGAGATATGCTAGCCATAAAAATTGTGTGTGTGCCGAGGTCCATCATCCACATCAGTCGTATGCATCACGGTCACCGACTTGAAAGGCATTCGATGATTGTGACCTATCTCTGAATAAAGTCGATGAGTGTGTAAATACTCATCATTTTTAATCAATCTGAGCGCAAAACGTTTAAAAATGCTCACAAATGCATCAAAATATCGAAAATATTCCAAAATTGCATTTTATATGTTTCGGATGCAAAATGTTCAAAATCGATGAAAAATGAGCAAAGTTTGCATAATTGGCGCTTCACCCCCAAGTTTCTAAAATTGTCAAAAATAGTCCCCGAGCCATAATTTCAAAGTAAAATCACCAAAGGTCCTTTTAAAATCATAAGTTGTCAAATTTAGTCCTTTGGTGTAAAATATCAAAAGTTTGAGAAAATTACAAAATTGGTCCTTCAAGTTTCAAATTTGGCAAAAATGGCCCCTGGAAATTGGAGAATGGCAAGATTGGTCCTTGTACTTTTTGAGATTGTCACTTTCAACCCTTGAAGCAACTTTTCAGAATTGGCAGTTTAAGTCCCTTGAATTTCAGGATTTACACTTATGGTCCTTATCATTTAAACCCTTGTCATACCCCTTTTTGGCCTGCCTATCATTTTGGACCCCTGTCTTTAACCAATTTGAACCCCCCTTGTATTATTAAGACCAGTCAAACCAGTCAAACTCTTCCCCTTTCCCCGTTTTCCCTCCACATGTCTGCTACTCCCATGCCCAGCCACCAACACAACCACCCAGCCTCCCTCTCACCACACTTTGTTCCCCCCACCTCAGCAAGCTTCCAAGAAGCAATTAATGCTTCTTCACCAACCATATCAACCCCAACTGCTAAAATCTCCTTTTGGCGCCAAAAACGGATTCAAAGGCCAGGATTAATTCAAGGCATCCAATGGCCAGGAAACAACTGGGAACTGCTCAGAGATGAAAGAGAAAGCTCATGGATTATAAAAAGAAGCATTTGGAAGCAAGAAAAAGTGTCTACTAGTTTTTAAATTTTTATTAATGTCGTTTTTAGCTTAAAAGATTTAGTTAAGTATAATTTCTGTAATAATTTGCTGTTTTGTATCAAACTCAAGTTAAGTTATCAAGATAATCTACTTTAAGCATCATTCTCAAAGCTTAGCTCAAATTCATACTTGTATGTCCACTGTTGAAAATTTCCCATTCAAAGTCTATTTCACAAGCTCTTAGTAGCTCACTTGTAAGATGAAACAAGCTTAGATAAGCTTATTACAGCTTTTGGGAAGCTCACAATTAAGTTTCAAGCATATTTGGATATTGGTCAAAGAAAGTCAAACAGGGGCAATTTGGTAATAGAATTGGTCAAATGGTGAAGCAGTGCTGGATGTGGGTTGATTTAGGACTAGTGGGTTGATATCAATAGGTTAGAGGTCCTTTGGTTCATTGATTCAAGCCATAGTGGCTAGGACCCTTTGTAAGTGATTTTCAAGTTCCTTTGCATTATCTGAATTTGTAGTTAACACTGGTTCTATTCTGTTTAAAAAGTTGTACTTAGGTTAAGTGAATGTAGTTTGATCATTAATTCTAGTTTGCTCAGTGTTTAGTTGAATTTATTTGCAAAAACAGTCTAGAAAAGGGTGTTTGGATTTATAGTCTAAAATGTGTTAGAGGTGTATTCAGTGTTAGGTTTTTGTTGTTTGAGGTTTGTTTAGTCCTAATAGACTCTTATCTGTCTTACTTGTGTGCATGTAATCCAAAAAAGTCAAAATCCATATCATTAGCATCCAACAGGTTCACTGTTGGATATTTGAAGAGCAAATCACCTATTTTGTGTTTAAAAGTCATAAACAAAGCTTGCAGAAGCTTCATCTCATCATTTCACATCAAGTTCAGTCCAAAAATTTAGCTTAAAACTCAAAAAAGTCAAAGTCTCATTTTCACTTCAAAAGTCAAAACTTGAAAAATGCCATTTTGAGCCAACTGCAAAGAATTTTCTAGGATTCATTACTGGGCCAAATTTAGTGAAATTTGTTGTTTTAAAAACCTCTCTTGGTCTATTTTCTTATAGCCATTTTTGTACAATTTTACAAATTTTTACAAGCTCCAAACAGCTTGTACTTTAGGTCTTAATTGCCTGTGCCAAACTCAAACTAAGTCGAGTTTTCTCGATTCTTGCTGACTTGTGCATGAGGATCATCGAGCTTATCTAGGTCTATAATTTGGTTTACAAGATCTCAACCAGGTCTAGTATAGGTTCCAAGTTATTGCTTCTAATTTCTAGCTTATTTGATTGCTTATTTTGTGGTCGCAAGTTGGTACCCAAACCTGCTTTTAGCTTATAAATTCAAATAAGCCAAATCTGTTGAGTTAGCAATTCAGTGACTATGGCTTGTTGATTCTTGTTGATTTTGAGTCCCTTTAGCATATTGTAGCTTCTGTTCCAGTGTGGTGCTTGTTTGTGTTCACTTGGCTTATTAAAGTGCTTATTCATAAGCTCATTTCATAGCAGTTCTATAATCTCACACACAACCACCTATTTTTCCATTTTTCCTTGATTCCTTGCATTATTTTAAGCTTAACTTGAATTTTTCAGATTTTTCCAGTACTGTTTAGTATTTTTCTTGATTTCAATTAGTTTTTAAGCATTTTTAATTAGCAATTAATACAAATAATTAAGAAAAGGTTCAAAAAAATAATTTTTCATTTTTATTAAGTTTAGATAAATATAAAATGCCAAAAAAGTATTTTTCTAGATTTTTCTTAGTTAAATTTGTATTTTTAAATAATTTAATTAGTTTTAAATAGTTTAAAATTCCTAGAAAATAGAAAAATAATCAGAAAAATACAAAAATAGTTTTGAAAATTCTATTTTGATATTTTAGATTTTTCTAAGTCAAAATTTTATTTTTCTAGCTTTGTTTCATATTTTCTTGTATTTTAGGTTATTATTTAATAGTTAAAATAGTTTTAATTAGATAATTAGTTATAAAATAATTTTATTTTTCTAATAATTTTCTTTTATTATTAGGTTTGTAAAATATCATTTTCATATTTTTAGGGTTAATATTGTGTAAGTTTCACGTTTTTATTCAGACGTCGCGTAGTTTTAAATTAAGTTTTATAAAAACATAAAACAAAACATCATTTTAATTATAGTGATAGCGTTTATTTAATAGTTTTTATCTTTTAATTTCCTTTAATTTGCATTTAAGCCGTTGTAATTTGTTGGCTTTTCTTTAGTTTTAATAATTCACAAATTCCTTCTTTGTTCAAATTCCTCGATCACTATTCGTAGGGTGATCCATTGCATAACTCGTTGGGACATAACGACCCGAGGAGACTCTATACTCCTCGGATCCTCATTGCATTCGCTCCTGAGCCGCTTTTAAGCTTGTTACGGTCCGACATTCACAAGTGGCGAGCTTGTGTGATAAAGCTTGACTGCTCGGGCGCATCATCAAATTTTGGCGCCACGGGAGTCAGTCCGATCTATCTTCCGCTTAGCGATTAGTTGTTTGAATACTCACTCATTTGTTTATATCATCCATATCTATCTATATATATCCATATTTTCTTAAAAAATCCAAAACCCAAAACAACCAAAAACGTATAAAACACAAAAATATTTTTCTTTTGTTTCTATATATGTATCAAAAATAAAAATACAACAAGATTCGCTGTTTTCTTTAATAATAACAACTTAAAAGATTACCACCGAAACCAAGGCGGCACTACCTAACTGGGGTGCGACCATAATAAGTTCCCGAACTAAAGATTTAAAACTTGCCTTTGTGTCCTTGTGATTGGTGTACCTTTTTCAAAGAAGCCATTCATCTTGGATTATTGGTTAAGTTCATCGTTGTTTTGCCTCGATTTTGTGTTAATTGATTTTGTTGTGATATCGACGTTTGTAACCGTAAAACCCTTAAATATTCTTCTCACCACCATTTTACAAACGTCTTCATAATTCCCATTTCTCTCCTTAACTCGAGTTTCCTTGGAGTTAACTCTAGTGTATGCTTTTCGCTCTTCTAGATCGTGAGCCCATTTCGTGAGCTTGTCAAGATTCCAAGAAGGCGTGTTCGAGACTTTCGCTTCCTTCACGGATCGAGATCCGCATCGCTCACACTACTTCCGCTATCATGGCGGAAGAACGCTTATGTGAGCTTCTCCGAGCACCCATCGACGGGTATGGAGATGCTATTGTCGTACCGACCATCGTGGTGAAAATTTTGAACTCAAGACCGGTTATCAATCTTGTAACTTCAAATCGTTCTACGGTTTTGAGCGGGATGATCCTCATGCTCATATTCGATGGTTTAACAAGATTGCATCTACCATCAAGTATAAGAATGTCCCTACCGAAGTCGTTAAGCTTCTTTGCATTCCCATTTTCTCTTGAGGGCAAGCCCGGATTGGCTTGAAAAACAACCCCCGGTCTATTGAGACATGGGAAGATCCGTGAAGAAATTTGTGAATGAATTCTATCCACCATCCAAAACCACGAGTCCGAAAAATGAAATCATCAAGTTCACTCGTAAGTTTGATGAACCCTTCATGAATCGTGGGATCGTTTCAAGGAATTGCTTCGCAAGTGTCCTCACCACGGTTTCTCCGAGTTGATGCAACTCGATACTTTCTACAATGGAGTGAGTCAATCGATCAAGATTCTCTCAATTCCTCCGCGGAGGAAATTTCCTAAGCAAAGCGTCAAAGAAGCTTTAGCGATAATCGAAAACAAGTCTAAAGTCCGTGACCGCCGAAGCAAGCCGGTTGTTTCCCAAGTCGGTGTTGGTCCTTCTTCTTCTTCATCGCCCGTGAGTCAATCTAGCACCGATGCTAAGATTGATAAACTCACCAAGCTATTCAAGCTTTGGTTCTCTCCAATCAAAAGAAAGTCTCTTTTCCACAAACTTCACCTCTATGAAGTTAAGAAAGTGGAAGTCGTGTTACCCGTGGTGGCCCCATGCTTACTATAACTGTATGGCCACCGATGGTAACCCTTTGAAGCCAATGCGTGGGCGGGATGTCTAATCAAGGAGGCAATCAATATCGTGCTCCTATAGACCCGAACCACCGCCCTAACCACTACTCGACCTCCGGTTTCAATCAAAACCAAAACCGAATCGAATCGAATAGACCCAACTGTGGTTTTCAAAACCAATGTCATTTCAATCCAAACAACGGTTTTCAAAATCGTAATCAAAATTTCCAACATCAAGGAAATTTCAATAGAAACCTGTGTCAAGGAAATTTCAACCTGTGGTATTTTCATGGCAATAATCAAGGAAATTTTCAAAATCAAGGCCCTAATCCTAACAATAGAGGCCGAATTTTCTGTGCAAACTCAAGCCATTGTTCCAACTGGACCATCATCGATGAGTTGTTGAAACAATTCATGAAATCCCAAGAGGAAATGAATCGGTTGTTGGTTAGCGATTTCGGACATCAAGAAGTCTTTAAATGATCGACCCTGCTCGTGTACTTTACCTAGCAACACGATCGCTAATCCGAGGGGCGATGCAAAGGCGATCACAACCAAGTGGTGCTTCATATGCCGGACCCGCTATTCCTACTACCTCTTCTTCTTCTTCTCCCAAAGGTAGTGGAAAGTGAACCTCCGACACACAATGGACCTATGACTCAATGCCTCCTCCACCGTGGCAATAAGTCAAGTTACCAAGGAAACAACGGACAAGGTGCATTATTCAAACCCACGGTATCAAGACACGTCCCACCTTGGTAGTCCAACCTCAGTGGTCCGAGAACCCAAGTCAAATCAAGGAGTTATTTTTAACCTCCGTAGCTCTGCTGAGAATCGAAATCCAAAACTTCTATTCCTTATCCCTCACGCGTTTACATGAGCAAAGCTCATGAGAAAGCTAGTCATCAAATGGAAAAATTCTTTCGATTTTCCAAGAACTTCACTTTGACATAAGCTTCATGGATGCCATCATGTTAATGCCCAAGTTTGCATCTACTCAAACACATGTTGAGCAACAAGGAAAAGCTATTTGAAATGGCTAAGACTCCTTTGAATGAGAATTGCTCATTTGTTTTGTTAAAGAAGCTTCCGAGAAGCTAGGAGATCCCGGAAAATTTCTTCTTCCTTGTGTTTTTCCCGGATGATTGAATGCTTTGCTCTTGCCGATCTAGGTGCAAGCATCAACTGATGTCGTATTCGATGTGGAAGAAACTTCTCTTAGGAACTTATTCCTACCGCATGACTCTTGAGCTTGCGATCGTTCTATCTCGCGTCCTCTTGGCATCGCCGAGGATGTATTTGTGAAAGTAGGAAAGTTCCATTTTCCACCGATTTTGTGGTTGTTGATTTCGATGCTCGATCATCGGGTTCCTCTTATTGTTGGTCGAGGATTCACGAGAACGGGCGTGCTCTTATCGATGTATTGAGCAAGAAATCACTTTACGTGTGGGTAACTAAGTGTTACTTTTAACCTCGATCAAACTTCGAGGTACTCCTCAAATTATGATATCGAATCGCTTAATCGAGTCGATTTAATTGACATTGCTTCGTGAGGAGTACTCAAGAGTTTCTTGGTTATCTTCATAATTCTATGGGTGGGATTCCACCACATCTTCTCAACCTATCATTGCCGACTCTTCCCCTCTCACTCCGTTTGAGGAGGTGACTTCCTCTGGAAGAAATCGATGCATTTTCGGTTATCGATGAATCAATTCCGCTGGAATTGATGGTGTTTATGATTCGGAGGGGATATTCTCTATCTTGAGCAATTGCTTAATGAAGATCCATTACCTTCACTCCTCCGAAGAAATCACGATTAAGGAAATCAAATCGGTACAAACTTCTACCGATGAATTTCCGAGGTTGAACTTAAGGACCCCCCCATCTCGAGTATGCATTCTTGGAGGGTGATGATAAATTACCGTCATAATTGCTAAAGACTTGACCGAGGAGGAGAAATCGCTCTCATAAAGGTCTTGAAGTCACACAAGCAAGCAATTGCTTGGAAACTCTCCGACATTAAGGGTATCAACCCCGAGTTTTGTACCACAAAATCTTAATGGAGGATGACTTCAAACCAAGCAATTCAACATCGAGAAGGGTGAATCCTAAGATTCATGAGGTTATCAAACAAGAGGTTCTCAAACTTCTTGATGCGGTTTGATTTACCCGATCTCCGCGGTCCTTGGGTTAGCCCCATTCATTGCGCTCCAAAAAGGGTGGCATTATCGTTGTCACGAATGAAGAAAGCGAGTTAATTCCAACTCGATTGGTTACGGGATGGCGTGTATGCATTGACTATCGTAAGTTAAACGAAGCCACCGTAAAGACCATTTTCCTCTACCCTTCATGGACCGGATGCTTGAGAGATTAGCGTGGAAGCGAATACTATTGTTTCCTTGATGGTTTCTCGGGTTACTTTCAGATCCCCATTGATCCATTTGGATCAAGAAAAGACCACATTCACCGCCCATACGGGACGCTTGCCTATAGACGTATGCCTTTTGGCTTATGTAATGCTCTTGGCACGTTCCAAAGATGTATGATGGCAATTTTCCACGACATGATCGGGGAAACTATGGAGGTGTTTATGGATGACTTCTCGGTCATTGGGGACTCGTTTCAGACATGTCTCTCCCATTTAGACAAAATGTTAAAAAGGTGTGAAGACACCAATCTATGTCTAAACTGGGAGAAGAGCCACTTTATGGTCAAAGAAGGCATAGTCCTTGGCCATAAGATTTCCAAGAATGGGATTGAGGTAGATAGAGCAAAAGTTGATGTTATTGCTAAATTACCTCATCCCACTACCGTCAAAGGTATTAGGAGTTTTCTAGGTCATGCCGGTTTTATCGAGATTCATTCAAGATTTCTAAAATCGCCGACCTATGACCCATCTTCTCGAAAAGATGCTCCTTTTATCTTCTCTCCCGAGTGTATCAAGCTTTTGAAACACTAAAGAAAAAGCTACTAAGCACCCATTCTAGTTGCCCCGAGTCGGATTTACCCTTCGAGCTCATGTGCGATGCAAGTGATTTTGCTATCGGTGCGGTCTTGGGCAACATAAAACCAAACATTTTCACCAATCCACTACGCAAGCAAAACTATGATCAAGCTCGGACCCATTACACCACTACGAAAAAGAATTATTAGGCATGGTGTATGCGTTTGAGAAGTTTCGCCATATCTTGTATTGACCAAATGCGTGGTGTATACGGGTCACTTAAGACTCAAATATCTCTTTGCAAAACAAGATGCAAAGCCGAGATTGCTCCGCTGGGTTCTCCTCCTACAAGAATTTGATATCATTATTCGTGATAAAAAGGAGCCGAGAACACGGTCACGATCATCTGTCGATTAGAGAACCCTCACCAAAATGTGTTCGAGAAAAGGAAATAAATGAAACATTTCCTCTCGAAACACTCAATGTGGTTTCTTTTCGTGGAGACTCTTCTACCCCATGGTTTCTCGACTTTGCAAATTACCATGCGGGTAACTTTGTTGTGAAAGGATGTCGTCCCAACAAAAATAAATTCTTTAAAGATGTGAAGCATTATTTCGGGACGACCCTACTTGTTCAAAATTTGTGCGGATCAAGTCATCCCGCGATGTGTGTATGGTCGGGAAGCTATTGACATTCTCAAGGCTTGCCATTCGGACCTACTGGGGACATCATAGCCCCAACTACACCGCCAAGAAGGTGTTTGATTCCGATTCTATTGGCCCACAATCTACAAGGATGCCCATGAATTGTCAAAACCGTGACGCTTGTCAACGTCACGGAATATCTCACAAAGGAATGAAATGCCGCAAAACGCCATTCAAGTATGTGAGATTTTTGACATTTGGGGCATTGACTTCACGGGCCATTTCCTTCTTCCGTGGTAACAAATACATACTCGTGGCCGTTGACTACTTGTCAAAATGGGTTGAAGCTAAGGCTTTACCCACCAACGATGCCCGAGTTGTGGTGAAATTCTTGAAATCTTATTTGCTAGGTTTGGAACTCCACGAGCCATAATCGGTGACCGTAGTACGATTTACGCAATGACCAATTTGCAAGAGTCATGCAAAAGTATGGTGTAACTCACCGCACTTCTCAAGGCATCACCCACAAACAAGTGGGCAAGTGGAAGTTTCTAACCGAGGGATTAAAGAATCTTGGAGAGGACGGTTGGTGAAAACCGTGCCTCTTGGTCGGATAAGCTAGATGACGACTGGGCCTTCCGACGACTTATAAAACACCCATCGGGTGCACTCCATACAAGCTAGTGTACGGAAGGCATGTCATCTACGGTTGAGCTCGAGCACAAGGCATACCGGGCCTTGAAGCATGCCAACTTTGATATTCAGACGGTGGTGATCACCGGAAAGTTCAAATGAATGAATTAAATGAACTCCGTGATCAAGCTTACGAGAACTCTTTGATCTACAAACAAAAGACAAAGAAGATTCATGACTCAAAAATCAAGAACCGCGTTTTCAACGTTGGTGATCGAGTCCTTCTTTTCAATTCAAGATTGAAGATTTTCTGAAAGCTCAAGTCCCGTTGGTGCGGTCCATTTACTATCGCTAAGGTTTATCCTTATGGTACCATTGAGTTATCTCAACCCGATGGTCCTAATTTTAAAGTGAATGGTCATCGAGTGAAGCATTACTTTGGAGGGACATTCCATCCATGGTTGTCCCGGACTTACAAACATTCCCATGAACCAATGAATGCGGGATCGAGTCAAGCTAGCGACTCGTGAATCAAAAACAATAGCATGCCATATGGGTTGTCACCCATATTTACGATGCCTTAAGTTTGTTACGGTTAGCCATTCACAAGTGGCTAGCTTGTGTGACAAAACTTGACAGCTTAGCTTCTTCTTTCTACTTTCTACCACACTAGTGTGGGGGTTGCCCACATGTTTTATATATAAGTCTAAAAAAACAAAAAAAAAAAAAAAAAAAAAAAAATCTTCTTTCTAAATAATGGCCTTAGTATTTCCCTTTCACGTTCTTTGTTTCGGCATAACCGCGGTACTTTGAATATTGAGGGAAATATTCATCTCTAGTGTGGGGGATTCTCACGAATTTTATCATGTAATTATACCGCCCAATCCCGCTTTTGGCCAAATTTTTTTTTTGGAGTAAGTGTTCTACACTTACTCATCTTGGTTATCATCCGCCATGTCTCAGAAGACAAAAGGATTGGCTAATCCAGAGCAAACGGCTCTTGGTAAAGATATATCAAATCCGTTTACGACTTGCAATTTGCCCAAAATTGTATGGTATTCAACTCACCATATCCTAAAAGTGAAGAGTTGGCTAGCCCGCAAGATTATGGCTTGTGGTAAAGGCGATGGAAAAACCATAATTGGTAATCACTCACCAAAGATAATCTTCGATAATTTATCTAAGATTTGGCTAGTCCGAGCAAACGGCTTCGGTAAAGACAAATCAAATCAGATTGAAGTCGGTGGTTTGCTCAAAATCACATGGTTATCGATTGTACCATGGTTCTTACTTGAATGAAACATTTGGCTACTCGAGTAATGGCTTTTGGTAAAGAGTTTCAAATCCATTATGTTTTTCTCAAAAGATTGCTAGGGACTAGCAATAGTTTAGTGTGGGGATTGATGAGTGTGTAAATACTCATCATTTTTAGTCAATCTGAAGCGCAAAACGTTTAAAATGCTCACAAATGCATCAAAATATCGAAAATATTCCAAAATTGCATTTTATATGTTTCGGATGCAAAATGTTCAAAATCGATGAAAAAATGAGCAAAGTTTGCATAATTGGCGTTTCATCCCCAAGTTTCTAAAATTGTCAAAATAGTCCCCGAGCCATAAATTCAAAGTAAAATCACCAAAGTTCCTTTTAAAATCATAAGTTGTCAAATTTAGTCCTTTGGTGAAAAATATAAAAAGTTTGAGAAAATTACAAAATTGGTCCTTCAAGTTTCAAATTTGGCAAAAATGGCCCCTGGAAATTGGAGGATGGCAAGATTGGTCCTTGTACTTTTTGAGATTGTCACTTTCAACCCTTGAAGCAACTTTTCAGAATTGGCAGTTTAAGTCCCTTGAATTTCAGGATTTACACTTATGGTCCTTGTCATTTAAACCCTTGTCATACCCCTTTTTGGCCTGCCTATCATTTTGGACCCCTGTCTTTAACCAATTTGAACCCCCTTGTATTATTAAGACCAGTCAAACTCTTCCCCTTTCCCCGTTTTCCCTCCACATGTCTGCTACTCCCATGCCCACCACCAACACAACCACTGACCTCCTCTCACCACACTTTGTTCCCCCACCTCAAGAAGCTTCAAGAAGCAATTAATGCTTCTTCACCAACCATATCAACCCCAATCGCTAAAATCTCCTTTTGGCGCCAAAAGCGGATTCAAAGGCCGAGATTAATTCAAGGCATCCAATGGCCAGAAACAACTGCGGGAGCCTTTCGAGATGAAAGAAAGCTCATGGATTATAAAAGAAGCATTTGGAAGCAAGAAAAAGTGTCTACTAGTTTTTAAATTTTTATTAATGTCGCTTTTAGCTTAAAAGATTTAGTTAAGTATAATTTACGTAATAATTTGCTGTTTTGTATCAAACTCAAGTTAAGTTATCAAGATAATCTACTTTAAGCATCATTCTCAAAGCTTAGCTCAAATTCATACTTGTATGTCCACTGTTGAAAATTTCCCATTCAAAGTCTATTTCACAAGCTCTTAGTAGCTCACTTGTAAGATGAAACAATCTTAGATAAGCTTATTACAGCTTTTGGGAAGCTCACAATTAAGTTTCAAGCATATTTGGATATTGGTCAAAGAAAGTCAAACAGGGCAATTTGGTAATAGAATTGGTCAAATGGTGAAGCAAGTCTTTGGATGTGGGTTGATTTAGGACTAGTGGGTTGATATCAATAGGTTAGAGGTCCTTTGGTTCATTGATTCAAGCCATAGTGGCTAGGACCCTTTGTAAGTGATTTTCAAGTTCCTTTGCATTATCTCGAATTTGTAGTTAACACTTGGTTCTATTCTGCTTTAAAAGTTGTACTTAGGTTAAGTGAATGTAGTTTGATCATTAATTCTAGTTTGCTCGGTGTTTAGTTGAATTTATTTGCAAAAGCAGTCTAGAAAAGGGTGTTTGGATTTATAGTCTAAAATGTGTTAGAGGTGTATTCGGTGTTAGGTTTTGTTGTTTGAGGTTTGTTTAGTCCTAATAGACTCTTATCTGCCTTACTTGTGTGCATGTAATCCAAAAAGTCAAAATCCATATCATTAGCATCCAACGGGTTCCTTGTTGGATATTTGAAGAACAAATCACCTATTTTGTGTTTAAAAGTCATAAACAAAGCTTGCAGAAGCTTCATCTCATCATTTCACATCAAGTTCAGTCCAAAAATTTAGCTTAAAACTCAAAAAAGTCAAAGTCTCATTTTCACTTCAAAAGTCAAAAGTTGAAAAATGCCATTTTAAGCCAACTGCAAAGAATTTTCTAGGATTCATTACTGGGCCAAATTTAGTGAAATTTGTTGTTTTAAAAACCTCTCTTGGTCTGTTTTCTTATAGCCATTTTTGTACAATTTTACAAATTTTTTACAAGCTCCAAACATAAGCTTGTACTTTAGGTCTTAATTGCCTCGTGCCAAACTCGAACTTAAGTCGAGTTTTTCTCGATTCTGCTGACTTGTGCAGGGCTCATCAGAGCTTATCTAGGTCTATAATTTGGTTTACAAGATCTCAACCAGGTCTAGTATAGGTTCCAAGTTATTGCTTCTAATTTCTAGCTTATTTGATTGCTTATTTTGTGGCTGCAAGTTGGTACCCAAAACTGTTTTAGCTTATAAATTCAAATAAGCCAAATCTGTTGAGTTAGCAATTCAGTGACTATGGCTTGTTGATTCTTGTTGATTTTGAGTCCCTTTAGCATATTGTAGCTTCTGTTCCAGTGTGGTGCTTGTTTGTGTTCACTTGGCTTATTAAAGTGCTTATTCATAAGCTCATTTCATAGCAGTTCTATAATCTCACACACAACCACCTATTTTTCCATTTTTCCTTGATTCCTTGCATTATTTTAAGCTTAACTTGAATTTTTCAGATTTTTCCAGTACTGTTTAGTATTTTTCTTGATTTCAATTAGTTTTAAGCATTTTTAATTAGCAATTAATACAAATAATTAAGAAAAGGTTCAAAAAATAATTTTTCATTTTATTAAGTTTAGATAAATATAAAAAGCCAAAAAGTATTTTTCTAGATTTTTCTTAGTTAAATTTGTATTTTTAAATAATTTAATTAGTTTTAAATAGTTTAAAATTCCTAGAAAATAGAAAAATAATCAGAAAAATACAAAAATAGTTTTGAAAATTCTATTTTGATATTTTAGATTTTTCTAAGTCAAAATTTTATTTTTCTAGCTTTGTTTCATATTTTCTTGTATTTCAGGTTATTATTTAATAGTTAAAAATAGTTTTTAATTAGATAATTAGTTATAAAAGTAATTTTATTTTTCTAATAATTTTCTTTTATTATTAGGTTTGTAAAATATCATTTTCATATTTTTAGGGTTAATATTGTGTAAGTTTCACGTTTTTATTCAGTGCGTCGCGTAGTTTTTAAATTAAGTTTTATAAAAACATAAAACAAAACATCATTTTAATTATAGTGATAGCGTTTATTTAATAGTTTTTATCTTTTAATTTCCTTTAATTTGCATTTAATCCGTTGTAATTTGTTGGCTTTTACGTAGTTTTAATAATTCACAAATTCCTTCTTTGTTCAAATTCCTCGATCCTTATTCGTAGGGTGATCCATTGCATAGCTTCATTTGGGACATAACGACCGGGAGACTCTATACTCCTCGGATCCTCATTGCATTCGCTCTGAGCCGCTTTTAAGCTTGTTACGTCGCCATTCTGAGTGGCGAGCTTGTGTGATAAAGCTTGACTGTTCGGGGCGATCACCGTCTCATCCACATCTCGCATCATAGGTCTTGGCATTGCCCTCGGAAGAAAACAACAATTCCTCTTCATCCAAAGCGGCACCATTGTCACGAGCTTGTGCGTGAGATCTTATCTACAAGTAATCGGCGATTCGTGGACGCTTTGGAGATGTGCGGTTCCTTGCAATGTGTCCTCACCATCACGGTTATAACATTTGATTAGCTTAGCTTGACCTTGGTTACCATTCCTTCCTCGATTCGGTTGCCAACATAACCTCTCCCGGCTCCACCTCGCCCACGATCATCTTGTCTTTCCGAATCGGGCGCACCACGATCCTTCCATCTTTAACGGTGGCTTGATTGTGTGGGTTAGATGTTGCTCGAGGTTGTTGTTGGTTTGTGGAGAGAATTCATGTTTTGACTAATGAGAAGAGCTAGTTGATTAATGAAGTTACCCACGTGAGCATCAAGATCGACTTGTTTGTACATAGGATCGGGAATGAGTTTATGATTACTATTACCCAAAGGTATGACTTGTGATGCTTTGGTTGTGATTACGATGTTTGAGTAGAAAGTGTAGAGTCATTAGACGAGCTTGTCTCTCCCGGTTGGTTTTGAACCGATTGAGAATCAATTTTTCAAACATAGCATGTCTCTCATTCGAAGGAGGAAGGCATAGAGTTGCTCATAGTTTGTATTCTTCAATCCTTTAGTGAGCTTCACATGTAACAAACTTGTGCCATTCGGGATTCATGTTGTTCACAAATTTTGAGTTCAAATTTGAATGTTAGGCATAGTCATTCGATGTTCCTCATGTCATTTACTAACTTATGAAATCTCACATAGTACTCATAGACATTCTCATCGGTTTCATCTTGAAGTGCTCAAATTGTCATAGAGTTGGGATTCTCTGTCTTCCATAGTTAATTACGAACACGAGAGAAGCATCTTAACATTATCCCAAAGCGCCTTAGCATCGGTGTTATGATTGATCGACTTGTAGATGTCTTTAGGAAGACCTTGAAGAACAATGTTTGAAGCCACGATATCTCGCATCAAATCTCTTTTATCCTTATCATCAAGCTCATCATACATCTTAGGTCCATCCATTCCGTAAACAGAGTACCATCTTCATTAGTATCAAGTATGTCTCTAGTCGTCTCAACTCGATATGGTCCTTCATCAATGGATTTGAGAATGTTGACACCATTTTCCTTTCCAAGGCAATACAATCGATTCGTTGAGCCCAAGAATCGTAGTCGATTCATCGAGCATGGGTGGACGAGTATCCGAGCCACCGCTTGAACATCCTCGACAACAGTGGAGATGCTAGTAGGAACGTTGGTAGACATGTTAACAGATTATACGGATTTTATAACTCTATGATTAAACGGAAATAGATTCTTTCACGGATTTTACTAAATCAAGAGAAAACCGTAAACAATCACTCAAGTCGCTGAAAATAATGCACTAAGTCGCTAGAAGATAATGCACTAAGTCGCTAATACTTAATTAGCTACACCACTAAGTCGCTAGAGTCCCAAGTCGCTAGACAAATGCAAGTCGCTAGTAGTAACTCGCTAAGCCTCAAGTCGCTAGCAAAATTTTGGCGAAATTAAGCTACTCAGTCGCTAAAGATACAAGTCGCTAAAGAGCAACTCGCTACCGACCAAGTCGCTATCACCAGTCGCTACCCGTAGTGGAGAGTCCACTACTTGTCTCAGAAATCGCTAGATCTAAGTCGCTAGGTTTAGAAGCGTAACTCGCTACAAATTTGTAAAGCAAGTCGCTACGAAGAAACTAATCCGTGAAGTAAGTCGCTAGCATGAAAAAACCACATAAACATCACTTTTCAATCCAAAACAACCCAACCAAGATGATTTAAGCTACCAAATGATAACCTACACACTTGTGATGATTCTAAACATAAAAGTACTAACAAAATCCGAACTTTAATCCGAGAAATCAACCAAATGATGCAAAAACCACTAAACTTTTTCAACCTCAAAACCACCTAAAACCACTATAAATCCAAAGATGTGCAAGATATGATCTAACCATGGCTCGATACCAAATGTAAGATATAACTTTTCACATGCACATCAAACCATAACACAAAGTAGCATATAGATGGAATTCTAGAGAGAAAGTTAGAGGTTTAGGGAACTTAGTGAGAGAAAGTGAAAGATATTATTATGAGCTCCAACTCTACCTTGGAAGGTAGAGTATTTATAGTCTTACATAAATCGCCACACATCGGGTCGTGGATCGGGCATACAGGTGGTAAAGACCCGTCCGTCCTCCATGGTGTTACTTAACTAAATACTACTTAACTTAAAATAACTACGACTACGAGCTTTCTAACGATTACATATACTTGAGGTGACCGACTCTTTAATACCTGGAATTTCTAATTCCTAACAAATTAATATGTAATAGTTAGCTTTATTATGGCCTTTATGTTTGTAATTAGCCTTAGGCTTATGTAGAAGGCCCATAAGCCTAGGCCTTAGTCCATTAAGGAAAGGATGGAAACTAGGAGTGTTGCCCTAGCTTTCCTCCTATAAATACCTTATGTAAACCTTCATTTGAAGGTTGGTTGTTCAAGTTGTTCTCTTTCACTCATGCCTTACGCATAACCGTCCTTAATATCGTGTGTGTGTGTGTTAGATCTTGTTCAATCGCCTTATCTCTTTCTATATTACTTGTGTTTGTAAAACTAGTGACCTAACACAAAGTTTACTTATATCAATTGTCTAATAACAAGTAATTACTTATATTTCATTGCAGAAAGTTTGGCTGCACATTCAGTCCTGCCAAAACGACCATAAGTTGAGTTCTAAAACTTGTTTTGATGCCAGACTTTTTCCAAAATTCAAGTTTATGTCTTGGCTACATTTCATAAAACTAAGTCGACTTCCAGAAATGACCAGAACCATGGGATTTTCCCAAATGAAATCTGGTGTGCAGATTTTGACATGCTTTGCCATTTTGGCTCTCATTTACTCATCGAGAGGAGTTATGAGGTGCGCCACCCGGAGAAAAGACCGTAAGAAATAACTATACAATCCTATATTATTGAATTAACCTCAAAGTTTACTGAGATAATCAGTTTAATCAATCTTTGGGACTGTTGCAGAATTCAGGTTCATAAAACCTATCTAAGGCTTGCTCTAGCTTCTTTTCATGTTACAAACTTCATGTACAACATCAATCATGCCATATTACATATAATACTTATATCAAATTTACATCCAATGAATATAAATTATTACAACCATATTGAGTAACATGAAAATTAAATAACTTCTTACAAGACTTAGGTTGAGTAGTTACAACAATCAAACCTAACTCCTTTCAATCTTCAACCCTTGTCTTCATCCTTCTAACCCAAATTTACTAATCTTCATACCCTTGAAATAACCCTTTTACTTCAGCCCTTGATGCCTTGTGTAGCTCCTAATTCAACCAAAGGATCATGAAAACAACACAAGGACTTGTTGTAACATCTTGAACCTTCAATCTTTCATGTATAACTTAAAGCTTGAATTAAAGTGATGATGTGTTTATGGTGATTAAGAGTGTACGGCAATGGGGAGTAGAGGAGAGGGATTGAGCAACTTTTGCATGTAAAAATAATCTAGTGAAGTTATCTCTTCAAGTGGGTGGGGACAAGGGTGCTTTGTTGTCAAGTTAGTGTGCTAAACAAAGGCCATGTGGTCTTGTGGTTAACATAAAAATGCCACCTCTCATTGAGGTGGTGAGTATGTGTATTTTGCATAGTTTTTGGTTTATGAGGTGTAGTTTGGTCCCGGTAATTACTAATGTTAAGCCCTTAAGTCACGAAACTTAAAACTGGGTAACATAAGAATATAATACTTATGAAAATGTCAAAACTTATGAATATACTCCAACTATATATATTAAAAGTGTAATAAGTCTATTGGAGTGCGTTTATGTTGTTAAAACCTAATAACATAGGTTTGAGCACGCGTATTACGTAAAGAGTGAAATATTTACGCAAAAATAACAAAGTGGCAATAGTTCATATAAAATATGACAATTGGTGAAAATAGAGTATTTTGAACACCTAGACTTATCGTAGTCTTGTGTTGACCGCGAGGAAAGTTTACACGATTAAACTTTCGTAATTATTAAAGTCACAACTTTAAATAATTATTTATAGCCAAAGGTGAACAAAATGTTCGAGTGTAATAATCAAAAGCAGTTGAATTATTTAACTTGGGAAATTACTGGTTACTACCAGTTACAATATTTGCTTTTACGTTACGGTAAAAGTCAAATTGTTAGGAATCAAAAATTCCATGTATTGAAGAGTCGGTCACCCCAATATTACATAGCATAAGTTAGCTCGTAAACTTGTCGTTATTTACATTACTTAGCAGGTTATTAGTTAGTTTATAGCATAGATTAGTTTAGTGTAACACCGTGGAGGAAGGATGGGTCTTTACCCATTGTATACCTGATCCATAGGCCGTCAGGAGGTCGTTTATTTTGTAACCTATAAATACCCTCTACCATGCAAGGTAGAGGGTTGGATGTTCACTTGGAATCTAACCTTCCATGAGTTTTCTCTTACTAGAACATTTCCCTTTCTCTCTCTAAAAACTTATATACTCCACTTTTGATTATGGTTTTAATGTGTATATGAAATCCAATATCTTTCAATTGGTATCAAGAGCCATGGTTTGATCACTCATCTTTCATGCTCTTTGTTTTGGTGGATTTCATAAGGTTTTTGGAGTATTAAGGGTTTAGGAGAGTTTGATTCATTTGGACAAATTCTAGTGTTAAAGTTTGAATTTTGCTTTTACTTTTGTGTTTAGGATCATCATATGTGTTTATGTTTTGAATTGGAAGGCTTAAATCATTGTGGTTTGGTTGTTTTGGATTGATAAAGTGGTTATTTTTTTGAAAGAAGGACGAAGCGAGTTGAGTCTCGGACTTGTTTTTCTTCAAAGCGAGTTGCTTAGCTATTTTATGCGAGTTGGTACATGCGACTTAGCTGTTTAGTGAGTTGATCTTTATGCGACTTGGGTTCTAAGCGAGTTGTTTCTTTAAGCGATTTGAGATCTAAAGCGACTTAGCTATTTAGCGAGTTGTAACGCTAGCGAGTTAACTTAAGCGACTTAGTGCTCAAGCGAGTTGATTGTGTTGCGAGTTGAGACTAAAGCGAGTTGGCTATTTAGCGACTTGATTAATTAAGCGAGTTGAGTGTGTTGCGAGTTGATGCTAATGCGACTTGGCTATTTAGCGAGTTGACTGCTTATGCGAGTTGTGTGTTTAGCGACTTGTTCATTTAGACTTGTTACTTCATTGTGATACATTCTTACGGTTGTTCTTTTGGTTTAGTAAAATCCCGTGAAAGAATCAATTTCCCGGTTTAATCAAAGAATAGTAAAATCCCGTTGAATCCAACACTCATGGCTCAATCTACGGATCCAGTGATTTCTAAAGTGCTCAAACTTTATGATTTAGCGGACTGCAGACAAAGCATGTACTATTCAGAATGTGTGACCTTAACAAATCCTACAAGCGATGATCTAAACTCATCACACCTTGAGTCCAACCCAAATGAACTGACATGAATTACATGTTGAATGTAGTATTGAACCTTACTTACTGCTTCATTCCCACATATCACAAGTGTTATCCACATCCATGGATCGGACATGCAGTGCCCTTTTCCGTCAGGATTTGCCTTCATTCAAGAATAAATTGTTTGATTACCTTGAACAATTGAAGAATCAGCTCACCAATGGGAAGATAATTAAAGATGATTCCATGGCCGTACTTCATATGATTCTCAAACAATTTGAGACATTCATCAATGGGAATATTCATGATTTTGATCAACATGTGACTAAAATCTCCTTCAAGAAACATACCGGAATGGAAATTCATGAGTTCTCCAATATATTGATCCGATTAATGGATAATATGGAGACATACATTGAGGAAGCAGCTAAAGCAAGTGAAGCCCAGGATAAATTGAATGAAGAAAGTGAACCTCCAGAGGATGCAAGTGTCAGACCAATGGATGATTAGATGTCATCTGATGTGCTACCCTTGAATGATCAACACAATGCATCTGGTAACGTATCCAAACCATCTGAATTTGTAGATTCACATGAGTCAGATTATATTGAAATGGTTGAGACTGAGACTGTATGTTTTAAAACTAATGATGTGATTTCAAAAAGGGCATTTGAGGAACTTTCTTACAAATATTCAATTCTTGAAGAACACTGCATTTCCTTGGAAATTGCACTACTGAGAAAAGGAAGAAAATTCTCTTGTTTCAAATGCATGCACAAATCCAGAATTCCGTGAGTTTTTTGAAATTAATCGATTAAAACTCGATTCTAGACAAAGACTCAACCATTCGTAACCTGAAAAAACAAATGTCGACACTCAATTGAACATGAATGCGGATATTAATTATGATGCTTGTAATGAAATTAAGTCTAGAAATGAGGAACTAGCCATATGTGTTGCAAAATTGCTAAGAGAATATGAATCCTTAAAGAAGAATCTTACGGGTGTAGGACCAAGCAGTTGATAAAATCAACTCCATGACATCGACATAGATGCCCTCAAAGACCAAGTTCAGGATAAGAGTTTCACTATCGTTGCGTTAAGAAATGAGATTAGGAAAAATACAGGAAATAGAGTGAATACTAAGCTCACAAAACCATCAACTTTGGAGAAATCAACTCTTCATAATGCCACTAAACGCCCTGTAACTAGGCAACCCAATGCATTTAAGACAGAAAGATTTAAAGCGTCAAAATCTAAGCTTGCCCCCCAGGTTGAAAATAATAATGTTTTGTCGAATCCAGTCACTTCACAAAGTCATTCCAACTGTAGGAAAGACAATTTCCAGCAGATGGCTCAGAAATCTAAGATCGGGAATGTAAGGAGTCAAATGACAGACCAATCCACTAAGAAGCAATTTAAATGCAAAAGGACCAATGATCAGAACAGGAACATAACTTCATCTAACTTTGTTAGCAGTTGTTTTACGTGGGTTCCTACTGGCAGACTCTTTGAGTTTACAGGTACCAAACGGACTTACTTACCTAGAAGTTGCTTCAGATGGATTCCCACAGGAAAAACCTTCATGAATAAGGAACTAAAGGAGATGTCTACTAAAGATACTCCAAGACCTGACTGTATTAATTCTAAAATAGAGAATATACCTGTCACTAACCCATCCATGTGCGATAATGCATGTGCTATGAGTGCAATGTCTCCTCAATATGTTTCAGGTATTATGCTCAATTCGTTCATGAACTTCATGACATGGTTTCCATCAGAACTGAAGAATGCTCACTCTGGAATGGTAGCCTGTCAAAATTGATACACCTCGTACTCTGACTCCTGATTATCTCATTTCAGGACTCGTACTTATTTGGTTTCTTTTTTATAAATATAAATATATATATATATATATATATATATATATATATATATATATATATATATATATATATATATATATAATAAAATTAAAAAAAAATTCTTTAGTTTTTATTTTTATAATTATTTCTTAATCAAAAAAAAAAAAAAAAAACTCATTATTATTTTACTTTAGTTCACATTGTTATTTTACTTTATTTTCTTTTTTTTTTATTATTATTATTTTATTCATTATTTCAAATTCACTCTAGCTTACATCATCGATAACATCTACGATCCTAGAAATGTCATTCAACAATGTCACGGGATTTTAGATGAAGTTCGAAACAGTTAGTAATAACTCTTTCTATTATTTTTCCTCATGCTCTTACCGTTGTCATCCCATAATACTTAATCAATCAATGATTTCTATTATCCTCATATCATTGATTGAGGGGGAGGAATGTGCACCTGTAGCTGAATCATTATGCATGCTTTATTTGAGTAAGTTGGTTGTTGCATTCTATGTGGGGAGGATTGTGTTTGAGTTATTTAAGTTGAGTATGGTGGTATATTGGTATGATATGCGAGTTACCTTACTGTTATATGCGAGTTGCTATTATATATTAAGCGAGTTACTATGTTTATTCTGAATGCGAGTTGCTTTGACAAGTTGAGGGACCAAAAGTGTTATTTCCTATATCTGTGTACCTTTTATGCGAGTTGCAATTACAAAGTAGAGGGACTTATTGTGTCAACTCGCTTAAAGTACCTCATATGTATGTGTGCTAAGTCATGGTCAAACCAAAATCAGTAATCTGGTCAAAAACACGCATTAACATATCTCTCTCTCAACCTTCATTTAAGCGAGTTGCTATTCAAGACAGTGTGGTAGGCTTTTTGTTATATGATCACTTTATATTCATACACTTAAAAGATGTGTTCCTAAAAACATCCCGTTCTCAATCCATTGGCAGATTTTCCCCTCGTCTCTCATCTTAATCGATTGTTTGGACATTAGGTTTGTATGTTTGTGTTTAATTGTTATTGTTTATAGCGTAGATACTCTCATTTAATGATATCTCATACTTTGCCTATATCGATATAACTCTTGATTATCTGCGTAGAGGATTTATTCTGAGTAGGATTAAGATTTGCCATTTGGTTTGAATAGAGGATTTAGGATTTCCAATCTTTGTATGTTTTTGACTATGGTTATACATGTGGTTGTGGTCTCGTGAAGTTAAGTGAAGGTTCACATGCTAAGTTTTTATAAGCGAGTTAGATTGGTTTCTTGAATGCGAGTTGGCCTGATGATTTGTTAAAGAAATACTTATATGCGTGTTGGTGCTAACTGTGTTTTAAAACGATTTGCTATATGCGAGTTGCAAAGTCATTTATGCGTATTGCCTATTCCCTATGCAATATGTCTAGATTCATTGTATCTTATGCGAGTTACCTAAGCGTGTCAACTAAGCGTGTTATCTTTCATCATATGCGAGTTGCCTAATGCGAGTTGCCGTATGCGACTTGCCTCGTGTCTATAATGCGAGTTAGCATATTTGTTGACCATCCACTGTTTGACCAAAGCGTGTTGACTCATGCGAGTTGCCATATGCGACTTGCTTCATACTTTGTAATGTATGCGAGTTAACTATGCTAACATCTGTCATCTTATGCGAGTTGCCATATGCGACTTGCTTCATGTCTATGTAATGAGTTGGCATATATGTTGACCACCCATTGTTTGACCTAAGCGAGTTTATTCATGCGAGTTGCCATATGCGACTTGTTTTATATTATATCGAGTTATACGTGTTATTGAATGTTGCGAGTTACTTTGTAGCCCATGCGAGGTAACTGATGCTAGTTGTCATATGATGTGTTCCTCATTCATCATGTAGTCTGCATGTTGGTAACCTACTGTCACTTATGTGTAGTGCTTTATGTGAGTTGATCAAATGATAGTTCCAATGCCAGTTGTAGTTTGTGTATAATTCGCTTTTGGTATTATCTATTTTTCATACCTTCTCCAAAAGGACATGATACACTCATAAGTTTCTGCATGCTATTCATGTTTAGTTTGCTACATCCTGATCTCCATATACACCATAACTGCAACTTACCCTAACAATTTTCTTGGATATAGTGCGTGTTATGCGTGTAACCTTGGATCTCAATGGTGACATCACATCTTCGATATTCATCGCATCTCGCACAAAATGTCATTCTGACTGATGAAGAATTAGTTCCTCGTGCTGAATGGGTGCCGATTGCTAAGAGCAACTGCTTCTTAGATGTTGACAGAGGGCAACATAACCCTACCTACCGTCTAGCTGTCGATATCTTGAAGGACACCAACTTCTTTAATGCTCTAACCAAGCGGTGTTCTATCCCATCCATCTATCTTCAGCAATTCTGGAAAACTGTTACTTGGGAAAAGATTTCTGCTTCATACTCGTGTATGCTTGAAGACAAATGGTATAACATCTCGGTTGAAACCCTCAGGGATGCTCTTCAAATCACACCAAGAAACCCTTCAAACAAATTCATCTCCCCACCTTCCATTCATGATATCTTAAATTTTGTCGACGAATTGGGGTACCCGGATAAGTTAACCAAGATCTCTTCACTCATCAATGCAGAAATATATCAACCATGGAGATCAATCGTCACAATCCTCAACCTGTGTCTAACCGGTAAAACTTGAGGACGAGACGAGTTCGAGCTCCCATTATTCAGAGATACTGTGGGGAATTATCAAAGTAAAAAACGTTGACTTTGCTGAACTTATCTGGGAAGAATTCATCTTATCCTTGGACACATTTATCTCTGACAGAATCAACTCTGAGAATAAAGTCAAAGGAAGAAAAAGTCTTGGTAAAAGAGTGATTCCCAGCATCAGGTTCTCAAAACTCATTATCAGTCATTTGCTACAAACTCACATAATCAACTCACGTAGCGAGTCTGCCAAGCATGAAACCAGTGATGAATTTGTTCTTGGCAATCTTAAATATAGTGCCAAAGGATATGACAGGGAGATTTTCGGCATGCCAGTTCCTGAAACTTTGCTTAATGATAGAATCAAGAATGCGGATTACTTCAAAAGTTATGTTAAGAAAGCATCCGCTAATGTAGCTGATATCCCGAACTCCTCTTCCAAATCTAAGCAATCTCAAGCCTTATACTCAAGCCTTCCCAAGAAAAATAAGAGGCCTGGCAGCTCAGTATCTAATGTCTCTCCATCACTGACAGAAAAAGAAGAAAAATAAAGGTGGTAAGGAAATGATGAGGAACTAAGGTTCTTGGAAAAAGTGAAATTGATTGATGAAGACGAAGCCGCATATCGTCAAGGAATTGACAAAGCCTTGACGACCTAAGCGAGTCTCGAGACCACCGGTAGGAGGAGTCACTATAAGAGAACTGAGTCAACACCTCATCAATTCAATCTTGTCACACAAGACAAAGGTAAAGGAGTTCTTTGGAGGAGAAGCGAACAAGCCGCACACATGCTCTTGAATATCTCTTCACCACCTCCTAAAACAACGACCGGTTTATTCTCAAGAAAAGAGATGGCGTACCTTCATCTACACAAGTGCAAGCGGGATGGACACGATGAGGCGAAAGATCGGTTGAATCTCCAGCGTCGATGATGCACAAGAAGATAATCGGAGACTCCTTTTACCACGAGACCCAGGTTTTAAGTCGGCAAGTGAGAAAAATGATCCTCGGAGAGCGTTGAGCTGGATGCGAAACACTCAAGCATCTTGAAGAAACAAAGCGTGTCTCTTGGATCACTTTCCTCACTTAAAATCTTGATCTTGACCCTACATACGGGGACCAATTCTTGAAAGGCGGTCCTCGACATCGAATCGAGATAAGCAAGCGAATGAAAAGGAAGAAGTTCGATCCATGTTCTCGTCACTATACATCAAGATACTTCTTGATTCCTCCGATGTCGCACCAAAGGTCTCCACCTGCTTGTGTCATCCCGTCAATCACACCAACACTCGAACTGTTATTACAACCGCACTTCCACATCCCAATCCCACTAATGAGTTAATACAAGTTGTCTCGATCGGTGATCTTGTCACCCTCTGTCTCACCGCCTCGTGCATCACCAACTCCTTCTAGAACAACGGAGGAATTGCTTGAAGAGGCGGTCACGCATTACAACAATTGAGAAACACTTTCCTATTCTTTGTCAACAACCTTGATAGTCGTATCAAAAAGCGGAGAATCTAAATCTCAATGAAATCGTGGCGAGGCAATAGAAGCAGATATTAAAGATGCGGTTGAATGGGCAATGAAGGCTCCCTTGCTACAACGATTCAAAGATCTGCCGATCTCTGACATGAGATCAGTTCTCTCTGAGAAAATGTATGAGGAAGGAGAGTACAAGCACAGTACACACAAGAAGTTATATGAGGCACTCGATGAATCTATGAAGTATGATGATTATGAGCGATTTGTTGCTGATGATCGTGAAAAGAAGGCAAAGAAGAAAAGAAGATATGTTCCAATGGACTCAAAAGATATGTCGGAGGTCCTGTTACCACCACCACCTCCACGGGAGGTCTTGCACATCTGGAGTTGGGGATCCTCAGGAACAACCAGTTCTCACAATGTAAGCCCACCATCACCACCTCCAACCACTCAGAAACAAACAAGTACCTCAAGTGGTCAAAAACATCATAATATGTCTACCAAAAGAACCACTGTCGATTACCGGTTTATACCAACCATCCCTACTATTCCAGAAGAGCAAATGATGAATGAAGAATCTTTTGTTGCTCAAGAATCTGACTCTGAAGATGATGATGCTTCTACCAAGCACATCCCAAATATTACAGAAGATGAATATTGGTTGGATGCCTATATTGAAGGAAGACGAATCAAAACGGCTAGAACTACACCTTCAAAGGACGTTACTCAAAGTTGGCTTGCTCAAGATAAACCTCAAACTCCTGAGCCTTCATGGTTTATTCCTGAGTCTGATTCAACTAATCCAGCTAACAATTGGGCTTCAACTATCATTTCCAACTATGAAGCTCTGGCAGAAGACTCTCTTCTTCACTTCACAGAGGATATGGGGAGCTTTATAAAGTGGTTTTGTGAGAAGAAGGAAATCACATCTATCACCCCTAAAGATCTTGAAGGTCCAGCTTATGAAATAGTTAAAGTCTTCCACTCGAATGCTAATCAGCTTCAATATCAAATGGAGGAATGCTACAGAATGTTGAATGATCAAGTTGGTGAATAGATCAATAGGATTGATGTGAACAACCCTCTTCCTCTCGGCGGTGAACACGGATTTATGACCATTCGATCGAATTCTTCTTTAACCATGATCCGGACTATCTCTGTGGACATACTTACGAAGAAGACACGCTCTATCAATTTCAAAGATGAAGGTCGCTACCTACAGCGATCAAGGTCTCGAGCGGATGGTTCCGGATCAATGCAGGCGGACAAAGAGCAACAATATGACATTGCCGCTTCATATGGGATCTCTCATTGGTGGTTCAAGAAGAAGAATTCTACATCGAAGACATAGTGCCAAGAAGAGGCAGAGGTGTTCGATCGGGACTGCGTATTCTTAGTGTTATTGGTATAGAGATCTTCCTATCTACGGGTATGATTACGAAGAAGATTGTTCTTGAAGAGCGACTTGAAAGAGCATATCATAGAAGAGAACGACTTCAAACATCGATGCCAAATGACTTTGAAGATCTCTATCTTTTGAACCTCCAAGGACACCTTAATCATCTTCACCTTTCGTGAGAAGAAGGCTCTCTCATTGCTTGTCAATCTACGGATCGGAGGCTTAGTCATTCGACTAAGAGTTGGAGACTTTCAATTGGGAATAGAAAGTTACCGGACTCGAGTCAATCTTACAAGACCAAAATGGGAAGCCAATGGACATGAATACCGCCATGAATATATAGTGATTGACAACCCGGGCGGTCATCTTCAGCGATGATCTGGTCAAGGATGTTAATGAGATTGCGTGAGTTATACAAATTCGGTGATGGCACACTTAAGATGGTCGAAGAAGAATTAAACTCGGTGAAAGACATCAAAATTAATATGAAGTAGGGAACAAAGCGAAATTCAGTGCGATGAGGATGTGAAGAGGTGTGAAGAGTTTATTCTTTGCAATCGGCGAAGATTGAAGACTAGAATGATCTATCGCAACCTTTAAAGCTTTGTGGGTGGAAGACTTCGTGCGGTCATTACAAACTACTTCAAAGGACTGAATGAAGACATCTTCGAATGTAGTTTGTGTTTTGTATTGCTTACAATTGTGTAATATGTGTAATATATGGTGTACATACTATGAACATCTATAATGCATGTAATAGTGTTAGGTTATGTCTTGTGGATTCCCTTTTTGTCTATAAAGGGAACTTGATGTCGTCCACTACGATTATATAAAATTGGACACATTTTCTCCAACAAACGTTTTGTCTCATACATATTTAAATCACTTGAGATCCAAAATCTCAAAGGATTTGAAATTTTGATCGGGGAGAAAATGTGATATAAATATGAAAGATGTTAAAGATGACCATTTTAAGTGCATCTTGCTCTCTAATATGTGCTAAACAATTTTCGAATCTCGAAGCATATATTAAGGGGGAGCATTTCAAAAACAAATTCAAACCTTCAGGGTACAAAGTTTTCCACGCTTTTATATAAGGTACCTTGATTGTGTGTTAAATGGTTTCTAAATGTTTGGTGATCATGGCTGTACTTCAAAGTACTTTCCCCTAGTATGTGCAAAAATCTTTTCAAACCTAGATGCACATATTGAGGGGGAGCAAAATTGTGAAAACCTCATCCTTCCCGAAAATGCTTTATCTACTTGATTCGATTAGGGAAGTGATATTGATATCTTTTAGAATATGGTAATCAAAGAAGTTAATTCTTTCTCTTGCCTCCATGTGCAAAACGATTTCAAACATTTGATGCACATGTTGAGGGGGAGCACTTGTTCTAAAAATATCAAAAGCAATTACAAGTACAAAATGTTTTGATAATATATCACGATATCCGGATTGATTTTCAAATGGTTTTCAATTGGTTCCAAATGGCGGATGAACAATACCAAATAGACCGACCTACTTTACGTTATGTACGGTGATATAAGGATGATAAGGTTAGGTATGTGTTCCCATGATCCGCCGAGCCGGAGGGATCTACCGAGGACTATCCACTAGTTAGTGTAGAGTTCTTAGGTATGATGATAAAGGAGAAAAATGAGATATGGGAAGAGTGCGGATTGAGTGCGAGCTAGTCTTGGAATTAACCCAACAAGGTTCTAGCTATGAAGTCTCGGTAAGCTTGAAGGGTTGAAGAATGAAAAAGAATTGAATAAGAAAGGGTGAAAACAAATAGCCCTCCATATATTCAACCTTAGAGGCGAAACGGGTTCAATTCATATGCTACTCGATGGTATCATCGGTATTGAAGACAAGGCGTCATGGACCCGGTGACGCATCGCACTTCAACTTTCCAAACCACTCAAGTTCCTCTTAAAAGGACTTGTTTCATTCTCACGGGAACCGACATTATCTATCGACTTTCTCTTAGAGATTGTTGATATTGAAGGAGGAGACCTCTCCTAGTCTCGATATAGGATCCAAATATGCACAAATTGAGTCTAGAGCCACGAGATCATCAATAAATCTCATTAGGACACTTTCAAATGAAGACTCTGTTTCACACAATGTGGAAAAGAGATTATATCTTGAGTCCGACGCATTATCCTTGTGGTTTTGCGAACATCCGAGTGATATGTGAACATATTCACAATGAAGATGGAAAACCTTGGAGCCAACATCAAACAAGCTCTGGTAGGTGGCATGTGAGATCTTTATATAGATCAACCATGTGACAACCGAGCGAAACAATGGGCGATTCAATCTTTTGAATCAATCACGGTTCGAGTTATGGATTGACGGATACCTTTGAAAACCGGTCTTTGTGCTTAAAAACTCTTTTCTTTAGCAAATCAACCGTGTACGGATATTTCAAATCAAAAGATGTTTTATGATTGATAATTGATGTTCATTAAAACCTTCGTTGTATTGCAAAAACAATTTCTATTGAGCAATACGATTGTTTTCAAATCTCTTTTCATCAATCGGTGGACTTAAATTATTTGGTTCACTCACTCCGTGTTGTCTTCTTTGAGGCGTTCGGTTTGAGAACGACTAGAGCATTGCGAAACCCTGTCAAGAAATTCTTGAATTATACGATCACAGGCGGTACATGTCTCGATCAGCGGGAACCGTGGGCGTGTACCTCAATTCAACGAAAGTGGTCAAAGACACTTTAAATGTGCGCTTTATTGCTAATTGTTGTATGCGGTACGCCCGGCGTTTGCGGTGATCGAATGATGCGGTCAATCCTTAGCCGCATGCTCACACTACACATTCATCTCAAAAGAAATCATGATCGTGCATCAATAACTCGATATTTTCACTCCATGCTTACGCTTTCTGCTGCGCCAATATCATGAATTATCGAAAGCTCCGCTACTCGATGAGAAGATATCATGATCCGAATGTGAGCATGTCGGTCCGAATGTCACAACATCACAAAATTCCAACACCACAATGGATGTCTCGAGGTTTTCATAGCCGATGATCTTAAAGCGGCTCAAAATTATTATCACGTGGATCGACTCCATAACCTCCATGAAATATGCATTGAAGATGAACATTGATGTATTCACCACGAATCACGAATATGAATCCTTTAATGAAGCAATGTCTACGAGCTCAAGAACAAAGTCAAGAATAGAATGCTAGAATTCAAAATGTATAACATGAGGTGACCTCCTTAGGGAGATTGTTAGAATCGAAATTCCATGTATTGAAGAGTCGGTCACCCCAATATTACATAGCATAAGTTAGCTCGTAGACTTGTCGTTATTTACATTACTTAGCGGGTTATTAGTTAGTTTATAGCATAGATTAGTTTAGTGTAACACCGTGGAGGAAGGACGGGTCTTTACCCATTGTATACACGATCCACAGCCGTCGGAGGTCGTTTATTTTGTAACCTATAAATACCTCTACCTTGCAAGGTAGAGGTTGGATGTTCACTTGGAATCTAACCTTCCATGAGTTTTCTCTTACTAGAACATTTCCCTTTCTCTCTCTAAAAACTTATATACGCCACTTTTGATTATGGTTTTAATGTGTATATGAAATCCAATATCTTTCACAAATAGTAAAAAGTCAAAGTCAAGGTCAACTTTTAAGAAGTCAAAGGGTAAAATAGTCATTTTACCTTATGAAAATTTACGAGTTGCTACAATTACCTACAAAGACATGCAATCCTCTAGCTCTCCCAACAAAGTTACTCAATTTCTTAGGGTAAAAGGGATCTTTCCTAGGTCCTAGCTTTTCACTCATGATCCAATTATAATAGAGCCTAGACATTATGTTCATAAGAGCCTTATAGTCAATGTAGGTGTGATCCCTATATAAGTAGCCAATCATGTATGGTATCTTAATGTTTCTAGGGTCACCCTTTTTTTATGCATGGGTCGAAAGGTGGTCGCGGGTTATTAACTACATTATAATGATAGGCGATTTCTTTTTCATTTGGGTATGACTCAAAATACTCATTATGTTCCTCTTCCTTATTACCCTCCATAATTTCTAGCACCCTATAATGTCCTTTCTCAAGATCTTCATCCGAATCACCACTCATGGTGGAATTGCTATCTAATGTACTAGTTGTCTCTTCAAGTGCTTTCTCGAGTGCGTTTTCAATTATCCTATTCAATTTCCTAAGCTCCCCAGTTTCACTATAGATACGAGCACGAAGTTTTTTTGGCATAGGTTCGATCAAGTGGTGGGTTTTGTGGTGAATGGTTTGGTGGTGGATGATTTGGTGGATCGTTGTTGGGTGGGTTATCACCTTCCATGATGAAAAGTGATGAGATTACGAACAAAAACACGAAGAAGAAGATAGACTACAAGGAAGCTAAGAAAAAGAGAAAAAAAAGCTCACTTGATAGGAATCAAGCGAGTAGACCTAAACGAGATAGAAATCTAACTAGCTATTCTATTCCCCGGCAGCGGCGCCAAAAACTTGATGTGTGGGTTCGGGGTCGAGAAGACTTCCTTTTCTACGAGCAAGTTTTTCAACCCTCTAGGCAGTGAACCTAATCATTGTAGTGTAGTATGGGGTAAGCCCAGGGGATTGATTCGTTCTCTAGGGGAATAGGAATGCTAGAAAGAGATATATGACGAGAATGCAAGGTTGAGAGAGATTCTTTTTAGTCTTTTTTATGGTTTTTTAGAAAGCAAAGTAAATATCTTAGGGTATAAGAGTGGGGGGTGGTACTTCTACCGATCTTAACTACTTTAATTACTACTTTCTAATTAACTAATTAACTATGGATAGATTATGCTAATTGTAGATGTGCTCGTATGATGATTAAAGATGTGTTTTTATATGTTCTTACTCCTTAGTTATCTCTTATTGGTCGGTTGAATTGTCACATCCTCATCTTAATTGGTGCGTTGTATTCCATTTAGTCGTAGGGTGGTGCCTAATTCCCTAGTTCTATGAATTGCAACTCTCCTCTAGACTATCCAGAATCGGCGAGTACAATGGTATCTCCCACGAATACTCTATTATCCTTAAGCTACAACTCATGCAATTAACACAACGAATGGCCTAATTGCACTCTTAAGCTTTTTTGCTATTTAGGACGTTCAAGCTCGCAACAATTAAAGAAGAAGCCAATTTTCCTTACTTTAGCGTCTACCAATTAAGACAAGAGACAACCTAACAATAATTAACAATTAGGTTTCATAGATCTAAGCAAACACAAGGATAATTTAGCTAGTCATGTTAAACAAGCAAGCATACACACATACAATTGAACATGGGGTAGACATAATGATAATATGGATTAACAAACTTATCTTATGATGTAAAGAAGGGTATGGGACCCTTAAATACTGTCCAAGTCAGACTATAACTGAAATAGGGTTTGCTCTCCAAAGTTCTACCTCTTTTAAAACAGAAAAATCAAATTCTATATATAGATTTACAAGTGCAACGGCGTCACCTTTTGCTAGTGACGCCGTCAGGTCACTGTAATTAGGGTTTCGTTTGGGCCAAGTCATCGTTGGGACGGCGTCAGTTGATAAGTGTGACGATGTCAGTCTTCATGAAGGACGTCTTCTATGATTGGTTCTTGGGCGTCTGGTGTGGAAAATGAGAGTGACGCCTTCCAGAGTTTAGGCGTGACGTCGTCAGGTTGTAGAACCAGAATTTGTTCTGAGCCGTCATGTGTAATTTGATCAAAACTTCTATAAAGGGACGGCATCGCCCTTTGGTGGGGACGCCGTCAGGTCTGCTGGAGGGCCTTTGATCTTGGCTTTGCCATTTTCTTCATGTTTTCACTCCTTTTTGTCCAAATATGCTTCATTCCAGCATTTTGCTTCCAAAAGACCTAAAATGTGAAAAGAAACGATTTTAAGTAGTAACGGATATAAAATGTGTTGATTTAGGGCTTAAATGACCCCCTAGAAACGTATGTTTTAAATCCTTATCAGATATCTACATCCTTTAACCCAAACTACACAACTTGTACATCGATGCACCATATCGATTGTACACCTTCGGCACCATTCACTAATGCCTTTAACACGACACTTCTATGGAGGGAGGAAAGATCTATCAAAAATATGCACTTCAATGGTCTTGATGATGACGAAGCTTGACAACTCATGACCTTAAGCTTGCACGTCTTCAAGAGGTGGTGATCTCGCCTTTAAGAGGAACCTAGAGAATCACACAAAGATAAAACTACATAGAATGATCCTTTGGATGTGTGGTTAGAGAGGTTAGCATACTGAGAGAAAGTATATCTAAGAGTGTTAGTGAGCAAGAGAAAAATGTCTCACTATTTATAGGCAAAGTGTGCCTACTGTCCCACGGTTCCGGTGGATCCCTCACGAGAGGGATTCGGCTAGTGCAAATCCTGGGATCCGGCTACTGGGTCAGTTTAGTCCGAATTTTGGGTTGCAAACCGGATTATGGGTTGTCGACCATGGGTCATGGATGGATCATGGATACCCAACAAGATGCAATGTACCTAGTCATTGGGCTATGGATCTTGGGTCATGGGTCATGGACTTTGGGTCATAGATCAAGGATAATATCCAACATGACTTCATGCATGATGTCATGCAATGGGTCATGGGTTATGGATCATGCTCCATGGGTATGGGTTATGTACTTTGGTTCTTACCCAACAAGATTCATTGTACCTAGTCAATGGATCATGGATCATGGGTTATGGAATTTGGTTTTTACCCATTACAACATATAAAAGTACATATACATTTCTATAAGATGTAAACAATATTACCTGTTACACATATACATTATACGATGTAAATAATATTAGTTGTTAGTGTTTTATATAAATGTCTTTGGTTTTATATAACTTATTTACTAAACATGTTTTGATGGTTTTAATATGTTTACTAAAAGTGTGTTAGTAAACTATTGGCTCAAGGCTTTTACGTATTTTATTTATTTCATTAAAATGATTTTATGTTTGTTATTGACAAAAAATTAGAAGATCGTAAAATATAAATAAACGTTTTTTTGATTTATTTGTATTAACAATCTCCCCCTTTTTGTTGATGACAAAACATAAAATTATTTTAAGAAGAAAATAAAATTCGTAAAAATTTGAATTGGAGTTTTTACTCTCTTCTCCCCCTTTTTGTCGAAACAAAAAGAGCGTCGAAAAGAAACTAACACATAGTGAAAAATGTTTTTGCGAAAAATTTGTGAAAAGTAAAAAAAATTGAGAATGAGTTAGCAAAAGGAAAAGTAAAGAGAAGTAGTAAGATGAGAGAAATATTCTCGTCTTAGCTCCCCCTTGACGGATACTTCCATTTGTTGAGGGCGTCAAGTAATTAGAAAGGCTAAACGAGTGTATTGCAAGTATCTTTGCAATATTTTTAACTTTGACGAGATGCCCCCCTTGACGAGTGCTCCCTTTCGATGAGGGCGTCAAGTAGTAACGAAGCCTAAGTGAATGTATTACAAGTGTTTTTGCAATTTTTTGCTTTGACGAAAATCTCCCCCTTGTTGAGGGTGTCAAAGTCTTCATGTGTATTATGAATATCTACAAAAAAAAGTTAGAAAAAAAGTATATGGTGCATTGTTTCCTACAAATGAGCTTCAAATTAGCTCAAAATTTTGATTCTGTTTGACGGTTCTGGCGGATCCGTCCTGTGAGGGATCCATCTAGGCAAAAGTTTGGGAACCGTGTACCGGCAGCTTATTGGCAGTAATGTATATATAAATAGTGACGTAAACGTCCAAATAAGTTATGTATTGTTGCACAAAACATATTCACATAACTATATAGCATAGAAACATATAGTTTCATTCAATAAAACAAGAGAAATGATACACATATCTCTAAAACTAAGAAAATGATACAAACATGTAGTAATTTTTCTAACAATTCTAAATTGCGCCTAAGACTATAGAAAACACCACTTGTGCTTGTATTCCTAAGTTTTAGGGACAATTAGATTTGTTGACTTGATCAAGTCGTTCAAGAAGGTGATGGAACATGAAACGTAACTCATCACATACTTTGTGGACTAACCCTTGGATAAGTTGACAATTAGAACAATTATTGTCATGACTAGGAAATGGAGGTGGTGAGGCTGGAGCGGTTCGAGGTGGGACGTTTGATGAGGAGGTAGGAGGTTCCATAAAAGATGGAGGGATTTATGGGGGTGAGTTTGATGAAGTAAGATGTGGTTCAACTAAGGATGAAGGTGGTGATATATGAGTTGGTGGTGGAGGTAAAGAAGTATCTATTTCCATATGGTCCGGTCTTTTAGATTGGTGATTCCTTGTACTAAAAAATGGACCATTTGGTGGTGAAGACGAGTGGGACACGGGTGCTGGTGACGTTCCAACATCAAGGTTTTGGTGAGACGGTTGTTGTGGTGCCATTTTCTCAATTCATGAGAATAGTGGTGGATGAGAAGGCCTAGGTGGTGAGTCTTCTAAGGAATAAAGGTTTGGATGTGAGAGAGGTGTGGTGAAGGAGTGTAATCTAGGTTCTAGTAATGAGGATTTAGTTGTTTTAGTGGAGATAGATGTGTTTGGTTTAGAGGGTATGGTAGTGTTTGGCGAATTTTTCTCCATACCACAAGGTCATATACTAATTCGAGCGGTTTTTCTAGTTTTCGTTGGTTGAGTTTGTTGAGAAGGAACTCTAGTGTTTGAGGTTTTGACGGGTGATGACTCTGTTGAGGAAATTTCATGAACAACACGAGTATTCTTCTTTGAAGAACCTTTGGTTGATGAGGCTGTACTAGATGCTTTTGTCATGGTGAAAAGTAGGAGGAAAAGAATGTTTTAGCTACTGAGAATGAGTGTTTGAATGCTGATTTGGGAACACCAGCACAAGTGGTTTATAAAGGAAGAAATTAGGTTATGGGTTATGGACCATGGGTCATGGATATTGGATCATGGACACCAAACAAGATGCAATGTACCTAGTCATTGGGTTATGGATCTTGGGTCATGGGTCATGGACTTTGGGTCATGGATCATGGATAATATCCAACATGACTTCATGCATGATGTCATGCAATGGGTCATGGGTTATGGATCATGCTCCATGGGTATGGGTTATGGACTTTGGTTCTTACCCAACAAGATTCATTGTACATAGTCAATGGATCATGGGTTATGGACTTTGGTTTTTACCCATTACTTACCCATTACCACGTATACAAAGTACATATACATTTCTATAAGATGTAAGCAATATTACTTGTTACACATATACATTATAAGATGTAAACAATATTACTTGTTAGTGTTTTATAAAAATGTCTTTGGTTTTAGATAACTTATTTACTAAACATGTTTTGATGGTTTTAATATGTTTAGTAAAAGTGTGTTAATAAACTATTGGCTCAAGGCTTTTACGTATTTTATTTATTTCGTTCAAATGATTTTACGTTTGTTATCGACAACACATTAGAAGATCGTAAAATATAAATAAACGTTTTTATGGTTTATTTGTATTAACAATGATTTGATACGAAGTAACTAAAACCTTATTGATAATGATGCGAATTCTCCCATGGAAGATGGTCTAATGCTGCTGGAAATCGTCCTCCTGGAAGCCCTAAACGTCTCCTGGTATTTTTGTGTTGAGAAGTTGTGTCTTGAATGCAGAATTAGGGCTTGTATTTATAGCCTCGTCTAAGTTACGACGTAACAATAAGTAAGAAGTTACGCCGTAACTAGCGTATCTCAGACGATCTTATCTTCAATAAATATCTTATGGCGTAACCTAGAGAATGGGTTACGACCATAAAGTGCTCGTAGTGAAAATCATCATTTCTACGTCGTAACCTTGTAAGTGAGTTACGTTGTAACTTTCATGACCACTGGATTCTTATAGAACTCATCGCTTGACTTATCAACCAGAGCACGGTACTGAAACGAAGCTACAACATTGACAAAAACATTGTCCTAAAAAACAACAAGATAATTTTTATAGTAAACAGTTTGGTTAGCTATTTCATCTCCAATTTTAGATTTTTGAACTGGTGATCTGTTGCGAGTATGTTTACGTGTGTGGGGGTTGGATGATTATGTCTTATTTGTGTGTTAAAATGAAGAATTAAGAAGACATTTTGTATGTTTTAATTTGTGACGAAGAACAGATGAGTGTGGGTGTATATATATTTTTTAATTGGCGTGTTTATTTTTTGTGTATATTTAGTTACTGTTAACTATAGGGAAGTGAAAAAATGGAAATGTCTATTATGCCCTTCACACAAAAAAGTTTAATGGGAGTTGACTAGTCAAATGGGGGAAAATAACGGAAGTTGGACTCACCATGATCACAAAACATGGAATAAGGACTGACGGTGAAAAAAAAAAGTACGACCCAACAAGATGTTTTTGAACAAGTTTAGGGACGAACGGTGTATTTTACTCAAAGCTTAGTATTACATTAGTGTCATCTTCACTTTTAAAATTACGTCAATATCCTTGCCAACTTTTATAATTACATCAACATACTTACCAAACTTTTGTAATTACATCAATACCTTCCTAAACTTTTGTAATTACATCAATATCATTCACAAACTTTGTAATTTTCATATATATCCAAAAATTAACATGATCTTTCATCACTCGAGGTTAAAAAATATATATGAAAAAAATAAATATATATGAACAATATGTTATTTCTTATCTATATATAAACTTTTGTAACTATATCGTCATGTTCTTTCATCGCTCGATGCCAAAGTGTATACATGAACAATATAATTATGGTCAATATAAGAGAAAAATAATAGTTTCATAGTTTAAAATCAATATAATTATGATTTAATTGATTTTTAGATATATATGAGAATTTAAAAGTTTGTGATGGATATTGATATAATTACAAATGTTTGAGAAGGACATTGATGTTATTTAAAAAATGAGAAGTATATTTATGCAATATTTGACTTTAAGAAGGATATACATGTAATTTATTTTTTTATTTTTTTATTATAAACTATTAGCGATTGCCGTCGCGATCTTGGTGTGCAAGACTGCAATGACTATATTTTTCGACAATGTAATGTTGTGCGGCAATACTTTTATTAAGCAGTTAAATTACAAATAACAATAACTTTAGTTATGACCGTGAAATAATTCATCTCCATTGTTAACCGTTTACCACAAACAAAATCTTGATTTTTCTTTCAAAGACAATCACCCTTCGTCAATTTTGGAGCCGACCGACCCAGTTCGACCCTCATGTTGCAATGGTGGCGACTTGGTCGGCGCAGCAGCGACCGAACCCGTCGACCGACCACTGCGGCAGCCTAATGGCTTTATTTTTAAATGCTTGGCTTAGTAGTGTGATTAGATTGTACATTGTGGTTAAATGGTTGTATAATTTAGTGAATGGGTAAATTAAATAGTGTATTAATTGTATGTGTTGAATAGTGTTTTTTAGTTGTATTTGTGCTTCAAATAGTTTGTACATTGTGTTTTATAAATTATACTTTTTATCAAATGGGTGTTTTAAATATGCCATTAGTTACAAATGTTGATCAGTCAATATGTGTAGGTGTTTACGCATAAAGTAATTGTACATATAGCTTAAGTAGTTGTATTTGCTTAAAATCTATATATGAAAATATTAAAAAATTAGAAAAGAGAGAGTCATCTTTCCATTATAAGTAGTATAGATTATATATATTAATTTGTATATTATTTTTTATTCTTATAAACCCAAACTGAAAAAAGATAAAATTGTCTAGTAAATATTATAGAAACAGGTATAAATGTTGTGAATGTTAGTTTAGTGAGAGTGAAAAGCATGTTATTGGGTGTATGAGTTTGGTTGGTTTTAAGGGAGGGAGGTGGGCGTTCTTACCCTAATCTGCGAGGCGCTGGCGTCACCTCTGTCCAATAAAACCTTCCAACTCAAAGCTACCCCGTCTACTACCCTAACACTACCCTAACCAGACTGAGTCTTGGATTCTACCCTAACACTAAATTTCATAATAAGACAAAAAAGAAGAGAACAAAGCTTATGTTGGCGGCTTCCCAACTCGATTTCATCCCGATTTCAGTCCAAGTAGTGGAATGGTGTGAAATTACTCACCCGATTCTTCTTCGATTCTTACTCGACTTCCACTCCGTTGGCCCTAATATAGGCATCAATTATTTGGACTAGAAGTCATAGAACATGCAACTTGTGCTTTCCTCATGCCAAAATAGTGACTACCAAATTACCAATAATTAATTAAGAACTCTATATACATGTTTGTTTTGGCCTAATTAATTCAACTCATATTTGTTTAATTTTCTGGTTTTTATTTGCATTAGGTAGCGTGTACTGATATTATATCATTTGGCCGACTAATAAACTTTATTATTATTTTTTTATTAAAAACAAAAGAAAATATATAACTATTTTTAGCTTTAAGCTTTAAATTTATACAGCCACATACAGATAGAAGATATTCATGAAAAATGAGTGATGCTCAAATATATCGTCTTTTACTAGGATAAAATCAAAATGTCAAATGAGGCTGACAAGTCCCACATACTGTATTTCCTAGGATTAATGAAAGGGTGATGTTATTCTCAGAATCCTTGGTGGATATCGACATCTTCTTTACCTCACTTTTATCATTCTATTGACAGTCTAAACTTTATTTTTTTTTTTATTTTATTTTTTTTTAAATTGATTTATGTTTCGTATCTTATGTTTTTTTTATGTTTTCGATTTATTAAACTTTATATTTTCTGTTTCGTACTTCAAAATACATAGTTTTATAAAAAAAATGAAAAAAATAAATAAAAAAAAATAAAATAAAAAAGGTGTCACAATCTATTTTTGAGTAGGCATGAATAACCAATCCCTTAATTAAATTCATTTTGAACAAATAAATTATCTATAGGCCGTACTCATTAACTTCAAATGCACCAGAAAAAAGAAAACAAATATTTACTACAAATCTTTAAAAATAGTACAAATGCTCCGTACATTTTTATGAATTATTTTCATATACTTTTTAATAAAGATATGTGATTTCATAGTTCATACTATAGACTAAAACAGTTTAAAGTGTGAACGACAATTAGATCATAATAGGCCCCTCTTAGTTGAGTAGAATCTAAGGAAGAGCAACAACCTTTGTCCAATAAACCAATATTCGTATCCTTAAATCTTTAATTCGTTTTACACAGAAACACGATTCATTTCTGTATATTTTCAAATTTGTAGAGAGGGGCTATTATTTTCCTAAACTTTTGATGCTTGTTTTTTCTTTTTCATTTTCCAATATACAAATCCAAACGTATTTCAAGTTACTTTACAAATAAATGAAGCATCTCTAACAAATAAAGGTAGAAAGACAATAGTTTTATAAAATACTAAAACTATAATTGTAGACATTTTAAAAGGAAAAAGACAACAATAAAAAAATTGTAGACATGTTTAAAACATGATGTCTTATATGTTAGAAGAAAATATGGGTTAGATACGTAAGAGGTAGGAAGTAACAATTTAAGGAAATGTTTGATGGTTTATGAATCATGAAACAAACGTTGCCCTTCTACCCATCGCAGGAGACAATTAAGTAAAAATACACCCAAATTCAAACAACCTATACTCCACATTATAGTATCATGGTATTATTGGAATTTTAAAATACAGAGTTTTCGAGTATGTTCATTTGCATTTTTTTAACGACTATGATAAGTCAACTTGAATTTAATGTATTTTTTTCTCAACTTGATGTTTAGACATGGTGGACGTGCTATTGTTACTGCTCTGTGTTTTTATGAAGGTTGTTTAGCCGTGTTAACGAGCTGACTTCGAGTGGAGCATTATTCTATACGAGTTAGGTTTGTTTAGCAATTATTCGGATCGAGCTTGAACAAACTTTTATAAATGGACTCGAGCTCGAGCACGGATATCCTTTTACTTTTTTAGCTCAAGCTCGAAGCTCGTTTATCTCTTTCCAATAATCGTTTAATAAACTAATATTCTCAGCTTAAGTTGCTTGTTTACAACATCGAACTTGATTCAAATAACTTGATAGAAGCTCAAACTCGAATAACTCGATAAAAGCTCGATTCATTAACATCTATGTTTGCTTATTCATAGAACACCTAATAAGTCCTTATCGTTTATGTTTCTGCATAAACTTCAACAAATAATTAAAACATGAATCATGTTAAAGCAAGGCTAATACAATGTTTTCTAGCCTTTGCGTCCTATTCTTTATCTACTAAATATGTCTTGGTGTACTTCATATAAAATAAATATTCAAAACATACCAACCACAAGATGAATAAAAAACAAATCCATGTTGGCTCTGTTATGTTCTAATATTTTGATTAAATATAGAGAAAAGAATATATATTTGTAAAAAATGTTACTGTATTATTAATTTACTGTAATAAAAGGTGGGTGAGGTGATTGAATGTATTTCGTAAGGTGAACGGCACGTGGTGGTGGGACGTGTGATGAATCAGTTAATAGACACGTGATGAGAACGTGAACGCCGTGTGTGACTTCTTCAAAGGACAACGTGAAAAAGGCATTCACATGAAACAAGCCTTTACCATTATTATATTCTTTTTATTTTATTTATTTTTCCTTAATTAATCATCAACATGTGTACCATATTTATTATCTTAATAGCATATTACATATTTGCCCCCAAGTGGCTAGCTATGTTTCATAGGGTTTGTATCAACTCGTGTTTTTACGTTTAGTGTTTGATATATGTATATATCAAGCTTATTTAACAAATATTGTGTATTGTATAGTAGTGCTTACAGTTTAGGTGCGTAAACGAGACGAGACAACTCGCAAGTTATACGAGATTTACTCATAAATTATTTGAAATTGATTTGATATAAATAAGGCGAGCTTGAGCTCGAACTATTCGAGTACACTTTTGAGTCGAGTTTGAGCTTGAAAATACTCGGGTCATGTGGTTGACGAATCCTTAATGAGCTTCAATGATATTACATTTTTACCCTTTTATATACATGTAGGTACGTAATTGTTATAAAATCAAGTCGAGTCGAGCTTGATACACCAATTTTTCATCGAGTTCGAGCTTTAAATGTGGAAATAATCGAGCTCGAGCTCGAGTTTGAGATGATGAGCCAAGCTCGAGCTTGAAATCCAAAGCTTGACCGTATTAGTCGACATTTGTTCATTTAGTATATTAGGCCCATTGTTTGTTATTGGCCTAGCCCATTATTTGTGTTTCTAGTTCCTCCACGTGGCATCAACGTCTCGGTCATCCCGGTGACGAAGTGCTACGCTCTCTTGTTTCCCGTCATTTTATTTCGTGTAATAAAGAAAATTCTACACATGTTTGCCATGCTTGCCAACTTGGCAAACATGTGAAGCTTCCTGTTCATAGTTCGGATTCTATTGTTGAACATTGCTTTGATATTATTCATTTTGATTTGTGGACTTCTCCTATTATTAGTTCTAGTGGTTTCAAATATTATGTTCTATTTCTTGATCATTTCTCTCACTATTTGTGGATTTATCCCTTACGTTCTAAATCTGACATGCCGCGAGCCCAGTTCATCAAACCCAAACCACAGCCCACCAACACCCAAACCCACTCGGCTCTACTACTCCTTCGAGCCCGGTTTATCACACCCAAGAGCAACCAATTTTTGCCACTTCACTGCAGCCCACTAATGATCGTACCATACCACTTGATGCAACTCAAACCGCACCCTAATAACAGCCCACTAACAACCAAACAAACACCACCTCAGCCTACTCACCACAGCCCGCTAACGAGCCCCCTCGTACTCACTCCATGGTCACTAGGTCTCAATCGGGCATTGTCAAACCCGTTGATCGTCTCACTTTACATACCTCATCCATTTCCCCTATACCGAAATCTCCGTTTTTCGCTTTAAAAGATCCTCAATGGCGTAATGTTATGTATGATGAGTATAATGCGTTAGTTAAAAATGGTACTTGAGTTCTTGTACCGAGGCCCTCTGGTGTTAATATGGTTTGTTCTATGTCGTTATTTAAACATAAGTTTCATGCTGACGGGACTTTGAGCCGCTATAAGGCTTGTTTGGTTGCTAATAGAAGTAGTCAGCAACTCAGTATTGATTGTTATGAGACGTTTAGTTTGGTTGTCAAACTAGCTACCATTCACGCTTTTCTTAGCTTTGTGGTGTCACACCAGTGGCGTGTTCATCAGCTTGATGTTAAGAATGCATTTCTGAACGGTGATTTATCTGAGACTGTCTACATGCATCAGCCTCCAGGATTTTTTGACTGTCATTACCCTCATCATGTTTGCCTTTTGCAGAGATCTCTATATGGACTGAAGCAAGCACCTCGTGCTTGGTTTAGCAGTTTGCAGGTTATGCCACACGGGTGGGGTTCTACCACAGTCGGTTGATTCTTCATTGTTTATTTTTCGACAAGGTTCTAAGGTTGCTTATTTACTTATATATATGTGGATGATATCATTCTTACAACTTCTTCTACTGCTCTACTTCAGCAGATTATTGCTTCCTTGCACAATGAGTTTGATATGACTGATCTCGGGGCACTTAATTATTTTCTTGGTATCTCTGTTGTGCGTCATCCTACAGGGTTTTTTTTGTCACAGAGGAAGTATGCTCTTCAGCTCCTTGAGCGTGCACACATGGTTAATTGTAACCCTTCTAGGACACCTGTTGATACGAAGTGTAAACTGGGTCTCGAAGGGGTTCCTATTAAGGATCCCACTTTATATCATAGTATTGCTGGTGGTCTACAGTATCTCACCTTCAAACGGCCGTTTATCTTATGCAGTCAGCAGATATGCCTTTACATGCATGATCCACGAGAGCTACATCTTGTTGCTCTCAAGCGTATTTTACGCTATGTTCGGGGGACTTTGGATCTTGTTCTACACTAATATTCATCATCGACTACTTCTCTAGTTGGTTATCTGAGATCTTGATTGAATTTGGTTGCCCTCTACACGGCGTTCAACGTCAGGTTACTGTGTTTTTCTGGGTGATAACTTATTATCTTAGTCCTCCAAGCGCCAACACACTCTCTCGCGTTCTAGTGTCGAATCCGAATACCGAGGGGTTGCTAATGTTGTTGCGGAGACTGCGTGGGTTCGTAATTTGCTCCGTGAGCTACATTCTCCTTTATCATCTGCTACGCTTGTTTATTGTGATAATGTCAGTGATATATATCTCTATGCTAATCCTGTTCAACATCAACGGACGAAACATGTTGAGATAGACATACATTTCGTCCGTGACTTGGTTACTACTGGTCAGGTTCGTGTTCTACATGTGCCCTCTTGTTACCAGTATGCCGATATCTTCACCAAAGGGCTTCCTTCAACTTTGTTTGAGGAGTTTCGATCCAGTTTGAGCGTCCGGCCTCCTCCCGCTCCAACTGTGGGGGAGTATTAGTCGACATTTGTTCATTTAGTATATTAGGCCCATTGTTTCTTATTGGCCTAGCCCATTATTTGTGTTTCTAGTATACTCTCCTGTACACTATATATTGCCTTGTATTCTTTCAATTAATCAAGGAATGATAACCATCCAACAGACTGAGCCCGAGTCGTGTTTCGAGCTCGAGTTTGGTAATCGAGTCGAGTTCGAGCATAGCAGTACTCGACTCGACTCGCCTCTTTTACACCCCTATTACTGTTAGTGTTTTCTACTAAAGCCTCGTGTCATTAATCATTTTGCCAAATCTGTCTAAAAAAAAAAAAAAAAAAAAAAAAAAAAAAAACATTTAATTTAATTCAAGAATAGAGATAAAACTCATTTATGTGGATTCTTGAAGCATGGATTTTTTATATTTTTTAATCTTTTTTTAAGTTTAAAACCAATCGATACGACGTATCCTTTTCAAGCAATACACCATATCGGCTGCAGGTCAGGCCTACCCATTTTCTGCATTTCTTAAAACATATAATCTGAACTAAAACAATTATGGAAAACATGTAAACTCTCAAATATATTTCATTAACATAAAACTTGAATACTGTACATGTATTTCAAAGTGGAAGCTTAAGATACTACGAGTGTTGGTGTTACCCAAACACTCTTGTTTTCGCCCATAATCAAATGACACATTCTAAATCATATACTTTGATATTAAAACATGACTATTACAAAGCTGAATTCATAAAGACTAATGACTATAAATATTTGGGCGTTAGTAAGCTGAATAAAAAAGGTAGGGTTGAGATGCTCGTTGCCTATAAAAACGAGCATAACCCTTCCCTTAAATCATCTTCTTAATCTACGATCCCCGACATCCGTAAACCCTACCCTGCAAAACATGAAAACTGAGTACGATAAAACCTAATGACTTAGGAGTAAACGGGTCTAAGTCTAAATCTAAAACGTGAGCAATAATAAATCTGAAATTGTAACTAAGTTATTCTAATACTGACCGATAACTTGGCTGTTCTGAATTGAACTAATAACTGAGTCTGAGCCTGAAGCTAAAATATTACATTCTAACACGGATGCAACCCGAGTTTCTGCATGGGTGCATACGCACGATTCTCGGTCTAAAGCTATATACTTTGTTATACGTGATTTTTTAACTCGGGTCATCCACAAAGGACGTAAGTGCTATTCAAAGCACATGTCCTATACAAAGGACATCATGAATGCGTACGCGTGTCATCCATAAAGGATGCTACTATAGGAGTTCCATATCGTGCACCTCTTAGGCATGCTACGTAACTAATGGTTCATTTCTTAGTCACCCATGACATGGCTAATGACGCTTCTTATTAGCATCCTTAACTTAGCTTGTATTCGGCTATATCTGATACATGACATAATAAGTAATACTCGGCTATTTTCGAGTATACGACATTGCAACTTTTGGATATATCCAAAGCTAAGCATAGATTCTAAAACCATGTCAATTTTACTAACCATGAAGCTAAAATCCGTTACTTATCTCTAGGACTTGTTTGGGTTTCTGTTGGCTTTCCAAGAACACCTAAACACATATATATCATACAAATACTACTAGAACGTACTCGTTCATATATCTAACATGTATTTGAGTCTAAGCTACTTAAACAATGATCATATATGGTGTCATTCCATCATTAAACACACTTTTGCAAAAAGGCTAAAATGCAGAATTTTTGCGAGTGTGCTGTAAATTACAAATTTGACCTACTTAAACTTCGGATTAGGAATTAAGACTAATTGCATCAGAAAGAAGACTCGGAGAATTACTATATTTGTTCTTACCTCTATAGAACCATACATGAGAGGAGGGGTTAATACGGTCTTTTCGACTAACTTGAAGTTTATCAACTTCTAGTCTCAAAGAACAACCAAGTGGTTATACACAATAACAATCACAAACAAAATATATAAAGAGAGTAAAGAGATAGACACCACGATACATACTGGTTTGGGATAAGGGGTTTATACCATCCGTACGTCCAGTTGCGAATCCACAACATCGCTACTATTACTCTAGTATAATCCTTATGGTGGATTACAAACCGTTACAACTTAACTCCACCAATATGCACAAATATTTGCGCTCACTAAGAAGAGTTACTCCAACGGTATTCCGCCCTTGGAAACCACCCACAAGAATCTCACTATTTGACTTTCCACTAAGACCACAAAGACTTCCCCACCGGAAGTATCAAACCCTAACTAGACCTTCCCCAGTCTAGGCTTGATCACCAAGATACAAGACTTTACAAAGTTACGAGTGATTACAAGTGATTGTTTGTAGAACATAACCTAACCTAAAGCCTCGATTCTAGTAGAAAGGGTATTAAGAAAAAGACCCTCGACACAATTCACAAGAGTGGATTAGGCTCTTGTGAATCTCTCTTACGGAAGAAGTGATCTTTCAATTAAAGATAGAAGAGAAGTTTAGATCACAATAAGATAATAAACTTATAGGTTAGTGAGAAATAAATTAGAGAGAAAGAATGTTTGGCAAGAGATGAGTAACAAATGAAAAGAGTTGGGTATATATAGGAAAAACCCAAAATTCCACGACACGGTCGGGCGACTGGGAGGCGTTGGCGCGTCAAGCAATGTCGGGCGGGTCCAGTAAAATTTTTGGGTTTGTTTTTATTTATACCCGACTCTTGTTAAACCCACAATTGTACTTCACCTTTGATCTTTCCAATATCATTCCAACACTCAAAGTGGGATAAGGTCAACCAGCTCATTTAAGGTTTTGGTATTAAAAACATTTGGTGAAGTGAAAACTAGATAGTTAGGGGTTTAGTCCAATTTCAAAGAGAAAGAGAAGAGCTATTCGACATTATCCATTGGATAAAACTTTTCCTCCCATATTTGAAATTCAAATTTCAAATTCAAAAACTAGTTTTTATAAGATTAGTTGTCTGATGTGAGAGGTTGAGTGTGTAAGACAGTTATAAGAATGTGTGAGTGAAGTGACTTGGCAAAACTTGGAGAGGAAGGGTTATGATGAATGTGTGTGAGTGATTTGTCATTTGAATATCAAATTCAAATCTCTGAGAGGGAGATATGTATGTGTAAGTTTGTGTGTGTTTCATAGATGTGACATAGAGTGGGTTGACAACAAAATTTTGGAGAGGAAAAAGTATAATGTGTGAGTTATAATTTGAATTTCAAATTCAAATTAGTTAGTGAATATGAGAAATGAGTGTAGGAGTAGCTAAGTGAATGACACATTATAAGAATATGTAAGAAAATGTGTTGGCAATAGAGGTGTAGAGATAACTTAGAGAAAGTAGATATGGGGAACGTTCACCCCATTTCAAATTCAAATCGGGAAGGTTGTATATGTGTGAGTGGGCGTGTGATAATGTGTGTGTGCGTGTGCGCGTGTAATTCAAATTCAAATTTGAATGTTATGAGGAAGACAAAGATTGTGTGTTGACAAAGCGAATGTGTAGGAGATTTTGTTGGAATGTAAGGTGTTAATACAAATATCGTCTAAAAAACGTTATTTATATTTTACGATCTTTGCAATATTTTGTTGTCAACAATAATAAATTTCGTTTTAGCAAAAGTATAAATCTTGTCAAGAATTTTACATATAGCTACAAGTTTTTCTTAAACACAAATTGTTTTCAAAATTTGTTCACAAGATGGTAGTTTGTCATTTAAAAAAAATGCCACTATTAGATGTTAAATAAAAGGTCACATTACATTTTTAGTTCTCACAAGTAAATTAGTTTGTACAATAAACAAAAATGTACCTTATAATAACGTATGTGATCAAACAATGTTTTTCACTCATCTAATTAAATTCATTTAGTTTGCTAACATGTACATTACAATGGTTATTTACATAAACATATAAAACTAAAAATGAAAATGCATATTACATATCATGTCTTGAAACATCTTAGAAATCCTTAGAAGATTTCTTGGATATTTTGTTTAGATTGTCACTCAACATATCAAATGTAATCTTGGTAAGATATGTTAAGATTTTGGTAAGATTTGGGGATATTTTTATGTCAAGGACGACAGAACCAAAAGGATACCCGAACGGATGCCTCTTTTTGGTTATGTCCTATCCGTGGTTTGTTGATCAATTTCCCTATAAATAGCAAGCCACATCAAGTTGTTTTCTCATCACTTACATGCATAAAACACATACGTTCTCTCATTCTCTTTCATCTAACTCATTCTCATTTCATTTTAGTGATCCTCTTTTTGTAGCAAAGAAGATCAAGGCATTCCAAGCTTTAACTAATTGTTGCAAGTATTGTTTGTTTATAGTTGTTATTCATACATCATTGTTTGTACCAAACTATCATAAACCTCTGATAGTGATCGGTTAGTATTTTAAAACTATTCAACACCCCTTCTAGTTTTCCACATAAGGGACACAAGTACAATTGTGTGTAAGGGAATGTTAGAGAATGTTTGCATGGGATATTTGAAAATATTCAAAGAATGTTTATATTTTCATGAATTCAAATTCAAGTATTCAAGCTTGATAATCTTTAGTTAAGCCACAATTAATCATTCGCTAATCATCTTGATGCAAGTTGAGGAGTACTTTGCATCAAGTTAAATCAACATCTTATAAATGAGAGAATTGCGTTACGCAAAGTGACCTCAACTTAAATGACCAATTCGGGAGTAAACTCGTTACGTGATTAGTAAATATAGACGTAAGGATTATCGTTACTTGAATCATTTCCTTTGAAGTTCCAGTAAAAGTATAAAGCTCATAGGTTTGAGGAAAAACAAATTTTCCTTGGCACGAAGCTTTGTAAAAACGTTTATTAGTTGGCGTTTTTGTTAAATTGGAAGGACTTGTTTTTGGGCATCTTTCTAAGTCTAAATCTTAAAGTAAAATTCTCAAATATCATGTACGAACCTTAATTGAAAGAAGCACCTTATTTGGGTAAACGGAAAACCGACTTGGAAAACCCAGAACACCATTTTTTACGAGGCTGGCTCGCCGGGGAGGTGTGACTTGCGCGAGGCAGCTCGCTAGGCCCAGACTACATGGTTTTCGGTGTTTGGCTATCACTTATGATTTTAATTGTCCCGAATGTATGTTTGTCATCATTAAAACATTATAAGAGCCTTGTTCATTATTACAGCAACAACCTCGTCTTAATCCGACACACGGTTAATTTTCTACAATTTTTTAAACATGACCCATTTTCTCCACAACATGCTGTTTACTGGAAAATCCGTTATATATTAATGAATTTGACTCACTTAGGATTTGAATTAGGATTTATGACCAATTGCATCAGAAACTAGACTTAGAGGACTACAACTTTGGTTCTGATCTCATCTTAATTCGACGAACGGTTGATTTTATACGATTTTTAATAGTTGACTAAGTTTTCTGCACAACATGCTATCATAATTCTATACTTGCCTAAAATCGTCAAAAATCGCATGAACCAATTCTAATCACTTGAAAGCTTATACATCAGCTTATTGATCATGTAGGAGAACATATTTCATCAGGACTATAAACAATTCACTAATTTAAACATTATTTTAGGCTTGTGTCAAACCCCCTTTTCAAACTACAAACTAAGCTTATCATCAACATAAGCATAAAATAAATAATGATTTCTAACCATTAGCTTCATAAAATCAGAAATTTAACTAATCATAATCCACAACTCATTCTAACTTGGTTTATGATCATAACATATATAATTATCTTATATACTAAACCTGGGAAAAATAATGCCTTCAAAATAGTGCATTCGGGAGGTTGTGTTACAAGATCTTGGGTAAGGTTGTTTTCTTTGTTCTTGTGTTTTTCACTTTGTTTGACCCAAAAAAAGAAGGAATGAAACACTCTTGTCTTTGTTCTTAAACCTTCGAAAACCGAGCACCAAACAAATTTTCTTTTATTTTATTTTGCTAAAAGGCTTCAAGATCTGAAATAAGGAGGTTTAAGGTAAGGTGTTGTATGTTTCTGTTTTTCAGTTTTTAAGATCTATGATGGGTTTTCTTGGTTAAGGTTGTAACAATCTTTTCTTGTAACAAATACAAACCTGAGATCTTTGATTTTCTTTTAAGTTTTGTTGTTTGTAAAGATCTATGATGAGTGTGTGGTAGATCTTAAAAGATCGTTTGACATTTGAGATTTACACACTGAAATCTTGGTTCTTTTCCTTGTAGTCTTCGAGTCTTGAAGGTTGTGTTGTAGTCTTGTAGATGTATTTGATGTTGTAAGAGCGCTAGGTACAGTTGGTGCCGTGGGTGATGTTGTTGGTGGTGCCGTGAAAAAATTAGTGTCACCTCAGCACCTTTTTCTCATGGCACCAGATTTCTCTATGACATCAAAACACCCCTCCCTAGCTATAACACCACTTTTTTGGTGCCTTCGATTATTTTTCCATTTAATATAAACAACATACATAAATAAAAGTTAAATAATAACCTATCCATTACAGTAGTAACCTAAACAAATTTATATTTATGTCATATGGGCGTGCCATATATTTATCTTTTGGATTAGTCTTGGATAGCTTTGTATGAGTCCATGGTTTCTTGGTTGTATCAGAATACAAATACTCCGTACTAACCTATCCAAGACATATGACAACTTTAACTTATGTGGCTTAGCATTTACCACATATATCCAAGCTGCTTGTCACCAATTTATATATCACAATAAAGTCAAACTTCCTCATTTCCAACGTCATATATCTTCTTCTTCCTTCAACTCTTCAAGTACCTGCAAACACATACACACCAAAAAAAAAAGAAAAAGAAAGAAACATTACAGTATCATCACTCAAACACAAAACATCACAAACACAATTTAAAACGAAACAAGCCAAAAAAAAAAGGAAAAAATTGCTCGGCGTGAAATTTGGTGGCCGCCAGAGCCAGTTCTACCAAATTTGCCGGTGTGGGTTGTGGCGCAAAGGCTCGTCAGGAAGGCTATGGCAATGCCAAACCATCAGACCTGCGCCTAAGAGTGTAGTTGTTGATTTGTTGTTAATTTGAGATGGGTAATAGAACATTTGAGATTTACACACTGAGATATGTTGTTACTTTGAGTACGATATAATGGCAGTGTTGTTACGGCTTTTGGGTCGTTGGGTAACCCAACTGACTGAGACTCTACTACATTCGGCTTTATTGCTAATGTTTTAAATGTGTGTGATAAATATGAAATAGTTTGTGTGTATTTATATAAAGGATGCGGTTATCTGTTTTTAATAATCATTATTGATAATAATGATTTTTAGCGGTTACACGTTTTTAATAACAGGATGTAAATGATTTGATAATTGTATTTAATTTAATGGAAACGTATGCATTTGAATTTTAATCATAGGATGTATTGAATTATAAACCTTCTTTTTATAGTAAGTGTGTAGGCTTATTTTTTTTTTAAGATTTCCTTTTTAAGAATGGCCTAAATGCATTATAATGTAATTAAGATTTAAAATTGAGTTAACTGCGTAAGATGATAAAAACAAAATACACCGGCCATAAGAACAGAACCCCTAACCTCTCGCCTACACAACATAAAAAGCTTACAACTGGAGCCAAATGATGTTACTATGTTACAGTTCATCTACAGTAACAACATTTGGTAAATGTTTTATTTATATGTTATACCAGGATTTTAATTATAAATTAAAGAAAGAAAGGTATAAATAGTACGTAGTATGTAAGTAGATCATAGGTAAAACTGTAAAACTAATACTAGTAATTAAACCCGTGCTTGTAGTTGATGGATAAGATCAGTATTGAATTGGTTACGTTATCACGTGTTTGGCGTGCATCGATATGATAATCGTGATCCAAATAATGAATGTAACTCACATCTTTTACTACCTTATGGTAAATAAGTGCCATATTACATTATAAAATTTGTCCCGAGTGAAATATAGTTGTCAAGACGTTCTTATGAGCAGAGGTGTTAAGAATGCCGTAACAACCCCGGACTCGTTCCGGGCCCGAACCCACTTAAGTTTATACGGGTCAGATTACTCAGGTCAATAGTTGTGTTCGGGTTAGCCAAAGTAACGGGAACTCTAACTTGGGTTGATGTTTGGCTAGCTCGGATTAGGGTCGACTCAATTGACCCGAATAAAGGTTCCTATATTTTTTATAATAATTTTTATTTATTTTATTTATTTATTTATTTATTTTTAAATAATCTATGTATACTTATTAAACTAGGCAATTTTTAATCATGTTACTCATTTTTGGGCTGACTTGAACTCGAATAGAGTCGAACTTGCTTAACCCAATATCTTAATAGGGTCGGCTTCGAGTATA